>SEMN01000336.1:0-555503 GCA_005408345.1 Macquaria australasica | reverse complement strand
TATTATAGGATTGGACTATTAATAGTAATACATTAATGTGTAAGCAGTATATTAATGTTCTAGCTGGTCTAGGTGGCTAATTTTCACCTTATGTTTAGTATGTTGTTTCAGCTGTTGGACAAATGTAGTGGTGTGGAAAGTGCAATATTTCCCTCTGAGATGTAGTGTTATAAGCATGCCGTAGTATAAATATAAATACTCAAGTATAGACCCACAAAATTGTACTTGAGTAAATGTACTTAACAGTATGTTCTGATGTATTAACATGCTCATCGTCTTACTGGTATAGGGGATGAATTAAATTAATGGTGAAGTAAAGTTATAGGAATCTTACTGCCAATGGCAAATACTGCATTGCAGCATTGTTTTAATGTATTCAATTTAATATAGCAAACGTTGTGATTTTCAGCTACACCATACCTTAGAAAATTTTGCTCAGTAACATTTGAATGACAGATGCTAATCCTTGATATTGATATTTCTGAGTGGATTTTGAATTAAGTATCCAACCACATGGATGAATAAAAGAAAGGAGACATTTTTGCTAAAAAGAGTGATAGGAAGTCCCTAACATTTTCTTTCTTCCCCTTTTCTCCCATTTTTCAGCATCTTTTATTTTTCCCTTGCTCCGTTGTTGTTGATCATCAGTATCTTGTAGGAACACCAGAAAGTTTGTCATGCACACTAGAAACTTTCTTGTGTGTACTGCACGCTTGCTCATTTCAGGGGCTCAGTACATCAGAGAGTCTGTTAAGTGGAATTATTGGTCTTTGTGTCTCTGTGTTGCCTCTCCTGGTCTCCTCCAGCACGCACGCACACACACACACACACACACACACACACACACACACACACACACACACACACACACACACACACACACACACACACACACACACACACACACACACGGACAGACATCAATTGGCACAAAAATGTATGCACAGATACAAACATATAAACTTTACGCTTCAGATTCTTTACTTATTAATCGCTGATTTTTTTCAGCACATATGTGAATTACATTGTTAAAATGTAAAAGACACAAATCATGATTCATAACTATTTAAAATTACGAATCATGTGACCTAAATGTAAATGACTAAAGGCCAAAATATAAAGTGTTTTTGATTTTGTTAGTTTGGTGCTCAGATGTTTCCTGTCTCTCTGGCTTACTAAATGAAGCTGAACATTCGCAGCAGAAAAGGAGAGGCAGAAGCATGTGCCAAGAAGCCAAGCATACTACCCTGAATTACAATTCTGAGTGCTATAGTATCCTGTCTCATTCAAGCTGTGTTGTTTGGTTTTCATTCACAAAAAGCAGCCCTGTTTGCTTCTGCCTGCTTGTCTGACTACAAGTGGATGAGTCTGGTTTGATGAACAAAAGAGACACGGCTCAGAGAAACATCTGAATGTGTGTGTGTGTGTGTGTGTGTGTGTGTGTGTGTGTGTGTGTGTGTGTGTGTGTGTGTGTGTGTGTGTGTGTGTGTGTGTGTGTGTGTGTGTGTGTGCGTGCGTGCTGGAGGAGACCAGGAGAGGCAACACAGAGACACAAAGACCAATAATTCCACTTAACAGACTCTCTGATGTACTGAGCCCCTGAAATGAGCAAGCGTGCAGTACACACAAGAAAGTTTCTAGTGTGCATGACAAACTTTCTGGTGTTCCTACAAGATACTGATGATCAACAACAACGGAGCAAGGGAAAAATAAAAGATGCTGAAAAATGGGAGAAAAGGGGAAGAAAGAAAATGTTAGGGACTTCCTATCACTCTTTTTAGCAAAAATGTCTCCTTTCTTTTATTCATCCATGTGGTTGGATACTTAATTCAAAATCCACTCAGAAATATCAATATCAAGGATTAGCATCTGTCATTCAAATGTTACTGAGCAAAATTTTCTAAGGTATGGTGTAGCTGAAAATCACAACGTTTGCTATATTAAATTGAATACATTAAAACAATGCTGCAATGCAGTATTTGCCATTGGCAGTAAGATTCCTATAACTTTACTTCACCATTAATTTAATTCATCCCCTATACCAGTAAGACGATGAGCATGTTAATACATCAGAACATACTGTTAAGTACATTTACTCAAGTACAATTTTGTGGGTCTATACTTGAGTATTTATTTTTTTACTACGGCATGCTTATAACACTACATCTCAGAGGGAAATATTGCACTTTCCACACCACTACATTTGTCCAACAGCTGAAACAACATACTAAACATAAGGTGAAAATTAGCCACCTAGACCAGCTAGAACATTAATATACTGCTTACACATTAATGTATTACTATTAATAGTCCAATCCTATAATACATAATAACATATAAATGCATCATTCTGACTGCATAATGAATACGCTATGTTTAATAGGTTTACATAAGTAAAATTATACATATAAGAATTTTACTTGTCATGGAGTATTTTTGGATTGTGGTATTAACTAAAGGCTCTGAATACATCTACTGCCACTGCACATCAAAAATAGCCCCAGATGTCAATGATCATCATCACAAAGACAACACTTAATATTGGTTGAAAAAAAAAAGTTTAAATATGTCAGACATAGACCATGCTGAATTATTTAACCAAATCCCAGGACAGAAATCCACAGCTTGGAAATAATTTCCTTCTGGATTAAGAGCACTTTGTGTGTGTGTATGTTTTCAGGTGCTTGTATGTGTTCATCAACATCCTTGTGCCTACAGTGCAAGAGCATGTATTCTCCTAAAACATGTTCAGGAGAAAAAAACATCTTGCAGTGTCATCATTTCATATAAAGGCCCACCGATTCCCCAAAGCCATGTTTGTAATTACAACCAACATGGTTCGGGGAGAAGGAGGGGAGCGGTGGGGTGGTGGAGAGAGGAGGTGAGGAGAGAAAAAGAGAGGAGGTAGGACCCAGAGGCATCATGTGGTTGAAGTTAATTCTGCTTTCTGCCACAGTGTCACTGGGCCACTACTGCGTGTGTGTCTGAGAGCGAGGGTGAGAGACTGTTTGAAACAATTGCTATTTCACTGATGTTGCAAACACTCCAAGTCTGTTATTTGGGTGGGGGACAGAACCGTTTTCCCAAATCCACAGCAGGAAATCACTGCTGGATCACAGGATCTCCCAGGAATGCCAAATCGTTGCTATGCCCTCCTCCTTTCATACCCTCCCTTGTATGCCAGCCGACAAATTGTTCCCTCAAAAGAAGAGCGCTGGCCGGAGATGAAGTGGAACAATTAATTTCACGCTTGTCCTCCCTGCCTCAAAAGCATGTTGGTCTGAGTCCCGTATCTGGTGGCACAGAGACACTCCCCGCGGATTGTAAAACACACACACACGCGCACGCGCGCACACAGACAAAATGTAAATTAAACACTTAGTGTAAATGCTAATCACACAGACATAAAAACAAGACATCTTTAAACACAAATAAAACTCTGGGATCATAAACTCTTCTTGCCTGACTGGCCACACCTTCATCGCTGCTCCATTCACCATAATGCAATCTATCAGCGGGGGAGAATATAGTATTGATCATAACGCGGAGATGTCTCAAAGTCAGATCAATGCGCTGTGAATGAATGGGGAGGATTGTGAGAACGCATGCACGCACACACAGCTTTAACAGACCACTCAATCATGCGGTGAGAAGAGGGCAGCTCCTAAAAGGAAATAGACTGTGCCAGAAGAGGCGAGCAGGGAAAAGTTTCAACGTGGTCTGTGACTGGACCCTAGACATCTACTACACAGTCAGACTCATAGTCAGAGGCTGAAAAAGCATGAGCAGGAAACCAGATTGTGGTATGACTAACAGTTGGCACCCTGGTTTCGATTTGTTTCTTAATTTCTGCTCTGCCGAGTCACATCTGAAGGCATTATAAAGCACTTGTTGAACATCCACACTTGACCACATACAGTAAAAATCCCAAACTATCCCACAAGGCATTTTGCTTGCCAGATGATTACACTGATTTTTTAAAAACATCTTTGACGATTGACGATTGATTACAAAGGCAGATAACGGAATTTTGCCTTGTGTCAAGCTTAATAACAATGTTCCAGATCTGGTATCTCTTCGCTTTTGATTGATTAACACTCTGTTATGTCGAGACAGATAACAACAGCTAAATAATGATCCTACAAGTCTTTCTTTATCACCACTGTTACACGCTGGTTTCCTATTCTTCAGTGAGTTGACAGCAGTGACAGCAGCTGTAAATGTGTTACCATCAGAAGAGCTAAAATCGGAATTGACTGTCGAAAACAATAAATAGTTTCATTTACAACTAAAATGTGGAACTTAGCAGGGAGTCATGAACTGGAGTAAAAGAACATGTTCATTATGTTAGGGGAGCAGTAGTTTTTAAATGATCACACTATCCCCCAATGTGGGTCTGTACATATACAGTAAAGCTAAACCAAAGACTGCATTGTCGCAAATGCAATAAAAAGCAAAGCTGTAGACTGTAGACTCAAGTCAGACTCAGGGGCAAAACATTTAAATCTCAAGTTTTAACCCTGTAAAATCCTGGAACAATGATAAATAAATGACGCAACGAGATGCAGGGTTTGCATAATTTCAAGGACTTGGTCTCAAATACTGTAACAGAAAAACACAATTAACAGCTTTAAAAAGAAAATGTTCAAATATTGTGTCATTTTAATGGTCAGTATTCATACCTGCAAGACATCTTGACTTGTAATTTGTTCATGAGGACAAACGTAATTAGTTTGAGGGGGGCATGACACGGCAATCCACCCAATGGTTGTTGAGGCATTTCTCTTAAAGCCACAAATGTCAACCTCATGGTGGCAATATAACAAAAGTCAGGGGATCAACAAAGTCAGTAGGCTTCATCCTCTGGGGCTCCTCTATCCAATGGCTGTTGAGATATTTCAGTCATATTTTCCTTTTCTGAGTGTTATTATGGTAAATGGACAAAGGTTCTAGGGGCAGCTCTGATGTTTTTCCTTTGGTTCGATAAACTGTCAGTCATCCTGCCAGGAACTCTGACAAGTGACCACATAACTCTGATGCTATTAGCATTCAGGCAGCAGCAGTCCCTAAAAGTTGAAATTAAAATAATTTCCACCGTCAGTTATCATCACTTATTTTTGAAACCGTACGGCTGACGATCGACATTCAACCCCATACAAGCCATGTTGCTCTTTTTTTATTTCAGCATAATTGAAACCACTTACACACCTCACCCATTTCACTCCTCAACACAATTCATCCACCTGCAGTGCTAGGCTGCCTGAGGGCTATTAAGAGGAACAGTAGAATAACACCTGTACACTAACACACACACACACACACGCACACCCACACCCACACACGCAAGACCTTATGGCATAGCTGGTAGCGGCACTCAGGAGTTAGGAGTTTGTCCCAGGGTGCACTGTGTCTGTTGGGTATGCACCATTGCCACTCAGAGTGGGTGCCAAATCCCTGCTCTCTAATGACCACCATCTTTCAATGTCCTCACATGCCTTGCCATCATGGTGTACCCCCACCTACACACACACACACACACAGAAGCTCCTAAAGGGCTAAGGCTTAATCTATGCAAGCATGAGAACATATCTACCCTAAAATAATTCCTTTATGAAGCAAAGGCAGCCTTTCCTTTTCAAAACTGAAGACGCGCTCACAGGAAGTAGCCTCTCTACCACCTCCACTCCACTTTTTCTTTCATAAAGCCATAATTCACATCACCAAAAAACATAATAGCACCAAGAGCAGGTCTAATCTGTTCACATGGAACTGATTAATAGTCCACAGTCTATCTGTAGTTGCCTGCATTCACTTGGTTTCAGCAGTCGTGGAAAACATTTTTCATGCTTAGCAGCATGTACAATGTGGCCTGCTGCTTCCCTATTCTACTCCATACATTCTCAAAGTCTCAAATTGATTCTAGCAGCAGCCAGCGTGAAAGTGGAAGGAGAGAGCAAAATATTGTGGTGGATGTATAAAGGTAATATTCATCCTTGCAAGTGGAGATTTATTATGGGAAGTTACACCTCTTGGACTGCAGTTTCATTTGAGTTAGCTTTAAAGGCCTCACAACGAAATGGGGGAAATTAACGTACCACCTACAGTGGAGGAGAATACTTTTGAGAACCGCAAAACATTTATCAGTAGACACTATGAAGTTGAACACAAGAATTGTGACCAAGATACATACTGAGCGGGATATTTTACAGTTGAAAAATCAACTTGTCCGTGCTCTCTGACAAACTACATAATGGCGACACTGTTTCTAAATTACCTAAACCCTAGTTCAACATTTCTGTACTGAAATTTCTTGCTATTTATTGCTGACATATACACTGATACCAATATATCTACAATAAGCGAATATTGGTAGATTTATCGGCCTGACAGATTTATCAGTCTTGCTCTATCAAGTAGGAACTCTGCCACCAGAGCAGACTCAGTTCTTGAAGGCTCAGGTTCAAGGTAATGCAAATTCCACAGAGATCATAGTCCAGGTTGATAACATCATGATCTTCTGGTGTCTCAATGGTACCATGAACATCTTGTTCTGCAACATCTCGCAGGAGCATACTGGGCTGAGATCTGGGAACAGTGCGGTTTACTGGAGTAAACTGCCGTCCCTATCGCACTCTCAGAACAATCCTGAGATGTGACATGCTTTGTGACTATTTGAAAAAAGGGCATCAATGTGGGGATGCATGTGGTCAGCATTAGTGTTAAGAAATTATGTGGCATTCAAATAAAGGACAGTTTCTCAGCTGTAAGAGTGACACATCACAAGACCACTATCAGCTTGTACTATTGCGACCTGGCAGGACTAACCCACTGAGTGTCACTGTTTACACCAAAGTCTTAGCGTCATCAGCATATTGTACAGAAACTGCAATGCATCAGACATTTTTTCACTCTTTCATCATCAACTTTGGGTTCTAGACGTCCACTATAACGTTTTGTTCTTTTCTGACAACTGTGTAACCCATCCAGGTTACAGTGACAGATTGCTGTTGTTCTCAGCTCTTACATGTCTACTAGCTTGAAAGAGGTTTTGCTATTTTTCTGGGTTTGCACACAGGACCAACTATACCTCATTCACAGTAACTAACAGTAACCTTGCACTTATATAGCCATCGGCTTGATCGCCCAGTCATTTAAAGTTCATTGATTTTCTATGGAGAAGCATTTCCAGTGAATACAAAATACCAAAAGAGCATTTTTAATTTTTGGCAGCCAGAATTACATTTTCCAAACTAACTTGATAGGTTCCAAGATCCATTAGCAGCCATTCAAATTTACAAAAAATACGACAAAAGGGCAAAAGATAAAATGCAGTGCAATCTTTGTAGTATTTCATCAGACTTGCTGTGTGGTGGAGCAACAGCTCAACGTTTTTTTGGGCAACTGATGTTCTTTTTGTGGTATTCTACAATCCACTGACTTGTATTTTCTATACACTTCAGTCAGTGTATAATAATGGACAGACCCTTTGAGCAAAAGCTGCACCACCCCCATTTATCAGAGTGAAGTGGTCAATGTGCAAACTCTTCTTGTGCTTGTACAGTTTATAATCAGAAACTTTTGTATTTTATGTCAATATTCAGTTTTGGTAAATAACTTTTACCAACACTAATTTTGCCATAAATGGACATTTCAACCGCTTGCTTAAGCAAATTCCAAAAAAAAAACTGAAGCCACCTGAAAAGATTTGGTTCTGAAAACTGCAATGCACCCTGGGTATTTTCTTTAAGGATGGCTCAGTCAGGTCTAGTTAAGTACAACTCAGTGAGATATCACAACTCAAACTGTGCTCTACCAAATTATTGAGAAAACCATTGAAGGGTTTTTGAAGAGGTTGTGTATGCTTGGAATAACCAAGACTTTGTCACCACAAACCTAAAACATGGCCAGCGATAAATTAAACTTTGGCAATTCAACGATTAAGTTAATCTAAGTTAATCCAAGTTAAGACTTTTAAGTAAAGACTTTTCACTTTCCTCACAGTATCTGTCTTTGTTACTGCACATGCCAACAGCACCATGAAATCAATATGGCTCAACATTGATCCATACTGATCCTCTGTGTCTAAGTAATCGTTTGTCACTTACTCAGTGCTCAGCATTACCACACTGTCATCTGCACATTAGCCAGTGAAGGCCTCTAGCCAATAAATATATTACATGACATGTAAAAGACACACACAAGGAATCTAAAAAAAAACATCCACTGAGAGAGATGTTTCTGTAATGTGTATTGAGGGAGAGGTTGTTCAGTGAGTAACAGGGAAAGGCTAACTACATGTGTGTGTGCTGATATGTGTTCTCGCATTGCTGTTTATGCATAACTGTATTCCTCCACCCTGTGTTAGCGAGTGTGTGTTTGTGTGAGAAGATAGCAAGTGCAGGTGAAGGTCATCAGGAGGAGGGGCCACTGTTGTCCCACTGAGCTGGATTTGGCAGTACTCTCACAGTCTATGAGAAGTGTTGTGCAAATGGGGCTCAGTGCGGAGCTCCATAAAGTACATCCAAACTAAGTGTGTGTTTGTGCGAGTGTGTGTGTATGTTGGCAGAGTTGATGTAGAGGCAGAGGGGGTGACTTGGGACACACATTGAGGCCGCCCAAGAGTGCAGCGAGTGCACGATATTGTGCTAGGCCAGCGGAACTATTTTTTGAGGGTGTGGGCACCAACACTTGCTCCAAACACTGGCGTGTCCCAAGATCCCCTCCCATGTATTCTTTAGTGCCGTAGCTGCATCCTATCCATTATTAAAGCACAGGGGTGGAGGGAGGGAAGGAGAGACTTAGAGAGAAAGTGCGAGAGGGAAGGGGAGAAAGAGAGCAAAATAATTGGGGGAGGGACAAGGGCGCAAAAACACATGGGTGAAAATCTTGACAACGGGAAGAGTTGACAGAGAGGTTGAAGGTAATAAAGAGACAAAGCAGGAGAAAGTGAGGTAAGACAACAGAAAGAAAGAAAGAGCTGGGGTGCCAGTTTATCTTTAATTTTGAGTATGACGTATAAACCAGAATTATCTGAGCATGCAGAGGTTTAGGACATAGCTGTAATGGGTCTGATGTCCTTTCTTCTATTCAGTGTATTGCTTTATACGGGCCATCTTTACCTACAGCACACGGGGTGGACCCAAACAACCGGCAGGATGATTGATGTGGACAGCAGCAAGTCACAGACAGTCCTTCACACAATGCTGCACACGTTAATGTGCTTAATAGTACTAGTCCCGCCCCTTTACCAAGATGGCTAATGTTTACTCTCTGCATGCAATCGAGTCTGGAGCACACCAGGTGAACAATCTGTCATAATTACAGAAGTCGGTGAGAGTGTGTGTGTATACTTGTATACTTGTGCGTGTCCATTAATGTCCGGTGTAGCCACGGTGAGATGCTCTTTATCTGCAGGCCCACAGAGGCAGAGCCAGAGCTGAACAGCCTGATGACAGATGACAGTGGATATTTATCTTCAGTGTTCACATTCATCATCCGAACAGCACAGAGCACAAGGTGTTACACTGTATGCAAACACTCTGTGCGCGTGCGCGTGTGTACGTGTACCTATCTCCTGCAGAAACTTCAGGAACTTAGGAAGAAAAATCAAACTTCCTCACAAACACAAATTAACTACTGAATCAAACAACTTTTCACGCTGGCAAATGAACTTAGTCAGAGAGAATGGGGATAAATCAAAGAGGTAAACCGCACAACAAGTCATCAAAAGACACTTGATTTTCTAAGCCCACAAACACAGAGTCAGCAGTTGTGCTCTTTAAGAATTTAAGTTCTTTAATCCAGTAGCAAAGGGCCTTGCTCCCGGCTCCTGAGCCCTCTACAGTAAAGGCAGGGTGTTTGATTCACAGTGGCTTTTCTCATGCTTTTCTCACCAACAAAGCACTAATTACAGTATGAGTGAGTGGCTGTGTTGGCTAAAGCTGGCCTGCTAGGACATGAAAGGATAGCAGCACAGGCTGCACTCCCGCCTGCTAACGCTGTAATTAACTCTGTGACACGACATTCCTCCTTCTTTCCCCGCTCTTCTCTCGCTCTTTCTCTCTTATACACACACACACACACCTCTTTCTCTTCCCCCTCTCCCTCTATGAGCAGCAGAGGAATCAAATTTAGCAAGATCATGCTTTGGTCAATAGGAACAAGAGAGGGAGGGAGCGAGATGCAGGAGAAGAGATGGGAGGGTTAGGGGAGGTTAGGGAAAGAGGGACAGTCATCAGTACACACCCCTACACACCCCCTTCCCTCACCTCATCGCCAGCCGTGCTGAACCAAACCTGACAGCTATTCAATTTTCCTAAAGCTAAATCTAATCTGCAGCCGTCTCCCCCTCACTGACACACTGTTACACTGGAACGCCTCAACCATCACCTACCCTTGGCAGCAGATTGGCACCATCACACATACTCTCCCCTCCACATCCACACAGACACTCACACACACACACACACACACACACACACACACACACGCATGCACGCAAGCACAGATATACAGTGTCATCCATGGGACAAGGAGGGCAAATAGAGGGCAAAAAGAGAAATAAGTAAAACTGCTCTTCAAATGAGTCTAAAGAACAAGTGATGGTGTTTAATCATACAATTTTGAATTTTTTATGGACCCAAAAAAGAACTTATTGTAATACCTTAGCAGCAATAGTGAAAGCTATTATTTGTTTTCCACTAGGCTGAAACACAGAAGCCTTAACCCCCTAAAAAAGTTTCGACTAGCCACCAAAAAAGTCTGTTAAGTTTTTTGATAATATATCTCCCCACAGGATTGTCTAAAAGCCTTCTCCAAGAATGTAATTCTGGTGGAGAAACACTATCGCTTAATTTTATGTCTTTATTTATTTTTACAAAAACACCTAAAAGAAATTACAGAATGATCCTAGAAAGAAGAGAAAGAAGTGTAATTTGTGGATACACAATGTAAACTTCTCTAATAATTAAAATCCACACATTCCCTCATCCTCAATATAACCAGCACCGAGTGTCTTCAATTGGTAGCTACGGCACTGTACATAGCTTCTAACATGTTTATGTGCACAATACAACATAGAAATCTCTCTAGTATTGAGTTTATCAAAGTAATTTTAACAACAAGAAATAAAAGGCACTTAAACTACATCAAATTCTTTTTAACAAGTATGACAAATGCATCAGGAATGCTAAATCAAATTAAAACTTTAAGTGCTGTTTAATATGAGAACTGCGTGGAAAAATATAAAAAGAAAAACTCATATTGCAGTTCTGCACACAGCAAGAGTCATTCTTCCACTGTTGTCATCCAAATATGTAATTAATTTTAAATGAACGTGGAAAAACTGAAATGCATAATCATTTCCACCTCAAAATTAGATAATTAGTCATGCTCTTAAATCTGGTTAGTGTGACTAAAATACATATTCAGAACAAAAAGAGATCTTTTTTTCCAAAACAGACAAACATGAAACTGCCTTCTCTTTGTGAAACAAGTCTTATAGAACGGTAAAAAAAAAAAAAAAAAGACATAGCGTTGTTGTGTGTCAATCACTTAACCCATCAAGTGAGACAAGGTTCACTGATCTCACTGAAACCCATTAAAAATAAACTGGTATCAAGCAAAAAATAATCAATTTTTTGTACTAACCTGCATGAAAGATGCTAAACAAATGAAGTTTGATTGATAGAGTTTGAAGCAAAAAATAAGGCATTTTCCCCATTTTTTGAAAAGGTGACACTGGTAGGTTTTTATTTCCAGGTTTTTCATCAGTCAGTGATACTATTTTAAAACTACCGCACATACAGTATGTGTTAAGTTTATTAAGGTAGTGAAAAAAGAAAAGACAAAAAAGAGAGAAATGCTTTGCACACAGTGTAGGGCTAGAGGCGCTGGCAACTGCAAGATGAACATGAAGCCAGAAAAAACATATATATACATATTTTATATTTCCTTTTTTCTGACTTTGTTAAGGCACAGTAGTATTCAATATTTAAAAACTATATTTCAGTGGATGCTCATACATTTATTTGATGTAAATCACTTATAACAAGCACATATTTTGTAGCAAAAGCTGATGACTGGCTACATCAGTGGATACAAAATTATCCACGGTTCTTCTCCTCCCTCTCTGTAACTCTTTCTCTCTACACTCCATAAACCCAGCATGCGAATGTTGTGCGTCTGTGTAAGCCTTTTGCCACTTCACTTCCCTGGACAACTTTAATACTGGTAAATATTTTTCATCTCTTCTTCCTCTCATTCTTTAGGAATATTGTCAGCAGACATGTCAGCGGCTTGCCGTGGTAAAGGGGAATGGTATGGCACCACTCTGCATCAGAGACCATACATGCATACACACCCAGACACACACTCTTCTTCCCCACCCAGGCAAATCGATTCCAGCATGCTCTTGTCACACATCATTACACCGTCCTATCATCCTCTGCTCTTTTGCTCTGTGTACGCGCCTCTGAGAGTGAGAGAGGCGTCGTGTATGTGTGATTGAGCACGCTTTAAGTAGGTATGCAAACTTAACACACACACACACATGCTGAAAACCACATACGCCTGCTGCCTATTCCTCACCCTCAGGTACTGCTTATGCTTTTAAAAATAGAAACGCAGACGTGCAAGGATAACTTTCAGACAGCCGCGGTGGCGATCCCACCGAATGGTCATTTGTCTTGTATCTTACCATTACCAAGAGGCTTGAAGTTATTTCAGCGTGGCATAATGTCCCACTACTTTGATTCCAGAAAGCCATAACATCAGTGAGGTGAAAACTAGTCTAGCCAACAACACATACACACACACACACACACACACAGACACAGCCATCACAACCACGCTGGCTCATATAGACAGGTTGCTCAATGATACATGAAATTAAAGATTTCAACATAATAGCAGTGAAGAGGGTAAAACACACAGAGCTAATTCAAACTATCAGTGGGAGATGTTTAATGTGTCTCAAGCAGAAGTCTCCTGTCCTTTGTATGGGTGTGTGAGTGTGTGTATACACAGTGCGCGTATGTACAGTGTTCTATGTGTACATGTATTGTATTTGTATATACAGTGATGAGAATACTGCTAACATCTGATTTGTGTAACAAATTGAAGGTGTTATTGATCATGTTTTTTTTTTCCTTCTCCAGGGACACATATATACGCCCTGACTGGTTTAACCTTGAAACAAGAGCTATTTCCGATGGAGACAGGAAGCGTGGAAAGGGAGGACAGATCAGGACAGGAGAGGAAAGAGAATCTTTTTTCCTCCTTAATGTTTCAGTGATAAAGATGGTTTATGAATGTGAGCAAAAAAATACATATAACATATTTTTCTGTACATTATACAGTTTGTAATGTTTTGGTGTGATGGTGCAAAACAACTTTAAAAAAAAATAAAAAATACCATGATATACTGTAAGCAAAGTGCCAGTACATTCAAGAGAATTCCTTGTGTCTGTATATGTATGCAGCATGATTCAGGCTGTGTGTGTGTGTGTGTGTGGGTGTGTGTGTGTGTGTGTGTGTGTGCATCTCTGTGTGTGAGACTCATGCAAAGGTATGGTTATTTCCAAGGGAGTTTTGTTATGCTAGGGTCAGAGAGATAACTGATGAGAGACTAAGTCCATCTGTCCCCTGCCCTGGGGAAACACACACACGCACACACGCACTCATTCACACACACACACACACACACACACACACACACACACACACAGCCTTGGTCTTTTCTCTTCAGTACCATCCTCCTCTCTATGTACAACAGTGTATATCCGTCATTCTTTCTGCCTATTTAAAAGCGTATGTGCCCCCGGGAGAACTGTGGTCCCTCCTCAGCTTTTCTGGACAAGAGCTACTAGACTGTACCGGCAACACAATAATGCACAAGATACAGGACACTGTGACATGTTGCCAAAGCCTGCGAGTGAGCGAATGCATGCGTGCATTTATAAATCCTGCACATCTGACAATACCATGCGATCCAGCTACCAGTTTGGTGTGAAAGATGCACTTTTCCCACAAAGAGGTCTCCAGTTTTTTCTTTGCTCAATTAACCCCGCGGCCTTCATTTGCATTTCATAAAGAGGTCGTCACTCTGTGGGAGGGTTATCTTCTTTTGGAGGCAGAAAAAGATGAGAAGGGGGAACAGTTTTTATCCTGTCAAAAAAGATAACACCACTCGTCTTCCGTCTGAGTGGCTGATGAAATCCACGCTTTAGGCCCCATACGTGTCTATGCGAGTGTGTGCATGAAGTGTGTGGTCATGGGCATACATTTGTGTGTGTGTGTGGGGGGGGGGCTTCTGTATGTGTGCACTCATGTATAGGAGTACATGTGTACTCTAAGTGACAGACACAAGTCCTGGTTGTGCGTCACATCAGATCTCTCCTGGCCTGTGTGACACCTAACTAGCCACACACCACAGTGGGTCTCTGCATCCACCAGGGTCCTGAACTGCTGGCCCCAAGCACAATATTGTGTGTCTGTGCACCTGCTGAGAGGTTAGTTTCAGTGTGGCCCTTTATCCACCAGCTATCCATTAGCCAGTTTTAACTCATGCTTCATCAACTGACCCTCCATTAGGAAAATTTGCATTCCAGCACACTCAAATCTTGCATTAATGCCACAAAGCAGAGCAGAAGAGGGATGGGAACAGACTGCAGAGAGGTACGAAAAGAGGTAAGGGGGTGTTAGAAATGTGCTTAGCAAAAAAATAGCGCTTTCTGAAGAGTGTGTGTGTGTGTGTATGCATCTGTCAGAGTGCTTGTGAATTGGACACCCATTTAAAAGGCACATGTTCCGAATAAGCTTTTAAATCTGTGCCTACCTAGTCGACATGCATTACCGCTTTTCAAGTGGCTAAAAAGCACAGGTCCTGCAGTTTAAGAGATGAAGAGTGACATTTCTCTCAACTCACAAATTACTCAACAGCAATCATTTCCTCTCATAAACTGCTCTTTCACATCCACACAGCAATTTCAAAACCCTCTCAAAAAGGTATCTTTAAGCTTTTAAATAAACAGTTACCCACAGCATCACATAGCCTAATTTCCACTTTGCAAAAAAAATAACAATGTTATACAATGTGAGTCCCTGTGTGTATTTACATACTGGGATGCTGTTAACATTTTTTTTAATAAAAAACATATTTCAAGGACAGTAGAGCTCCCATTTTTTAAAGAAAGCCTATTCTCTTGAGTCAAACTGCCCACAAGAAAACCCTGCTCAAGTCCAGTCATGTGGACATTTGAATAATATCTTAAGAGTTTTGAGGTTTCAGGGTGTACTTTTAATTTGACACCTGAAGTTGTATTCAGACAAAAAAAACAACTGCTCACCTTCTGCAGCAGCTGGGAGCCAGAGTACTTTGCTGAGATGGACTTCATCTCCCCACCAAACGCTGAAGCCCAGAGCTTCACCCTGCAGATGGCACACACAGACAAGCGGAGACATTTTTAAAATATATACACATATAGGCCACAACTTAGAGCAGTTAATACACTGACTTGAAAACTACTACTTTTGACTGATTTTACAAGAGCATTCATTTGCAACCCTGTCAATTTCTTTTTATATTTTAAATTTAAATCTGAAAAAGAAAGGCATTACACCCAATAAACACACCATTAAGCAGCAGTGGAAACCATTCAAGGACTGATGGCAATAAGACATCAAATATTCTTTGGAGACTCACACAGCTAGGGTATTTTTAATCAAGTTCTGGTTTGAAACTTGGAGAATCAAGTGATGCGAGGCACCTTTGCGTAAAACAGCGTCTACTTACACGGACGGAGGGATGCTTTGGTGGGTTCCTCCCACCTCAGTGACCCTAGTGCTTAGAGTTGAGAAAAGTAAAAGCAGACACGCACACCACACACTGGAAACCACACAGCTCCGATCCACCTGCATCTTGGGCAAAAATACCCTCCCTACGCGCACAGTGCGAGTTTTGGGCTTATGCTGCCACCGTGGATTTTTTTCGCCCCCTCCAGAGAATCCAAAAATAAAAAGGGAAAAAAATGGAGGAAATCTCCTGCCAAAGTCACCTGTGCTGACTGACTAAATCATTCATGGCAATGTGTTCAGCAGCAGTTCTTGGAGCGGGACGCGGATGAGAGACGCGCCTTGGCAAACGACAGGATCCTCAGCTGTGTGAGTTATCCAAAGTGCCGCGGTGTGGCCCCGCTGACCGGTGCGGCGCACACGGCTCTGCTGCCCGGCGGAAAGTCGAGCGCGACTCCTCCGCTGTTACTCCGAAAGTCCGCTCAGCCGCTTTGTTTGACCGACCTCACCCGCAGAGAGCAGAGAGTGGAGGTTCAGGGGAGAAACCGGGGAGATCATCAAACGATGCAGCGCACAAGAGCACGCCTACTCCTCTTGAGTGATGCGACTAGCCTCCTCTCTCTCTCCCCCCCCCTTTCTCTCTCTCACTTTTTCTCCTCCTTACTCTCAGGATCTGAGCACAGGCTACTGAGGATGCTGTTATTGTTGTTGTTGAATTCACACACACACACACACACACACACACACACTCATGGGCTCTAATACAGGGCTATAATAGCTAGCCTTTAGCTTTCATGTCAGATCAAGTCAAGCACTGTATGCCCAGTTCACTGAAGCAGGAATTACTGCCAAAGTGCTGACGAAAGACAGAGAGGGAGAAGAGAAAAGAAAGTGTGTGTGTGTAAAAAGACACAAAGGGAAGTGGGGGTGTCCAGCCTCTTGGTGGAAGGAGAGAAGGACCAGATGATAAGTCAGTTATGCTGCATGAAAGCATGTCAATTAAATGCACTTTGCAGCAGTGATGTGGCACTGGAAGTGTGTGGGCATATGGGTTGTGAAAGAGGATGAGAGCCCCCAGGCGACGGACCCCATGCGACAGATCGCGTTTCACATAGAGCTGGAAGGATTCTGGCAAAGCACTGGAAGGGGGATCAACGCGGACTGAATAGCCTATCTCTGCCGCTGCAGAAGTGGTGCCCTGTTAAGTACAGTGGAAGGCTCACCTTTGACATAATGTGGGTCAAACATCAATGTGAAACAGCCGGTCTTGGTTAGTCAAGCCCACAGAACAACCACAGTTGGTTCAGACCTGTCACAAAAGTCTTCACACCAACACATACAGAAGAGTCAACATCACATTCACATTCACAAACTGCAAATCAACAATTTCTTTTCCTATCGCCTGATTTTTGCATACAGTTTATTGCTCTGATATTTATTGCTTTTCCCAGTGACTTCCCTGCAGTGGCCAGTGTTTTGATGTCACTGGAAAAGCTCCCAGCTTTCCAAACCAACGAGCGTAGACCGTTCTAATGGGACTATAATGAAGATGAGACTATAATGAAGTCAGCTCGAAACAGTGCAAACGCTGTGTGGAGATCTGCTCTGACAATAGAATGAAGCAAACTCAATTAACAAAAAACACTGAGAGTGACAGACTGTAAAAATACATAATTTGTGCTGTAAAACAAAGTGGTAACAGTTGCTGCATGATCATTATTAATACAGATAAAAGCAAAACTCCTACTCAGCCAATCAAAACACCAATTGTTCACCTTAACACTGGTAATGTACCTTAGCACTTAACATTACTAATCTACTTTTAACCTGACAACTGAGCAAACACTTAACTTTCAAAATTGATTTAAACAGATGTTTGCAGTCATTCAGTGGGGCTCACTCCACTAAATTAAGTTAAATTTGCATTTTTGTGATTTCTTTCCATCCATTTACTTGACTAAATCTCTTGGTATTTCATGGAGAAAGCGCTCTACACATGCTCTGTCTTGCTAGTATTTTTGTGGTTTTAAGTTTCAAATAGCCATTCACTGTTTTAAAAGCAACAACAAAGTCAGATAATGACACTGTGATAATTGCTGGGATACACAAACAGGTCTACATCTTTGAGAAATAAGAAAGACACTTTGAAGTTAAATGTATCACATCACCTCTTCCTCCTGTTTCGGTCTGAGCATGTCCATACTGTATCTGGTGTTGCCTGATGGCAGCCATACAGTATGGAGAAAGGATTGCCAAGTTAACAACCAGTTCACCATCATCTCCCCTGAGGTAAAGAGATGACATACAGCATTTAGGACAGGTTCTTGCGAAAATAAAACTAAAATATCAGCTGTGGTAGTCGGACGGATCTTTCTTTACTGAATAGGAGTTTTTATCCACAAGGCCAAAGTCTCCCCTGAGAGAGAAGTGTTATTGTGTATAGCAATATCACTGAGCAAAGCAGGGCCATTTCACTTGACAGTACGATGCGGTCTGAATAATAGCAGCTACAGTAAGCGGAGTGAATGGCCAAGTAAAAAAGAAAAATATCTGCGCAGTTCAGTGCAGTTCAAGGAAGTCGGGCTAGAGGGTGGATAGGATTAGTTATTTCTGTCTTCCCCCGCTCCTATTTGTTACTTTCATCCCATCCTGGCCCTTTTGCTCTTGTCCCCTCCAGATCTCTTTCACTCTTCATCTTGTTTCAGTGACAGGTAATTAGGTTGAGCTTTCACACAAAGGGTAGGTCTAAGTATAAGTGGTGACCTTAAACGCAAAGTAATAATATAAAGGCATCTGCACTGGACCGCCCTCAACTGCACTAAAATAACGTGATTTTTTTTTAAATAAGCCTTTATATTTAGTTGATTTTATTTAAGCAAATAATTGGACATGCTAAAGCGGCTCCAAAGTAAAAAAAAAAAAAAATTCAGATGATAATATGGTTATTGAACATAAATTCCTCATGTCTCTTATCTACTTCCAATGCTTGTTTCTTTCTGTCTCGCTCCCTTTGAGAATACCACCCATGGGACCCCATACACCATCCCATTAGTCCCTCATGATTCCCAATCCATTGTTATAATAGCTTGTAGCCATGACCCAAAAGACACAGCTAGTTTGGAGAGAGAATAACATTGTTCCAGTGAAATTATTCACTGACATAAAATAATAATAATAATAATAAGTTCTAGTAACTAGCTATGATCCGACCTCTTTTCCATATAATTCCTAATTCATGCACGTGAGCTAGAGGCAGGAGATTTTCTGGATGGATGGGGCGTTGAGGTAGGAGGCTAAAGTCTGGATTAGCAAGGGATTCTTTTACACAGTAAAGTCAACCTTGAAACCAATGTGTGGCATGCAGTCGCCATGGGGATGAGGTTATTAATGTGGTGAGCAAGACCTGAAATTATTAGAGGACATAAACAAAATAATGCACTGATAGATAGATTTATACATTTATTCATAGATAATAAAGTCCTCCACACACACACACACACACTTCATGTAAAAAATGTGGAGGAGAATGAGTCATGGGTCACATCAGAGAAAAACAACATCAAAGACTAATGATCCAGTACCCCTTTCCATCTTCACACGCCCACGACCCCTCTTGTTTCTCGTCTAACCCTCCATTTCCTCAGTTGTGAATGCTGTAATCACACCTGATTTTGGAGAGCAGAGTGTACCTAAGCTGGTGGTAACTGGCCTGTACCTGGCACTTCAGCGAAGAAAGAAAACATTCTGACATCTCTGATGGTGCACTTCCTTTTCCATTCAATAGTGATGGCTTTAAATTCCCCCTATGCCCCTCCAACATTAAACCTGCAGGTTTAAAAAGGACATTTATGACAAATACGATTTTTGTTCAATATATCTTCATTGAAAAATAATTTAGTACACAAAGAGCTTTTTTTGTGTCCCTGTTTTAAAACCTAGTTAAATTAAATTTTGATCCACTTTTGAATAGTCCTTGAAGCTCTATCTTAACCTGCTGCAATTATGCTGAATTAAAGAAACGAGAAATTATTATCTAAAGAGCAATTATCTTAAAAAAAACCAAAAAACATCTGTTTTGTCACATTGACTATTTATTTTCTCCTAATTCTAAGAAAGTGAAAAAAAAAACATTAAACAAAATTATCATTGTCCTTCTTTGAGGTCATATTAATATACAGGCAAGATTATGCCGTGTGCTATAGGTGGTGTAATTCACGTGCACACCAGTGGATTATAAGATTTTCAGGATCATTTTAAACATTCGAAGGATTGTAGTATAAATGTGGAACGACTGTCCCAACTGCAAGGAATCAGATCTATGGTTGCACTCAGAAGGTAATATATGTTCTGTGTTGTTATTGATCCTAAAGTGTTAACATAAACTTGACAAACTAATGAGACGCCGTTGATATTACTGAAAGACGATCTCCAAGACGAAAATGTCTTAAAAGTCTCTAGACCATGGTGACATTCATCACCATGGTCATGTTTCCTTTTCTGTTGTCCCTAGTTTGACCTCAGGGCTACAAGCTATCCTGTATCTCTAGCAGCTCATTAGCACCAAGGTCAATTCTGCATACCACTACAGAATAAAGGATCAGGGGAAAAGGGTAGGCGTATTAGCATGATTGAACTGGACACGCTGAAACTTCAATGAGCTTCACTTGCAGCACGTATGATTTGTCTTTCTTTTTTTTTAATCATGCTCCCCAAATATGCAGGTTTTTTACTGGACTACTGTATTGGACTACTCAGACCTACATTTAGGTGTTATTTTAGCACCAGAGTGACAGGTATGAGTGAGCAAGAACACAGAGCTTTTTAGGGAATTGCACCTTTGGCAGAGCTGATGACCATACTCTCAAACTGAAAGTATGGTCATCATAACCAGATGACAGCTACTGTTCCATCCTGGTCTATAAGAAAAAGTCCCTATTAGACATCTAGTCACTTTCTGTCTATTTTATGTGTTAAATCGTGGGATGAGGTTGCTATATTTTATACTTTGAGCTATTGCTGAGCCAAGGCATCTCTGTCCAGGCTGGTTTGTATTTACACTAGAAGGCGGGAGGTTGTGTCTGTGCGTGAGCATCGATGTTCTTATCCATATAGACAGTGATGGGCTCAGTCCCATTAGTGCCTGGGAATTTCAAAGCACACCATAAATAATTCTTTGTTACCAGGCTCAGAACTCACCTTGCTCCAGAAATATCTCCCTTAATTCAATTAATAATGAGATGCCAAAGAATTTCCTCCATCAGCACTGGCAGGGAAGCAGACGACTGTGTTTGATGAGATGGAACACGGCTGCCTGTGGAATATGCACCGTCATGGATCAAAATATCCACAGCATGCAAGATTCATAGGCTTGGAAAACAAGGACAAACTGCACCAAGCTTTGCCACGATGAACAGCAGGGGGCGGTGGTAGCCTCAACGTGAGAGAGGTGAGCTCATGCCTGGTGTCACCTGTGAAACCAGGACAGGAAAAAAATGAATGATTACTGGGCTTTCCTCCTTTACTGGAACTGTGTCCTTGAATTGAACATTTGATCTCTAATGTTGGCAAAGGCTGACTGTGCTTGTACAAGTAAGCTCTTTGAAAAGGAGCGTTAAAGCAGATGAAAGTGAACGAAGGCTTTTGGGAGAAATCATCTTCAATAGTGGCTGTCAGTAGGCTATACAGTAAACTAGGCTGAATAGATGATTAAAAAGCTTGTGCTCGGAGATTCACTTGGACTCTTGAGAGATTCCTCCGGTGCTGGTGAAAGGTAGCCTAATTTTCCAGACTGGCATCTCTTCTTTAGAAAAATTGCTGTGGATGTTTAGATGCCATTTTAACACATTTTGAAAAATTAAGAAAAGTTTTCCCCACAGGGTACCATTCAGTCACATTTAGGAAGGTGCTCATTATTTATCCTATCAAATCTATCTATACTTTAGAGATGTTTAATAATCTAATCCAGAATAAAAGAGGTACTATATAAGCATACTGTATAACATACATTTTAGTTTGTAAGATGAAAAGTAGTTCCTGAGTGCTAAAAGTTCAGAAATTCCTCCTTGGATAAATGGTGCCAGAGACTATCAATCATGGCTAATGTTCCCATTTTCTCTAAAACTTTCACCTGAGAATATCCTCATAGCTGGCCTACGGCATAAGCAGAATACTGTCAGCAGCTGCTTAGGGCCCCAAAGCCTCCAGGAGCAGATTATAAACTTGAAGTCCTCTATTCAGTTTTTTAAATAATTTAGGCATTTAAATTGTTTAATGTTTTATGTTAGTGAGATATTGTTCGGTCAAATCACTTTCTGGTTAGGAACCAAATGGCTTGGGCCGTGTTTTTAATTTGGAAGTCTTTTCATGACATACTAATATCCAGCAGGGTTTCTTTAAGCCGTGTCACATGCTTACTCAAAAAGTCTGTATAATGTAGTAACTGTAATATCTTAACACGTCATGTGTTCCTGATAACAACAAGGCAGTTTGGTCTCCGAGATCTTCTTCAAGGGACATCTAAAATATTTACTCTATTTAAAGGTGAAATAAAATACAAAAAATGGTAATAGAGATGAGAGAGACGGAAACAGGAAGCCTTTTATTTATATCAATGCTTACTGGATATCATACATTCCACAAAGAGCATGTAAAATGTCACACCTTTAACAAGATAATGCCATTTTCTGTTATATTTCTTGTATGTTTGCATGCTAATGTATGATTCCATATTTGACACATGCTTCCATGATCAACATAGGTGTTGTGATTAAACTAACCCGCAAGTAAGCAAGTAAAAGTAAAGACAAGCTCTTGTATACAGCAGACAGATCGGGAGGAGACGCAGACCTGCACAGTCCTGCGTCTGGTGTCTTCTGACAAGCAGTCAATAGTGAAAGAATGAAACAGCTTGCTCAGCAAAAAAGAAATAGAAGAAAAGAGTAGGAAATGAAGAGGGGAAGATATCCTATAAAAAACAGGAGGAGAGGAGGGTGAAATCAGCGCTTCAGGCTTTCTTAAAAGGACACCAAAGATTAATTTGTCATTTAAAATATATACAGGATGGGATGCGTATTAGTGAACATAATTGTGTTTAAAAGCAATTATACACCATCATTTCCTTTGCTCAGAGACAGGAATCAGAACATTTAATCATTTATGAAAGAGAAATGAGCTGACGGAGGACTGCAAGTCCCATAGTGGCAAAGGGAACTGTAGTATTGGTGACACACTATACATAGTAGTTGACAAAGAACATCATGAAACTAAGAAATATTGGCATGTTATTTCAAACTCATTTGCTTGTGTGTTTAGACAGTAATTGTACCTTTGCCTGTGAACCATACTGAGCAAAAAAGAGAGGATTGGTTTGGCAAACAGTCCCACTGACCATGACCTTTACGTATATTGTAAAGGCGGCCAGCTACAGTTCCCCACCACCAAACTGTGTGGCAGTTACAAGAACCTCAATTAGCCAAGTAATTAGGTCATATATCAAAACAATGAAGCGCCTGGGTGAGGAGGGACAGAGATGGTCTGAGAGGAGATGAAAGAAGCAGCGGAGAAAGAGGTTGGACAGAGTTTAACGAGGAAAGGGGAAAACAGGGACGTATGGGGAGATGAAAAAACGATTGAGTTGGAGGAAGCCGGTGAAAGGAAGACACAGGGAGAGAGACTGGAAGAGACGGGAGGAAGCCATCTGCTTTTAAAAGGCTAAAGCATAAATGAGAGAAAGAAGGAGGTGCTAAAGAAAGACAGGCCAGTGAACTGAAAGCAACTGGAGCACAGTATGACAGGGGCAGAGAAAGAGGAAGATCTGCCATATAATCTGGTGTTTAGACCAGGTGTTTTGTCGGAAATAAGAGAGTGTCACCCTGTCACATCAGCATGGCTCTCCACACTTCGGGTTTGTATGTCTGTTTTTAATGTCTGGCAACATCTGACCACTGTTTTTCTTGTCATTAAAAACTGCAATTAGGAATCAATGATATTGACAGAATGAAATATTCTGAAGAATCTGATGCACATTCAGTAACTTTTACAACAAATTTTGTGATACCTAACTTTGATAACAACAGAAAAAATAAAAGACATCCCAAACACTCAAGAGAGCACTACCTCAGATCTGACAAGAGGGCAGTGGGATGTCAGTGTGTCACTTTCTGAATATAATGTGTTTGTGTATGAATGCAGGTATGCATGCATGATCATCCATCCAGTCTGTCTCCTTTCCTTTCCCCGTCACGTCTGCACTGCTGGTCTCCTGAGGGCCAAAGCATCTCATAGCTTATATACTTTACACGCTGTCCTCACACTTGGGCTGTGTTCAGATGCAAAGCAAGCCAGGTAAACAGACAGAAAGCAGGGATTGGGCTGTGTGAGAGATGTACACACACACACACACACACACACACATCTTCTTAAACAACAGTAATGCTTAAAGCACTATGACAACATGCATAATTAAAGGCACTCTACCTAAAAATAGAAGGGTGCGTTAGAGAGGGTATGGAAACAAGAGATGAGTGAGAAATGAGAGACAGACAGAGGGGGGTAACAGAGGGCTGAGGGAGGTCCACAGCAATAACAAAGCAGGAAAAAAAAATACCAATGCACAAATTGTGTGGATAGTCTGACTTCTGTATTAGGGAGCAAACTTGTCAATTTTCTTTTCCATCTTCAAACAAACAGTGTGAAATGACTCAAGCAGCTGTCTGATTGCCTGAAAGAAAAGACTTGATGGGAGAGGTGGCTTCATTATGTGGAGAAATAACAGGCCCGCCGACGAAGACGTCTGTGATATTTGCATTATTTTGTGTAGCAGATTAAAAATGCCGTTAAAGTGCTCTACATTCACAACATGTTCACAATTGATTTGCCCGAAGCATGCCATTCCATTTTACATTCCCCAGCCACTTCAATTAAAGAAAAAACACCTTGCTGTTAGTCCTCTCCTTACCCCCATTATTCTCTGCCTCTCCTTTATTTTCCCTCTCCTCCCATCATCAGCTTATTTCAGATATGCAATCTCCTTTTTATCTTTTTCTTGTGTCTCGTTGGCCGTGCCTCAGTGCACCTTATTAAAATGTATATTTTCAAATCATTCTTCAAAGGCGAACTGTTTGCCTAGAGAACCAGAGCCATGCCCCATGTTACAGGAAATTACAGTGAGACTGAGCAGAACCAGATAGCCCACCTCTTTCGTGCTGCCTGCTCTCTCTGTATGGGTTTGGCAACATTGTGTTACACGGCTGCAAATCAAGTGGTAAAACACTGTACACTTTCAGTCATTATATCAGTCTATCATTGTTTCGTCAGATTCTGAAATAAAGCCAAGGCACTCGGCACTCAGTCAAAACAGCCTATGTTCAACCATTTATAAAGGCAAATACTCAGGCAGCACTCAATCTGTACCCAAAAACCAAAACAAAATACACATATTCATAAAAATCCCAAGCACATCTTTAAACAAAATGACTGAGATACTGTAGAGCAGCACATAGTGAAACTCCTCTGATCCACCCTTGGACTGTTTATTTGTTAAGCCTAGGCTGTCTTGCTGATAACCAACTCATTTGCAATGATAACATGCCCAAGAGGCTAAAATGAGGCCATTCACTGCGGCTGTGCTGATAGAGGATGAGGAACTCGGAGGCCGTGATTGGCTTGACTGTGATGTTCAATTAATAGTCAACTCATCAAGTCCTAACGCACATCAAAGTGCCCCATTGGGCCAAATCAATGATTGACATTGCAGAATAATCCCAGGCACTGAAGGGCTGAGCAATATTATCTCTAACTATTTATCACAGTGGACACACTAAACAAGGAATATGAAAAGAGAAACGGAAGAAAAGGTTGAAGAATAAAAGAGGAAGAGTGTAGTCTTGTCTTCTTCCAGTATTATTTTTAAACAGGATGCTGCCATTCAGGCCCCCAGCCAGCTGTGTAAAAAGCGTGTGAACACGGATTCCTGAAAAAAAGTCCAACTTCACCCACCTACCATCCTGTGTCCTTCCCATCTCTTGTGCTCCCAGAATGCAAAGCAGCTTAGACAGTGGGACCCCGTTCACAGTTTGGCTGCAACAAAGGAGTTGTTGCAGGAGTTGCAGAGTACCCTTCGGGCCTGTGCTTTCTGGCTGGCAGCTTTACATATAAAACAGGCAGGCCTATCTGTCTCTGCACAGGCTGCGGCCACAAAGTCCGAATCCCCAGCTTGGAACACTCTGAGGATCCTCGCTCTGGAGTTCTGCACAGGGAGAGATTAACAACAAACACTAAACATGACTTCTGTCTGTGTCTCAGAGAAGGAGGGAAATTATGAACAACAGAGGGAAGTTTGGTCAAATAAAAGTCTCCGGCTTCACTGTCAGCACAAAGAATCTCTGCCCCTGTCGTTCAAAGCTGTTGACAAATCTTTTTTCCTCCTTGAATGTTTACGTACATCATTGGTTCAATTTAACATGAAGCTTTAGCGCTGTCATGTTGCAAGCTACTGTTGTAGTCACGTTTCAAGTTATTGGCACTTGGTACCATGGTACTCTCTGCAGCAAAAAGAAACCCATTTGAATGCTTGCTGTCTTTACTTTGGCTTTTATAATTGGTCACAGTAGGTCCAAATCTTAATGTATTATAATTCATTTATCAGGAGTTACAAGACATCCAGAGGCAGCCAACAGAAACTGTGACACAAGCAAACACTGACATCTAGAGCATGTTATATGAAGTTGCACTTTTGAAATCCAGATGTGAGGCACAAGGCACATTTGGAGCAAAACAGGCCTATATTTTTTGGTTGAGAAACAAACAAAATGTTGATTTTTCATAATTAAATCAAGTTCTCCAATTATGTCTGAGAATCTAGCCCAAATCTATATGGTCAAAAAATGAAGGGCCTTTAAATGGTAGACAAACCTTTGACAATAACCTTCCACGCAATCTTTTGAAAAATACACAGCAGGTTTCTCTGTTATTGTGTGGCTCTATCTTAAAGACCCAATTCATTAGGCAACTGACAAAAACTTGTTTTATGGAAAAGCTTTATGAAATGTGTCACATTTTTCTGACATAATGTGTCAGAAAATCTTCATCTGCAGTTAAAATTTAAATAAATTACAACACAAAAAAAAAACACTATAAAAACACTGGGCCCACTGTATCTGGGTCTCTGATAAGGTCAATATCATCATATTTACAAGTGTCTTGTTACACAGAATGCAGTTACTCACTGCAGCGCACATTACTGAATGCATAGCTATCCTGATCTCTAGTGGATGTATTATAAAATTACATGCTCAATGAATTTATTAGTCATACAAGCCATCAAAACCCTCTTTCTGTATACCACTGTATCAGTGAGCAACTTGACATGTCAGTCTGCTACAGTCCATCTGTGTAACTGTGATACCCCAAAATTATCTCTGCTGCACATCATAAAATAAGTTACAGAGAATATGAAGTTAAGTGCATAATCTGGTGACAAAACAAAAAGATAAGTGTACTACAACAGTACCGTTTTACTCACAAGTTTGGTTTGTATTTGACATTTCAGTTCTGAGGTTGTACGTTTTAGAAGTCAAAAGTTCACATATTTGACGTAGTTAAAGCTCTGCATTTGTACTTCTGTTCTGCTGCGTAGTCTCATTGTTTTCCCCATTAACCAATGTGCCTAAGGAAATTTTGTTGTCTAGAATCTATCTGTTCAGTACTTTGGTCCACAGCAAACTATCTCAACAGCTACTGTACTGACCAAATTGACATCAATTATTGATATTGATATTACAGGTCTCGGATCCATCATGATATTTTTCATGACCCCCTGACCATCTCTTCAGCACCAACATCAGACCAAAACTTCTACACAAGTACAAATCAGAACACTTTTCAAATAATACAGAAAATGTAGGCCTAATCAATACAGTAAAAAGTAAAATAAAAGGCTAACTAACGCAAAACAAACAGCAGAAGCAATTAGTTACCCATCCAAGGTGCCTTTCAAAACAACTTGTATGAGCTGTAAGATTCTGTTAGGTAATTAGAAACGTGAGTCTTGAAAATATCCCTGGGGGTTGGTTTATAGTCAGGCATTGCAGAGGTGACTTGTTGGGATTAGGGCTAAGGTTGTCTGTTTGTTAGCAAACAGGCACTGTAGAGTCCTAAGACGCCTGGTTCACACACTATTCAACTTTCTACAAAACTCATGCCTGTGGCTAACTATTCAGGTAAGAGAACACAACAAGTAGCCTAAATGACACATCTCTGGGGTTACCTGTAGGCATATTCTTTCCTACTGGAATTAGGCCTAATTCTGACTTGTAACAAAAGTAATCACATTACTAAAACGCGTTACTACGGTATTTCCTATCACTGGTTACAGGTGTCACGGTCAAGTGCTAGTGAGTTGCTAGGACCACTTGTAGCCACTAGATGTCGCTGTGGAACACAAGCACGTTTTTATAACTGATTGGGAAAACAAGGGCGTTCAAAATACAGTTAAGCCCTTCTTGAGTTTTGCTGGATTGTGAATAACATGGTCTTATTTTGAGTTTAGACCTTTGCAACTGCTGTTTGTGATGTTATTATATTATATTTTTATATTATTATATAGATATTATTTGCGGAAATAATTCAGTGGCTCAGTGTTCTTCATGTGGTGTCATGTAAGCCTAGCATACCTGCAGAGTCTAAATAATCAGTAGCCTGGATAGTTGTTGCCAACTCTTAGACTAGGGCGCATGCTGTATGACATTGCATTTGAGTAAGGTGAGTAGTGTAGTCTCAATTAAATGAATAAATAATAAACAAATAAAAATACGTGTAGTTAAAACTGTGTAGGGTTCTTGGATACAGAGAGCATCGTATGACCAGCAGAAGAGAGATGACATTGTGGCTCTGGCTTAAGATTACAAATGATCATATGGCTATGATTTGCAATCAAAAGTGTTTGATTGGACAGGTGCCGATGGGTAAACTGTCCCAGTGAGGGGTACTGACATTTCAGGTCAGAGAGAGGTGAGAGGAGAGAGCAGATGGCTCTCAGGAGGGGAGACAGAGCTGATAGAAGACATGGAAAGCTGTGGGTTAAAGTAACGAATAACAACATGATAAAACCTTTGGGAAATACATTATGCAATTAAAATAAGGTTTGGTATCGGTTGGATTGTAGTTACCAAAAGGAAAACATTAGCAAAATATGTGGTATACAACACAACTACTTAACATATAAACACGGCACACCTTTTCCTCTGAATATCATTTATTGTTCAATCTACATCAGTCGGTCCTTGGATAAACCGCCTCCACTCATTTCATAGTTTGCAGGATACATTTATGACCAAAGAACACATTTCACACTGCTACAGATTGACAGAACTGCCATATCGAATGTTAAGATATCTATTTACTGTCATGCTGAGTGTTTTTATCAGTAGTAATGACTTACTGATGCTGTTACTGCTGCTAGTGTGGCTTCTGGCATAATAATGGCATCTATTAGTCCCGGTGGGTGGACGGCATTCCATAGTATCGTCCTTCTATGGTAGGAATTTGTACTGTAATTTACAGTTAGATGAAACTGGACCTTACATTGTCTGGCCCAGCTTAAAACAAATAGACAGACAGTGTAATATGTTAATACTTAGTAGAAAAAATCATATGCATTGATACTTTTCACCAATCCTCATAGCACAATGTCTTACTTGTACCTATGTTTATTAGTTGTGCAATATTTGAAGATAGTAAACAGCTATGATCGTATAGAGATCTTAATGTATCTACAGCTTTGTATATCCTTTTTGGTTATGAGGATTAGCATAGTCATCCTGTACCTAATAGTATTTCATGATTACATTGTATATAAAAAAAAAAGACCTCCGCAGAGTGACACTTCTGTACATGTTTGTGTTTTTGTTTTGTACATAGCTGTAACGGTTAGCTTTCATTTTCACATTGTCTCATTCTGTCTCTCACCATATTTTATGGCAACTCCTTTGTAGCTTCACTTTGGCAGTCAAACCCAGTGGTGTGGATGGAGGACCCATGGCCTCCCTTGTCCAAACGCTTGACTCTCAGAGTGTCAAGTCAAAGACCCGCATTCCTGCCATGCCCTCGGACGGGCAGTCTTGTGCAGCATAGTTCCTTGTATAGTCTTTGATAGTTTGTTGTTAGTGCTTTCGCAACTAACCAGTATTGTGCTAGTTTGTAGAACCCCCTTTGTCTGGCTGGTCTGTAAAAGGCCGTTTCACAGTTAAGTCCCAAGCAGCAGTCTTGTTCAGGGGTGGGGTGAGAGACGCCAGAGGCTCTGAAGGGCCAGTAGTGCTGGTCCATTCACTCCAGCCAGATGCTAGACCAGTGGTTCCCGATATTTCCCTTCACTTACACTCAAAAGCTTTTCAGGCTCCTTCTTCTTTGTGCCATATTTGATTATTTTAAGCTGCAACTCATGCAAGACTCTCTGTAATCCTTATTATTAGGAAACACTGAGCTAGCCCAGATAGACCAGCCTTTTATGGCATGCAGCTAATACGGCTATTTCAGCTATAAAAACTGGCTGTTTGAAGTATATATATCTTGCAGCAGTATTAGACAAAGTACACTGTAATGAAAGCTGGAAAGACAATGTGTGTGATGGAAGCTTGTAATATGACACTTGTGAGCCATGTAATACATACGTATAATCAGTAGCATCTGATATTAGCTTTATTAGCCACAGGTGCTAGCCTTTTGTGTTTTTAATGGCTGACTGGGGTAAAGGCCTGTATATGCTGTTGCCCCTCAGGGCCCCGGGACTGTCCCTGACCTTTGACATTAGGATCATGAACCATCTCTCAGGAAGAGTCTTGAACATCCAAAGGCTGTATTCAAAATATGGATGCCAAGATGCAGGTCGAATGAGGAAAGAAGAAAAAGTATCCAACCACGGTCTGCATTTACTTAAAGTAGTTAAGACTTAAAAGGTTTTCATATGAACAGGCAAAGTTGTCATTGTGTTGAACAAATATTCTGTGGAGGATACTTTTTCACTCTTATATTCACTTGCACTCCCCTCAGCTTTGCTTCTCAGCTTTCTCTCTCCCTCTCTCCCCCTGTCCTCGTCCTCCAGCTCTTCTTTTTCCTTCACAGGCTGTTCTTGTCTGGCAACTCAGCCTCTGGACTACGGGGAAAGTAGACGGTGGCTTTGTGCTCCTCATAGCGGTCGATGTGCTTGAGGTGTACCACCATGTGCAGGGCATAGGCTAAGACGAGGAGCAGGATCAAAGATGTCACCAAGCCCATCAGGATGGCTGGCGTCAGGAAAGTGGCACAGTCACTGGCCGATGCAAACTTGTCTGACTGCACATTGAAGGCCTGGATCTGGATGAACACAGAGAGAAAGCGGAAAGATGAGATTAGGCTAAACTAAAGAGGACAACTGGCTCTTACTGGGTTTAGCAGGCATAGAAATACTGGGCAGAAGGACAGGTTGAGACAGCCTAGCAGATGGCTAAACAGACAGTGTACAGACAGACTGACAGACTGCCAAACAGATGGTAAACAGGCAGACTGACTGACTGACACAAAAGGAAATGGCTGGCAAACATACAGACACATGCACATACGTAGGAAACAGGAGGGACAGACTATGATATAACAGTGAATGTGCAGACATTACTACAAGAGTTGCGCAACAAAGGCTGCGCCCGTTGTGCGATGGTGTACCTGGAAATCAGTGAAAGTGATGTGCCAGTTAGCGGATGTGTCAGTGTGGGAGCTGGGCACTAGCAGGGTGTCATATTTGTGCAGGCTGCTGACGTGTTGGCAATGGTAGGATGAAGTGGCAGGAGCGTAGACCTCGCTGGCGTTGAAGGTAGCCTCCTGGGTCCAGTTGTAGTGGATGTGAACACTGTCTAGCGTGAACCAGTTTTGACCAGCTGCCTCATAAAAAGTGTTTGACATCTGAAGCCTGGCAGAAGGGACAATGCGGTTAGTTACAAGCACAGTACACACATGTGCACTTGTACGCTATATTCTAATATTCTAACACAATACAATAATGGACTAAGCATGTGCACCTTACCTGATTACCAGACCTCTCAAGTCCTCTACATCACCAAACCTTAATGAAAGCCTGTAGCAAAACAAAACCACAAATATAAAACATCTGATCTGAGCACAGTAACTCAGAGGAATTTTCAGCTGGCCACAGCAAAATGACTCTCTTCTAGATACAGTACTTTATATTTCCTTAGATCATTTTATTTCTATTTCCGTGTCTAATAGTAAGTAATAGCAAACTTATTCCAATGCCTCGGCTGTATATGTAGATAAGTGAGCTTTTGTGATATTTGTCTAGCACACAATATGTGTCCAACCTGTCTTGTAATATACGTGCAACAATTCACTATAAACCAAAACAAATTCCTTGAACACAAGCTGAACTTCTGACCCTGTCTGTCCACAGGTTTGACTTACGTAGCTTTCTCCTTGGTGCAAATGGAGCCTTTAGTGTCTACGGGGGAGTTGGTGTTGAAGACCCTCTCAGTCAGGTCAATAAAGGTATGGTTCCTGTAGCGGATTGCCAGACGCTTTGCCTTGAACAGAATGCAGGTCTTCCCATTGTAAGACACACTCAGTGGGCCATAAGGCCCCATCAGAGACTGGAGCAGCTTCCTCTTATTGTGAGACATCCCTGGCTGATGCCAGTTAAAAGGCTGTAAGCATATGAAAAAAAAAAAATCAATCAAGCACAGGAGAAATAAAGAAACTGCAGTGAACTGGCAACCAAAGTGTGGGCAGCAGCAGTTTTGCATTCTGTGACTGTCCTCTAGAGGGCGATCAGGTTTTTATTCAGAGACATACTCATAAGGTGTACCCTATTTCAGGGGCTGGATGCTTAGAAGGATGTGGCCCGCAAAAGGTGCATGCCCTAAAGGTTTTGTGTATGCTGCTCCCCTTTAATAAAAGAGTATCTAGCATCACAAAGACCAAAACAAACGTGCGTTTGTGCCCTTCTATTCAGCTGTTGAATCAATAATTTATAAGTTTATCACCAGAAAGTTGACTTCAAATGACCAAAATGTGTTAAGACCAGCTGTAAACTGATACAAGTGGCAAAATGGTAAACTAGCAGGAATTCAGTCTAGAAATGCAGACTCTGGAGCATCCTGCAATAGAGACAATGCATTCAAGTTGTCCCGTTCCTCAATATACCGTATGCAGCCATTTCAGTCAGATTGTTCTTCTTCTACAACATGCGTCAGTGCGATCTGTGTACATCACCACCTACCAGCTCTTGATTTATTCTACACTGCTGATCCAAAGCAAGCTTGCTCTGGTGCCAGACCTACTGTACCTCCCTCGTATGCATGCTGTGATATTTAATTTCGAAGGGCAATTTTAAAAATCACCTTTCTTTAAAGCTTGCCACTCTGACCATAACATGTCAGTAATGTCTAAAGTTCAGTGTTCAAACCACCACAGAATCTCAAATGAGGAAGGAGCATCGTTGTCTTCTCTGTAGAAAACAGCAGCTTTCTGAATTTGCATTTAATAGCGTGGTAGCTGTTAGACTGCATTTCTGCACTGTGCAGATAGAAACTGCCCCCTCTAGCTTTTTAATCTCTTTGCTCAAAGGCCACATCTCATTGGAGGGCATTTGGGCTAATCCAGCACTATTTTACAAGACGTACAGTGGCAGTCACGGTGGTTATAAAGGGGTTATTATTATTTTTTGTTATTTTAATGTAAAGTATTTGAATAATAATTGGAAATGTGAGGTGACTGAGATGACATTTTCCAAAAGATTTGGAGAGGCTACTGCAGGGAATCAGTTAATCTATTTGAAACAGGTGTAACTGTGCCTGGATGCATCAGCTGATACAGCAAACGGTTTCACTGAATTTTCAGTCAGAGTGGTCCTATGTGTGTGGGTGGCAGGGATGTTTTACCTCTGGTGAATGTGAGACCAACAATATTCCCACATCCAAGGTCAAGCAAGTGTGGCTGAGTGAGTATGCTCTGTTTTGCTTGTGTGCATCCCAGTTTGTGTGTGTCTGTGTGTTTGTATATACGCATAAAGATAGAGGGCTGATGGTGGAGATAGTGAGAAAGGGATAGAGAGTGCGTACCTGCAGTATTCTCCTGAGTGGGTTTTCATCTTCAGGCGTCAAAATAACCTCTTCACTTTCTAAGCCGTACCCACCATCTTGACCTGAAAACACGTACACACATTACTGCACCATGAAAGATTATATCAGTATACATATTAAGCTGATTGCAATGCTGCATTGCAGATTGCAACATAATCATAAAAGTTCAGCCGATTTCACACACGCCACAGACACACACACAAACACACACACTCATAAGCACAACAAGATCCTGTGTACACCTCGGTGCTCAGGCTCCTATCTATTTCCAGTTGTTTTGCGTCATCACAGTGACTCATCAGCAGTTTATTTCACAGTTACGGTACTATTGTCCCCTGTTTACAAATACTGTTCATCTTGTTCCAGCAACATATGATTTGCGATCAAATAATTTAAAGGAATGTCTCCATAATTTTGCTCTGCCTTTTTGTCAAAGATCCTAAATATAGCCACACATCTGAACTGCCACCGAGGCGTATGGATCAAACACACACACCACACTTCAGAATCTGTTTGTATTACAATGTAGCAAAGATGTCTCCAGCATTAGGAATGAAATGCATTTGTCAGGACTATCTATCCAACACATCAGCGTCAAAATTACCATGGCAGGTTTGATTGAATCAGGCCTTGTGTCACGCCAGATTTGTTACTTACTTGATGTGACTCTTGTTGCTTGTTTCGGGTCCTCTGCACTACGGAAAAGACAGAAGACGCAATAAGGTCTTGTGATCACAAGATGCAGGGAAATGGTGAAGGTTTTTCTTTTTTTGGTAATGCTCCATAATATGTGCAAGGTGCTTATTTAGCATTTTCCCGTGAACAGGAAAGTTAATTGTCTACTGATGCAGCTGCAGCAAACACAGGGACAAAAACAGCTTTGCAGGCTAGTCTATATAAAAAAAGACCTTTAAGAATATTATATGTTGTAAAATTAATTTATAAACTTGTAAAATACTGTATTGTATTGTAGTTAGAAATGATTATGCCTTATGCCTGATTATGCTTTCAATCACATTTTATACAACATATTAGTGTACTTCACTTGTTAGGTACAGCGTAAAAAGCTTTATGCTTTTAAGTTGTTAAATAACACATACCTAAATTACAAATACCCACCAAACTACCATATTATGGTAGTGTTTTAATGTGTTGAATACATATGAAAGTGACCATAATGTTCAAATAAATACATAAACATTTTGAATGTGCTTTACAGACTTATTAAATTACACATTTTGCAACATATACAATCCATAAAAACTTTTTTTTTTACACAGGACTGCACAGCTGCAGAGCACTCTTTGCCAACAGAATTTTATTACCATTTCACAAAGTAAATATGTTTGCTTGGTGTTGCAGGTATTCAGTCTTTGTGTGGTGTATTGCTTTTACTAAATGACCGATCTTTGATGTAGGATTGACCTACATACCGAAGAGCACAAGGGACAGAGGACACACCATTTTCTTTTCCGCCACGTGTTTGCCCCCTAGCTGTCGTGCCCTCAGTCTAACTAAACCCTGTATAGCCTTGGACTGCTTGAAGCTTAGCCTGATCCTTTTAACTGTCTAATCAAAGATGTAATACGCCAGCAATGGGCTTACTGAGCGGCGCTGACATGGCCAGTTTTGCTTGTTGTGATGGTCCACCCAATGCTCTGACTGTGTGGTCTGTCCTTGCCTGCCTGCTGTGATCATCTGGGCTGTGGGTTATAATGGGCTTGTAAAAGGTAAACCCTGAAGACCTGTGGCAGTGGGCATGACTACCTGTCTTCATAAATAATTTGGTCATAAGTAATTCAAATAATTTTATGAATCGCAGCACAACAAAAGCAATGTCTGTAAAGACGTTTGTCTGAGATTGATATTGCCTTTGTTATCTTTAGTTGAATAGTAATGCTGTGATCTTGTAGGAAAGGCCTTTTTAGAAGATACACAAGATAGACTGAGGATGACCTGAATATTTATACTAAATTTAAACACACAAAAGCAAGTCAATAGCTGTGACTGCTGTTGTCAAGGACTGTTCACACTTTGTTGCTCTCAAATGGTGAACCAGACACTGGTGGAACTACCCCATATACTGTATTTAAGTAAATCTATTACTTTTGTAATAAAACAAGGGTTAGGAGTATAGAGTACAGGGGAGAGTTACGTGTAATCTCTCTTTGTAACATTATCAGGTTTGTGGGGTTACCCTTATTGTTTGTGGTGGCAAGGAAATTACATTCTCATTAGGCTGCAGTTTTTCACATACTTCTTTCCATAATGTGAAGGGAGTATGGGGCTATGTATCTTACATTATTCATTTTTTTCATTTGCCTTTTAATGCTCAAAATCTCAAACAGTTGGACTGGATTTTGGCCAGATTCAAGGAAATGATGGATCTATCCACGTCACTATGACATTTTCACTGATTGGCTCAAGGGCCGTATTGTTGGCTCATTCATCCATGCCGTCCACGGATGCCATGCACAATATCTCAAACACAGCTGTCTACATCTTTTTTTCAGATTGAAGAAATTATGCACCCTCTAGTACATTCTGACATTTTAATAATTTTACTTCGGGTCCTGGATGGGCAGTGCAATTAAAGATTAAAACAAGGTGAGCAGACCTGGGCAGCAGCTATAACAAATGAAAAGGTATTACGAGGTCCTATGTCTGATAGTGTTAGGGTAGGGTGCCAGACATATCAGTACCAGCAGCCTGGAGCAGTTATCTACCCGTCTGGTGCAGTTTCCACCTGGGCAATATTGTGTAGTTTAGTGCCAGATGGATTAGGATTAGTGGTAAGCAGAGGGCAGGTCCACTGGAGCCCAAATATGGAGAGACGTAGGCCCTGAACAAGATGAAGAGATTAAGGCATGATGTCAGAGCCGACGGCATTCTGGAGAGTTCAAGTGCTAATTAAAACATCTGAACTGACCTCTGCAATCGTGACTCACTGTACACCCATCCAGGAAACTTTGGCCATGACCATTATAATCGAGTCCCACTGGCTGAAGAGAGCAGTTTCCGGTTATTTTGTTAAATTTGTGTAACTGGTATCCCCTCGTAAAATATCATTAAACATGTACTTTCCTTCTTTATTGGAATTATTCTTGGACCTATGTTCACTGAATTTATTCTATTGGATTTCCACCATTATATCTATATTATACTCATGATAAGCCTATTGCTGTACTGTTATATAAAAGGTTGTTGATGTATTTTTTTCATGAAAAGTTTCATACACATGATCAAATTCTGCAGTAAGACGGGCTCGTGGTATGCAACATGTAGATGCAGGCTACCCTTCCATTGTACAGCATTGATTTTGACTTTGTTTCAGGTCACCTATCACACAGCTGTAGCGTAATCAGGTGGGTTTTCTCAATAAATCAAATTCAGTTCAATTGAGCCTCAGTCCAGTTGAACAGATAATGATGGCTGCATGATGACGTCTGTAGACTGTGAGTGAGTAAGTGATCAGCAGGGAGGTACTATGCTGTCATTTCCTTTATACGAGCTCTTCAACCTACATACTGGTGTGTTGGTGCGGGCGCCAACTCCAACGTAAGCAGCGTAATTGGCTAAATTAGAGGTTCCCTGGGATATGTGTGCGTTTGTGTCCGTGTGAACACACGCTTGCACGTACAGTATGTTTAGAGGTTCCTATGAACTTGCTTGTATGCGATGTCTGCATCTACTATTTCATCGGTATCAATATGACAGTTTACTTATATGGTAAATCCAAATATTTACATTTGCCCAGGTGAATGCTGGGTAAGCATGTTTGTATATGAAAGAGCTGCCAAAAGCACTATACGCCTTTGGCAGCTGGCAGTTGTGACTGAAACCTCAGCAGCATGGTAGATACTTGGACGCTGCTCACTTATCACCTGCACTGATATGTGAAACTCATAACAACATAAAGATTAAAAATCCCCCTAGACATCTAAATTTCATATCTGATTTACATTTTTATGAATTCATGTAAACACTAAGCAGCTACCGTCAGTGATTAACAATGGTTTGTGTCATTGTAAACAAGCTGCATATGCACCCCCCCCCCCCCACCACCACCACCACACACACACACACACATACCCCCCACCCCCCCACTCCCTCCTCCCCTTGGCCCATCCCAAACACAAGTGAATAAGCACTCCTTCCTTCCTCTGCACCTACCCAGGCCTCAGCTGGCTGAAAGGAGCCAGAGGAGTCTGAGCGAGCATGAGTGTGTGAGTGCTAACTAAAGCCCAGTCGTTTGTTCCTGTGCCAGTTTCGCGAGGTCAGCAACCCAGGACTGCTGCGGCCCCATCATTGGCTCAGCCTGTCACACGGTGCCTGGGTGCTGAACAGGCCCTTTATATAATCAAAGCCATGCCAGAGCCACTCCTTGGCCCACCTCGCTCCCTCTGCATATATCCTTAAATAATACGCAAGTGTACAAATATGCACCTACACATAACATAAATCCAAATCTCTAGTACGAGATTAACCTGAATACACTATGATGACTGTCAGTCTGTTATGATTACAGTTATTTTTAGGTAAGTAAGTGTCTGGCTTTTAAATATTAACAACACTGAGAACCATCTGTGCTACTGATGGAATCTCGATCAATACATTTTCACTGAGTATATTCACTGGGCATCCTTATTCAAGCCCCGTAGATGGATGTCTGATTATCATCCCTCATCGGTGCTTCTGCTTGTGTGCTGCTGAGCAGAGAGAAGGTGTGGTGCCTGCTCCCCAAACTTGTAAACAAATCCTCCTCGCCTCTGCTAACACAGAGTGCTGAGCCACTGCACTCTGACTGACTCTCAGTAAACCAGGAGTAATAGCAAGTTGTTAGTTTTGTTTTGGTACAGCGGTTCACTATGTTCTATGTGGTTAATAGCTCACTGTTAACTACAAATTTCATTAAAAATATTACAAAAACACAAACAGTAATATTTAGCAATTGAATGTAGGCCTTTAGCCATTAGATTTAGGTTTCTCAGCCTAGAACCATTGTCATTGTGTATATCAATAGTGTAGCAGACTACAGTGACGTGTTCTTGTACTCATATTTCCTTATGTTATGCCTACATGAAATTTCAAACCCAGCTATGATAGTATTTCACAATGTACAGGGTGAACTACTTATGCAAAGTAATGTTAATCTCAGAAACTATTATTTTGGCGGTATATGTAAAGTATATTCAAATTTCATTCGTTAAAAAGGACTCAATGGTTGGGTAAATGATTGTGTCCCCAACACGGCGGGAAAACATGTCTTGATCCCACGCTGTGCAGGTGCTGGCCTATTAATAGATTTATTAGTGCAGATTAAGCTTTAGGAGTTTACTAAGTTGCCGCTTAGAGCCCTGCTGCCATTTCAATGTAGCTTTGATTGCAGCTTCAAATCTGACCCCAGGTCAAGCGCTGGAGTTGTCTAAATCTTCCTACGTCTCTGAGATCAAATGCATCAGCGCTGGTGTGTACAGCCTATTTGAGGCTGCATGCACACTATGAATTGCACACATATTTCTACTCATGATTATTCACCTTTGACTTGATCTTTTCTCACTCTGAACTTAAATATTATGTGAATATTGCTAAAATTGGCCGTTGGTCTTTTAACCTTTTAAGCTTTCTTTGAAAGGGGATCACTGATCAATCTTCCACTGGAAATCCAATACTTTAACCTTTAATCTGTGCCTATATTTGGGTCCGTTTGTCAGTGTTTAACAGTTTTAAGATAAATTTAAGCACATCTACTATACACTGTGATGGATAAACTTTTAAAACTGCAAACAAAATACTCATAACGACATAAACTTGACACTATGTTATACTGCTGATCAACAAATATGATACAGTCTTGCAGTGCAGTTTGTGGCTTTGAAGTGTCTTTTACGTGTTACCTATAGTTTACAAAAAGTGTTTTTATTGTCAGAATTTCACATGATTATTTTGTAGCTTGAGAATGAGTCAATATGTAAAGATGCATGATTCTTGCGCTGTTCTAACTGTGCTGACCCCATTTAGTCTTTCTAAACGAGCCAGTGGCCAGTTTTCATTAGATAGTGTGAATGATATAATGTACTTTGAGTGTGTTGTAGCAGGCTCTAGAAATTGGGTCATATTTAACTGACTTGTGTAATTGTTTGAGAACTTTATTGGGCCAGATTAACTTAACACTGCTTTCAATTGGTAATTGAATGAAGTCTATTATAAAACGTGTGACTTGTGTATATAAAATGTGATTAGTTTTTATATCTTACTCTGCTTTTTAAATGTTTCACCTTACTCATTTTCTGCTGGCAAGAGGCATGTTTTGAATCAATTTCAAATTGAACATGTTTTTAAATAATCTACCAAAGCTGTGTGTGGGTCACTATGTTATCTAATAATTCTGGAAAATATACCATCTATGCTTTTTATTGTTGAAGTTCTCATTACGACCAGCTTTGTATGACATCCATTTTATTTCCGACTCTGTTCAGAGTCTTGCAAATAAAAAAGGCTTACAACAGCATCAACATTTTTTTTTTCATTTGCAAACAACTATAAACTACAGCTGCAAAATCTCATCTTGCAGTAGTTTTCCTCTCATTCTCTGTCTTTGCCTGTGCTGTTGATAGACTTGGTCCGGATGAGTGAGGAGGTCATTTAAAGAAAATTACAACTTAGTCTTTGGACTCCTAATCTGTGCCCATGTTTGGATCAAATTCATTTTCAGCAGAAACGTATTATGCTTGGATTGTTTTATAATAATTGCTACCATAGAGATTATTTCACTTACATACAAATGTGTAAACATGGAGAATTTGTCAAATTATGTATGACCTTTTGAACTGCAATTATTTTGTTTAAAACAGGGCAAATGTCTACAGGAAAGACATCACTATTTCTAAAATGTACTTTTAACACATTTCCTAGAAAGTATTTGGATGATGATGAATGGGGTAAAAAATATATAACCATACAGTAGGTCCTTTCTGGCTAGTGTTTTTAATGATTTTGTAAAGCTCTTGGCAATCAATCTTAGTCCACTTCCATATTTGTCATAGTACCACACATCAGCGACCACAGAAAATCACGCTTACTGAACAATTCTCTTCATGATCTTCCTGCAACCCCATGTCTATAAGCAGTAGAGGCTTCTAACTCACTGTACCTTTCCTTCTGCATTTCCAACCAATGTTATGCACCCTACAAGGCCTCTGAAATGAAAGGCTTGAAAGGCTGCTCTTATATAACAGCATCTTGGAGTGTGTCAGAGCTGTGACTGGGGACCGCAACTGTTACGTTTCAGAGTAACGTACAAAGTTTGATCCGGGGAATAGGCTCAAAACCCCCACGAGAAATTAATGTAGCCATTCTCTGCCGGCGTGACTGCGGTGAAAAGTTGAGATAGGGATCTGTCAGGGTTTCACGAACACTAGAATGAGAGCAATCCCATGAGACTTTGTATACTGAATTCTAAATCCAAGTTATCGTGTACAGATAAGTTTGTGCAATAAATGAAAGCATGACAGTAATAATCTTTCATTCTCCAAAGTGTATTGCTTTCCTTTAAGTGCACTGTGTCAGAAACTGCAGCATATTATGGCTTTCAAGCGTTTGCGCTATAGGGAGGATTGTGTGAGCTGGTCTTTGCCTTAATGTCTCTGTAAGCAGACAGGAACCGGTGCTTGCAGAGGCAGAGGCTGCCGGCTCAGTCTCGTCCCTGTGACACTGTTGTGAGTGCCCCCAGGTTTGAGCCCTGAATACTTTATCCAGATTTGACCTGCAGGACTGCATGTGCATTATGCAGACATGGCCCGGCTAGAATTCCCTTCTCCACTCTTCCTCTCTCTCTCTCTCTCTCTCTCTCTCCCTCTCTCTCTCAATGACTGCATCAGTAAACAGACCCCAACAGACCATCCCTGATGCATCCTCTCCTCTCCTCCCTGTCCCATCCTTGTTTACCTTCCCTCCGTGCTGCTTCCCCTCTTCTTGCCTCTCTCCTTTCCTCCATCTCTCTGTACCTCTCCTGCAGGCCCACTGCCCCAGCCTTATTTAGCTCCCTTCTGCCAGACCAACACTACTGTACAGAGACAACAGCCCCATCCGTGATCGATGAGCAGCGTCTGATGCAGTCCCCAAGACTGAGACAAACAAAGCCTCGCAGCTCAGCCCTGTCTGATACACCAACACTGTCTGCATTCACAATTTGTGATACACCCAAGGTGAGATGGGGAAAAGGGAAGGGAGGCGAAGGAGAGAAAGAAAGACCCAGAACACATCAGCATCCCAGCATCCCTGCATGCATCTCCCCGTACCCCCCGCCCCCCCCAACACACACACACACACACCCCAGCTCTGTTCATAGCCATAGAGAGGATGGATTTACCTTCTGTCCAGGATTTCAGGCACTTCGTCATAGGTGAGTCCCGGCTGCAGCTCTTCCTCATTGAAGGAGAGCCCAGGCCGGCTGAGAGCGGACAGCAAGGCGAGGGAGCAGAGGAGGAATGCGTGTGCAGCCATTGAGACAATGAAAGGAGACTGCCGCTGGTTGAGCTCCGCTTCATAATCTGCTCTCCAAGCAGTGCCTGACTCCCAGCTCCTCTGACTGGCAGTCACCGTGGCCAATCAGCAGCGAGCAGAGCCGATCAGCGTGCGTCACAGTCCCCTCGCTGCACCCTCCCTCCTCCTCTCCTCTCCCTCCCACCCTACTCCCTTCTCTGTCATCCTCCCTCTGCCTCTCTCACTCTGCTCACCCTCCCACATCCACTCCTGTGCTCTCTATCTTCTCTTCCTCTCTTCCATGCACACATAGCCGCAGGCAAGCCCTAAGTATAGACAGCAGGCTCATTCTTTTTCATAACGCACCCCATCATACCTACAAATAAAACACTCATACACATGTAGAGACACACGCATACTCACACATGTATACACAGACTCGTTGGCACACACGCCTGCACACACTCTGTCACAGGAGCAGGCTCACAGACACACACATACACCTCTGTGGAAAATCACCTGGGAATGTCAAGGTCAGATTGTGTCGGAGGATAGGAGGATGTTGACATGACTTTAGGTGGCCACAAATAAAACAAAAAAAACCAGAGCCATGACTGCATGACCTAGATCTCCAGTGTGCTGCCACAATAGCAGAAATAATTCACTTGATCTATGTGTTGTTGTGAGCACTGAGAAGGCCTGCGGCTGAGGAAATTGCCCACTGAGGCTGCAAATATGGATGACAGGAACAGCTGAGCAGCCGTGGGATGAGGGTCCAACCCCGACGACCCTGACGGCTGATCCCGTTTCCTCCTCATTATTTAGCCCCCATTACATACTGGATAACCATGCGTGTGATGCCTCAGGATCTTGATACATCCTCTCATATCTTTTATTTCCATATCCGATGATGTGATGATTTTCAGAGCAGAACATTAAGAGTGGTTATATAACCAAATGTTGATTTTTCTCACTTCTTTTCCCTCATCTTTCTCACTATCTGTGTCTATTTTTGTGCTATGATCCTCCTTGCGCAATGGTTTGTAGGACTATATATATCATTCTGGTTGTGTTTTGTGTGTGTGTGTGTGTGTGTGTGTGTGTGTGTTAAAAGGGGTTAAAGTATCGCTGAGGGTATGAGAGGTCAGCTGTGTCTCCTAGGCCATACAGTAACAGGAGGTGACTAAAGGCTGTCTCAGCCCTCTGCGTCTGCCTGCCGCGGTCACTTCAGCAGGCCAGTGTGTCAGTCTACTGGAGGGAAAGTGCAAACTAGACTGTCGCTGCTGCCATGACAGAGTGACCGCATCACAGAACACCCCACAGAAAGACGTCCAGGTGTGACGACTTTAAAAGAACATATTACCCTATGATGTCTCATAGCATTAGGTCCAGCATTACATACTGGATATACATCTATCCATAATGGGTGGTTAGTATAGACAGTTTATCATGTTCTTAGTAAACCTTTCTCTGTTATTACATGCTGTAACTCAGGAGTTTTGCTGCTACAGCCTTACTTGATCTGGTATGATGACCAGCAGCTTATGGTGGCTAATGTTAGCTAACTTAAGATATTGCTGTGTAACTGACATTTCTTAGTCAGTTTGCTGTCTTTATGACTTTTCTTGTGCTACTGTTACACTACATTTTTAGCGTTTTTCCATTATCCCATCATTGTCACATGTCGCCACAGTGGTTGCTGTTCCACTAAAGTTACATAGTCTATCTTTAAGCAATGCATTTTGTGAAGAAATTGTATCTTGCAGGGGTGGACACATGTTCTGTACTACATTTGTGAGGCTTGTAATGATCAGGTGTTGTTGAGACTATCAGGGGCGTTATTTTAACTCGATGATATTTGAGGCTGTAGTCTGTGTTGGCGTTGCATTGGGATTGGTTGTAAGGTGCTCTTTTTGTCCACCCAGTTCATGAGTTTTTGTTCTGCCCTCTCTTGGTGAGTCATACAGCATTTTAGATCATGAAACAGATCGAACATAGAGAGCTGTGGTGGGGGTGGGGGGGTTACTGTCTATTTATAGGTATGATCTCATGTCCAACTTTTTAATCCTGCTCTTTATGCCCACATAGAACACAGCAATACACAGGATGATGTAACAGGTTAGTGCAGTTTTAAATTGCTCCACAGCATGTGTTGATGATGATATATGGCTGCTAATCTACCAGCTAGCATGAGCATCTGATCTCTGCAATGTGGAAGCTGTAGCAGCATTAATCAAAATGCTAAAGCCTATATTCATTAAGAGGCCTCGAGTATTGTGGGGGAGTAAGTGCAACACTGTAAGTATTTAAGTGTATTTATAGTATGGTGTGTATTTAAGTGTGTGTAGCAAACACATTTATGCAATGGCATGAATGTGTTTGGTAAGTTCATGATAGAAAGTGTGGACACACAAGAGACACATTTCTGACTATGTATTTTTATTCATATACATATTTGCTTTCTGTCACAACACTGTCATAGTTCACTGCTTCTGTTGCCTTTTTGATGACCTTGCTCTCTACAGAAGCGCGCGCGCGCACGCACACACACACACACTTTTTCATCTTCAAGACAAGTCAATAAAAAAGGCAACTTAAGATGACAACAGGTATCACCGCATGATGCAAATTTCATGGTCCTTCATTATAAGTGATGTATTAATAACTTCACATTTTCCATGAATACATAAACATCCCGTCTTTCTAGTGAGGCGGATCACATTTACACTTCTCAAACGTGTGATTATAATGACAGACTCTCATGAAGTCCCAATCCTGTTAACTGAATTTGCATTCAACTACACAGTATATACTTCCAACACTTATGCGAAAACGTCCTTTATAAAAACTAGCCTATTTATTAAATATAGAACAATCTCCAGGTAAGCACAGTTTGCTGATTAATCTGCTGAGATTACATAACATCCTTAAAAGCTTTCAGTGTGTCACTGTTTCATGTCATACAGGCATTATCCCAGGCAATATGATAAATGGAGGATATATTATCTATTGATACAACTAAATAATTATGTAGTATAAAGCTAAGAAATTAGGCCTTATTATCTCTCCATGTATTGTCAAGACAATCTGTTTGTACAGCACTCTTTGTTTAAAACAGGTACTATTTTATCATAAATAAACATAGATTCCTTCTATAAAACTATATCCATTCATAAAACACTCACCATGTAGTTTCTGGTTCCATTAACCAGTGAAATTCAGAGAGTTGCTCTACACCTTTAAACTGGCAGGATCAATCATGTGATACAACGCAGGCGAGAAACCCTCCACACAGAGCAATGCAAAGATTTGATTGGCTGAAACCTGTGAATGGCCAACATTAATGATTAACATTCAAGTCACAACACTGCAGTTTCATTCAGTCCTAGGTTCCTCTCGGCTGGTGCTATGCCAGACTGTGCCACTTGAGGGCACTCATATGTACGGGTAACCCAGCAGTATGCCTTCAACCCCTCAGTAATATGGTCTTATTTCATGAGGCACAATGTTAACATAAGAAATATAAGTGGAGATACACTATAAAGGGATAATAAACTGCTCTACGATGGAGAAGGGCGTTTCAACCCCTGCAACACATACACACTTCAGAAGTCTGTGCATTTACCTCTATCAGTGACTCAATAAATACATTAATAAATTAAATACATTCAAATTAACATGAGCAATACATTACCTGTTAATATGATAACACACAATTCCACACCAGAAAATTAGTGTTACAACATGTCATTTTTCAAGCTAATTAATGATACAGTTAACCATTTCCCTATAGCAGCAAAAATATCCTATGGCCTACCAGTGATCAGATTCAAGTCCCCTTCCACAAACTAAGTTAACCTGATAAACTTCCCCTTCACAAAAGGTAAACTAGGATGACAACTCAAAAAAATATATTCCAAATGGCTGATATGGAAAAAAAAAAAAAAACTGAATGTCTGAGAGATGAAGTGGCTTTTAGATCATAGAAGCAGATGATAATTGATCTGTCAACACAAATTACGTACATGCATGTCCTAATTTGGCACCCCTCAGAATAAAATTATTTGATTTTCTATCTAATACACGTGTCTTCTTCTTACTTGTCTGCTTTCCTTCAAGACACAAAAGCTCCATTCTAGCAAATGAAGACAAGGAGAGGCAGAATCTCATTTATAGCTGTTTGATGCACCAGGGTCCTTCATAATAAGACCCTCTATGAAGACGTGAGGCCTTAATCTTTAGCCTTAGTCCTTAGGCCTAGTAAAAAGCTGACCTAGATCTATACACAGTGCTTTATCATAACTATGACCTTTTTTATTATCAAAACACAATCTGGAACTCGCAAATGTGTAGTCACGTGCCTACAATATTGTCTGCAAGTTTGCTTTTTTTCCCCCATACCTGACTAATCTAAAAGAAAAATAATAAAATCACAGATAATATCAGAAGCACAGGTCTATCCATGTATCAAGAGTATAGTCAAACTAGACAACAACTATCATGCCAAGTCTATGTTTATCTGACAGGTGTAAAGATAGTCATGATACTATTTCCTCACTTTGTTATGTGTTTGGATACAGAGTTATCTTCCCATATGATTTGATTGTCTAGTAACTAAATGTCAGAGAGAGAGGCACCAGACTGTAAGGAAGGACGAATCAAACAAATCAGTAAACAAATAAAGAAGTCTCTCTATATAAATATAAACTCTAACTCTAACAAAACGCTTGATCAATGCACACAAATATAAAACGGCAGTCCTGGAACGAATCATTTGTTCTCATCTAGGATCAGCTTTAGCCTCCCTGCTTTCTAACATTTGCCGCGAGGCCGGAGGGGTAAAATTAACCCCAGGTCAGCGTCTAAAAGCAACTATACCGGTCTATAAAATGCGCATTAAAGAGAGAAGGCACAGAAACACAAACCCACCGTGGAGTGGGATGGACTGACAGCAGCAGTTTTTTGGGAGCAAACTGGGTGAAGCTGCAGGTCTGTTGGCAGCAGATGGGTTGCTTACAACTTGCGATGTCTGGAAAAGAGCAGAGATTTATATATTTGCTGTCTCATTTTCGTTTAGTTTGCTTTGGACATCGACGTGGATATGACTGAGTCCTTTGCCGTTCTGCTCCTGGCCCCAAACTAGTCGTGAGCATGACCACAGACTCGTGTCAGTAGAGCCAAGAGTCACATTTGGTGGATGTTAAACCAAGAGGTGACTCAGTCGTGTTCCTGAATGCACCCCTGTAGACAAAAGTGGCTTCTTCATTTCATCCGTTGCATAACTATCCCTAACCTGCACTGAGCACAAAAAGCTGGTGCGCTTTATGTCCCGCAACGGAACAGATCTACACTGCTTTGCTCCATTTTGTCTTTCAGATCAAAATGAAGGGGGAAGCCACTTTTAGCTACAGATGTGAAGCAGTCCTTTTATTGTACACCTCATCCTGTTTCATCACACCTGTCTCCTCCTGTGTTGTTTGATTTGCTGTCTTTGCCTGGGTGGGTTCTGTCTTTTCACCATCCGGCTTGGCCACAGTCATATTTGCCGCCACAGGCCCCTTGCTCTCTTGCCTCTTCTCCTGTTTATCCGTGTCTCCGGTCTTGCTGGTGTTACGTAGGTGGACAGGGGTCGTTGTTTTCAAAGGGATAGGTACTTTCCCCTGGGGCAGATGGGGGTCTTCTCCAATGTTGACAGTGAGGTTGGTGTAGAGCGGCTCCAGCTCTTTGGATAGGAGCTCGTAGGTCAGAGAGTTGAGGCCGTCAGAGCGCCAGTTGAGCCTGGTCCTTTTCAGAAGGTCAAATCTAGAAAGACGAACATAATATCACAGGTTTGAGTGTGTATTTGTGTGTCCGTATCAGGGTCAAACTTTAAAGAAATTGTTTGATATTATGGCAAATTTGTTAATTTGCTTTCTAGCCAGGAGGCAGATGAGAAGATTGATTCTATTCTCATGTCTGTCCGCTAAATATGAGGCCACAGCCAGAGAGAAATAGTTCCAGCACATAACCCCTGCAAAACCACAACTTGTCATTTTTACACTTCAGTTTTTATACGGATTAAATAAATGATTAATTAATTAATTAATTAATTAATTAATTAAATTACATAAATTGTGAATTAGTGAGATCTAGAGGTGCCAGTAGGCAGGTGCTGGCAGGCGGGTTTTATTACCTTTGGACAGAGCCAGGCTAGCTGTTTCCCTTTGTTTCCAGTCTTTATGCTACGCTAAGCTAACCATCTCCTTGCTGTAGCTTCATATTTAATGGACAGACATGAGAGTGGCATCGATCTTCTGGTCTAATTCTCTGCAAGAAAGAAATAAGCGTATTTCCCAAAATGTCAAATTATTCTTTTATGAAAAAGACCTCTCCATAATAGTTAATAAATACATTGAGGAACAAGGTTAGTCTTAATTATGTTTGAGATATATTTCCATGTGAATGTGACTTGTGGCACTACAGCTGATTTGCAGGAGCTTGTTTTTATAATATATAAGAAAATCTTTCCGAAACTTTAGGGCCAAGAAAAATTTTGTGTTTTTTTAAATCTGAAAACCAATGAGCATGTGCATGCCTCAGGCAGTAGAAATTGTTGGCACAACAGAGTGAGAAGAGGAAAATCCCCACACAAAACAGTATGTCAACAAAAAATGTAACAAGGAAAGTACAGGTTGGGGAATGTTTCAGTTTCAAAACATCCCAATCGCCCCACAAAATTAAATCAAAGGGAAAATCATCACTACATAAGTTTGGTGTGTCCATCTGTACCTGCGTGGGTTTTGCGCATTGCCTCTGTCTCCTTTATGCTTGATCATCTTGTAATGACCAATGGCCACTGGAGGGCGCATGATCTTCATGCCAGACAGACGTACTCTGGATAGGCAGCACACAGCAGGAGTCAACAGGAACAGCAGATTCTCATTCACAGGCATAAAACTGGAAAGCTAAATCTCAGAGTCAGGATAATACTAGATCAACAAAGCCTTTACTATTCATGCTATTTTCTATAACTCAAAACAACAGCAATACTTAATCTGAGTACATCTAGCCTCTAAGGGATACATTTAAAAGCAGAAAAACAAAGAAAACAAACATAGAATTGTGGGTGATGTATGAGAATAACATACTTTTATGACCTATAGGCGGTGGAAAACACTGTGGTTCCCTTTTTCCATCTCTGGTGCTTGTGTACCACCCCAGTTATCTAAGTCAATCAAAACATGGTGTAACTAATGTTGTGAATGTCCAGTATATGATATATGTTAAGTAGCAAACATCATGCACAAAAGGTAAAGTGTTACAAAAAGTAGGCGAGAAATATTCTTGTAGTTTTGCCTCATGTAATAATTAGTGCAAGCTTTTTGATTTTCATTTTCTTCTTCCATTCATTTTCTCTCATAACAGACTGGCAAATGATAGAAGAGCCAGAGAGTGGAGAGGGGACCGCAGCACGGAAATGAGATGAGCCTAAAAAATGACCGAAATCTCTTAAGCGCGCAGCCCAGCCCGAGTCTGCGAGCTAGTCCATGCGAGCATACTCACTCCAAGAGACACACAGCAAAGCCACAGCAGTGGGAGGTAACGTGAAGATGAAAGATGATGTTAGGACACATAAAATAAAAGTCTAAGAAAAGGAAAACATAAGGAAGGAAACTGTAAACATTGAGAAAAAAAGATGAATGAGTAGAGCGAAAGACGGTAAAAAAGTACAAGAAGTGGAGAGGGTGAAATGGCTGTGCATGTAGCTCTTATGCTGAACACTCGTGCACACCTCACGTGTCGGCATGCACAGTTTACAGTTCACTCTGTCATCATGCAAGGATGTGGACCTCTGCCCCATTCACCCTCCTCACCTGGCAGCAATGTCATCATCCTCTCCGCCCCAGCCCCAGTACTGGTTAGGGAAGCCGTTCATCTTCATGTACTGGTCTGGGGTCACTGCAGACACCCCACCAAAATACTGTGGGTACGGCAGCCTGGGAGGGTCACATCACCAATGTGCAATCTTGAAAATAATGTCTCAGCACAATACATTTCTACTGAAGTCCATCCACGCACACATACACGCTGTGCTTCTACCTGTATCTGAACTTGTCCATGGCCACAGACAGGTGGGTGGGGAACTGCTTGTGGCAGGTGTAGGTGTTGTGGTCGTTCTCAGGCAGCAGGTCAACATCATGCAGGAAGATGCAGCTCCAGTCTTCGTCTCTGAGGGCCTCCCGTACCCCAACATTCAGCAGCTTGGCTCGGTTAAAAGTACCGTTCCCCCACTGAAGCCAGAAACAGAGACAGAGGTTAACACGCAGCTACACACTAATGTATTCATTCTAAAACAAATACAGCATGTGTTAAGTACTCAATTCTGATTGGCTAAGGGACACCATTTAAGGTATTGCAGAACAATAGATGCATTGTAGCCTTAGGATGCAAGCTACAGACATTATGACTTCTAAATGTCCTTAGTTTGTATTAATATTATTTTAAATGTCAAGTAATCCACACACACATAGAGCACACACTCATCCTGACCTGCTGTACTATATAGATGCTGTAGTGGATCTGCTGTCTTTGCAGGAAGGGGTGGAGGTGGTAGAGGAGGGCACGAAGGTGGGTCTGCCGGTTCCGGTACGGTACCACTATCGCTGTGTGGTGGCGGGGTTCACAGTCCGGAGGCCGGTATCGTCCGCCTGGCAACACTAACGGGTTCCTCTGTCTGATCTCCTCCAGGGACAGAGGAGAGGAAAGATGGACGGACACAGGCCCGACTGGAGGAAAGGAAAGGAAAAAAATGGCTAAAGTGATATTGATTGTCTGGGTTTTATCTGACCAACAGCTTAGCAGAATGCCACACACTTGTTCACTGTGCATTTTACTGTGCGTTACATATAACGGCACACAATTTAACCTCTCTCACTCTCTCACCCAGCAGTGGGGAGGGGATCTGGCAGTCTCTTAGCGGTGGTCCCGTGACAGGGGGTCCAGTGCCAGAGTTGCGAGGCGGCGGGGGCGGTACTCCCAGGTGACTGAGGTTGGTATAGACGTCATGAGGCCGAGAGTAATCAAACTCCGGCTCTGTGGTGTGCACCAGGACAGACACCAGGCCTCTGAAGCCCCCAAGGGAGAAATAGAGAACAAAGGCAAACTGGAAGCCCACCAGCAGGGCTAGTGTGCACGGGGAGTCCAGAGAGCGCCCACAGCACGCCATAATAAACTAATATCGCAGATGTACAGTGGAATTCAACGTGGGGGGAAATGGATGGAGGGATAGAGAGGAGAGATGGGGGAGTGGGAGCAAGTGGCAGCTGGATGAGGAGGGTGGAGGAAGAGGTGGGAAATGAGCAAGGGGGGCAGAAGGAGAGGAGGGGAAGGAGGCAGCGCTGAGTGCAGGCTCAGGCGTGCAGGATGTGGGTGTCCATCTGTAGGAATGGGTAGGAGTGATGGTGAAGCTCAGTCAGCACTGCCATCACCTCCTGACCACAGACGTCACTGCGAAGGAAGAAGAAAAAATATAGTTAGTTAATTACATTTATTGCGTATTATTATGATTGCATTACATCAGTCTAGATATATCGTACCTGGTTTTGCAAGGGTCTAACTAAAACCTGTACTGGGCCAGGAAGGGCTCACTCCACGTCTCTCCTCCTCTTCCTCTTTTCATCATCAAGCTTTCTGTAATAAAAAAAAAGAAGACCCGAGTGAGTAACACCAGCAGCAGATGTGTCTCAGTACTACTGTGTAGTCTACTGTAAGCTAAAATAAGCTCTGGAGTGAGTGACAAGCAGCTACAAACAAATATCATGTTTGCTTCTTTATTTAGAATGGCTTTATTTTCAGCAGTGACATGTCCATGGGGCGTAGCCTATAGCCTAAGGGAACAGACGCTGGTGCCTACGGATCTACAGTATTAATCCAACATCACAGTTCTCTGTTCCAAACAATTACATGCTATAGCAAGCCTGGCTTCATCACTGGAGCTGAATTTCCCGAGACAGGAAACAAGAATTCATAGATAGATCAGCGTAACAGAAACAGCGCCATGGTTATCTACGAATAGCCTTCAGTTCAGGTGATTAGCCCATCAGCATCTATCGTTAGGCCCATGCAGGCAATCACGTATTTATTCGGCAGCATCATTGGCTACCATATTTCTCCTGTCGAGCACAAGGGCTGCTTCTTAATTCGCAGATTTTTATTACTGGCTCCGTACAAGCTCTGCTGCACCAGCCGACTCACCAGCACATCCCTGCGACGTTTCAAATCCAGCCCCTGGCTTCCTCTGAGAATCCACGGGCCACCGCCACCGAGTAGGCTAGACGCGATGGACCAAAAGATACCGGGTTTTATTTATTTTTTCCTGATGCTGGTCGCTCTCCCTCCCCCTCCTCCTCCTCCTCCTCCTCTTCCTCCTAATCTCTCATCCGAGGCGAAATCTCTCCGTAGCTGCTTAGAGTCCGCTGCAAACGCTTTCACACGCAAGAGCATCGCCGCATATCCGTCCAGTGTCAACACAGGCAAGTGCGCTCTGCCTCGTCCAAACACGGCTGTATCATTGAACCAGTGAATCCGATGGGCTGGGGCACACCGCGGTGACGCGCTAAGCGGCACATTTGAAAATGAGAATGAAATTATGATTTTTCCCCTGATGACTGATTGATAAATGCATACATATTTGAACGCCAGTGTGGAAGTGGGTTCGGCCATCATACAGCTAAATGTCTTTTCATTCAAGAGACACGCATACAGCCTATATATAAAGATCCAAACAGGATTTAAACGCACTACTTCCAAATATCACCAAACCTGATGTATTACCTGCTAACTATGGAGTTCATAACATAGAATATCAACTGAATCACAATTGTTAATCAAAATTATGATCATAAATATACAGTCTGATTTATTATATCACTACATTATTTTTGTCTGCATGATGAAACATGATTGAAATGTCTTTTTGACTTTTTGGAAAGTGTTTTGTATTTCTGTGCTACCCTTCTTTCTGTGTGTGTGTGTGTGTGTGTGTGTGTGTGTGTGTGTGTGTGTGTGTGTGTGTGTGTGTGTGTGTGTGTGTTCATTAGTGCTGAAGATAGTCTAGTGCAAAAGTACCACACAGAAGAAATCTGGGAGAAAGCATGAAGTTGTGGGCTTGATTCCCACAGCAGAGACAAAGGACTCTAACAATACAGTAGGAATGTGACAAGAAATGGTGGTACGACCAGTCAAGACATTTGTTGTGGCTAAAAACTATTCTGACTCAAAAAAACACACACACAAATCTAAAAACCACAGAACATCAATTTAACATTTTTTAAACTACATTTTCATTCTTTTCATCAAAGAAAAAAAGACCCTCAGCTTAAGACAGCTTAAGTATGACAAAATGACTATTTTGACTTTATTTTCCCTTTAAAGATATCAGATGAAATGCTCATATTGAAATTAAGATATGGATTCAAATTGATGACAAGACAAATTCATAACTTCAGTATGAGTAGTTCTGAATTTAAGACATTTTAAAGCATTTTAAGGACCTGACCACACCCTGACCACACTATCAAAATGATATGAATAACTCTCTGTTTACTATCCAAGATTTGGGGGGATCCAACCTCCTAAAATCCCAATAATGTTCCATTTTTGTTATACATTGAATGTAATGTGAGCTTGCTGTATGTGTTTGTATTATACATTGTTAATTATAATTTTTTTTCTCTACACAAAGTGATATTTGTACTTTATTTCTCACACAGCATCCAACCGAGGTGCACCAGTTGTTCTCTGGCTTTATGCAGCAGGCTAAAAATGTCTTTATTCACATGCAGCAGTAGCTTGTCAGATTACAGAATAGAAACAGGACAGAATACGTATGGCTAAAGTAGTTCCACATAGGTTTACCAACATGAACAGGCTAACCCTCCAATAACCCTGAAGCAGATGAAGCATAACAGAAAAATTGTGCAAAACAATGCATCGACACTACTATTGTTTGTAGCACTATGTAAACACACTGCCTTCATTGTGTCAAAGCAAAGCGGATGTGTGTTTTCTCTAACTGGGGCAAATCCCCACTACTACTCAGTGTCCCCTCAAGGAATACTGTATTAAAGTATCATACAGACAGCATAATATTTAGTAAAGGCACAGGATAGACTCCTTAGACAGGCAGGCTGGTGGTTCAGTTACCTCAGATCAATAAGAAAATATGTTTAACACTGATGAGGGGAATTTAAAAATGTACCTATTGCCCTTTTAATCAATCAACCGCCATAATATATACATAAATGATTTTGAACTGGTAAACTTGAATAATAGTTTCTACTTTTTGTGCAATTGTTTTTGTGTCTGTAAATTGTGTAAAATAGCCCCAAATCTGCGACTAGTTGTTTATTAATACATATATTTAATCACAGAGTTGAGGGCCAAATGGCTTCAGACCAGTGAAACAGGGACAACGTGATGTATATCCAAATCAGCACACACAGAAAGTCTTACAGAGCACCTCTTTATGTATATATAAAAAATCTATAATGCATTGCTTTTCTATTTTTTTTAATCTTAGAAATGTTAATAAAACAAAAAATACTTCTATCACAATAAGCACTATTGTGTAAAAAATATGGAATGAAATGCTTCACAAGTTTTCTGTACTCATTTTCATAAATTTAGGCTAGTGGAAAACATTCTCCTAAGGCCAAACTTTCAAAACCTTAAATCTGAAAATGTGAAAACTCAGGTAAAGTACTGCAAGCGCTTTGCTTTCCACTCCCTTCAAGTTATGTGATTGTATTTTTCACTTTCCTTTCTAGTATTTTCATCAGTTTATTGCCCATCTTCTCCATCACTCATCCTCTTTCCAAAAACAATAATAATAATAATAATAATAAAATTAATAATTTCAAATATGAACTCCCTTCCTTCCAGCTCTCAAGTTTTTTTCATCATTTAAATTATCTGCGCCTCCTCCATCACCTTCCCCTCACTCTCTCCACCTGTCAGTATCCCCCTGTCTTTACTTTTTGTAGTTGCCAAACTGAATGGCCAGCCGGTCGCTGACACAGCGGAACGTGGCAGGCTGCACCTCCCAGTAGTTGACAGGGTTAGCAAACAGGCTGATGCCATTATAGAACGTCCTCTTCATCCCAAATCCTCGAGGGCAGAAGTCATCCACACCCACCTGGTTGATGTTGTTGGAATGGAGGTACACCACCTGGAAAGCAGGAGTGGCAAAGTAGAGGGTGAGTAGAGCGTCATGGGAAACATTCAATCTCAGATGGCAATTACTAAATGTGTGCATGTTAGACTCACCTGCAGGTATTTCATTTCTGGGAGGCCTCTGGGAACACGAGTGAGGCGGTTGTTGTCCAGATGCAGCTCTCTCAGCCTGGGGAGGTAGGACAGACTGCCGTTCTCTATGTTGCGGATATGGTTAAAGCCAAGGCCCAACCTGGAAAAAGTGAGACAAGGGGAGAAATGTGAAGAAATTAGGCCACTGCATGGTACATTTAGCTTAACTGTTTTACTAGTGTGAGCTGGAGTAACTGCAAATTCCCTGATAAATATCATAGCAAGAACTGGATATTAAGCCAGGTGAGAATTAGGACCACAGCAGCCTGGCAATATTCCTGTGACCATAAATAACCACATTAGAGATGAGAAGTATGTAGAAAAGAGGTAAAAGAAAACAGGACTGTAACAGAAGACCACCTGTGGTTTTTCTACTAAGTCAAAAAGGCCTATTTAAAAAAAATCAACTTAAGGTTCTTGTTGAAAACTTCATTAGATGATGGGGAGAGACTGCTATTTTGACTGGAGTGGAAATAGGCCCACACAAGCATGCACTAGCCGCTATCCTGCTACTTTTTAGTGGCATGTACTTTTTAAAACACAGGATAATTCTTCACAGACATGCAAGCAAATACCTCAGGGTGCAAGAAATTAGTTATGGCTAGAAATGAGTATGATGTTGAAGTGTATAAGGTACCTGTACAGGTTTTTGTAGCGGCTCAGATCCTCCAGTTCCACAGCCTGGATCTCGTTGTGGTCGAGATGAAGCTCATGGAGACTATCTGGGAGATCTGAAAGACAAACACCATACCTGTAAGGCTCCACTTTAGGGTGAGCTGTCCATTCCTTTTTTGTGTATCCTATATTGCGTAGCCCTTTTTGAAGTTGACACCTCTAGTTAGAGGTCCTTAAAGGAATAGTTTGACATTTTGTGACATGCGCTTAGTAGCTTTCTAAGAGTTAGATGAGAAGATTGATACCACTCTTATGTCTGTCAGTTAAATATGAAGCTACAGCCAGCAGCCAATTAGCCTAGCTTAGCATAAAGACTGGAAACAGGGAGAAACAGCTAGCCTGGCTCTCCAAAGTTTAAAAAAATGCATACCAGAACCTCCAATTAACAAGTTATATCTTGTTTGTTTAATGGATACAAAAATTGAAGTGTAAAAACAGCAATTTGTGGTTTTACGAGGGGTTATGTGCTGGACTATTTCTTGGCTGGGGGCAGTGACTTCCTGGAGTCTTGGTTGCCACACAACCAGTGAACACACCATTGTATGGATTAAACAAACTAGATATAATATATAATTAGTGAGTTTTAGAGGTTCTAGTTGTTTCCCCAATTGTTTCTAATCTTTGTGCTAAGCTAATCGCTGCCAGCTTAATATTTAGTGTACAGACATGAGACTGGTACCAATCTTCTCATCTAAGTGATTGAGCATATTTCCCAAAATGCTGAACTATTCCTTTAAACACAGCCTAAAACAGTGTGATGCCTCCATTGTAAATATGTTAGCATTTTAGCCACACAGATGGGTTGTTACCTTTTGGCACCCCAGTCAGTTTTGCCTCTGATATACGCAGGTAATTCAGTTTCAGTCCCTTGAAGGCTCCAGGCTCAAAACCGCTGTTCTGGATGGGGTTTGCTCCCATTTCTGCAAGATGAAGGGAATTTGTGGCATGAAATAAAATACAGTCTCTTTAATCTTCAAAATCCAATGCCAATGCTATACAGTGGCAACGGCAGTGGTGAGCACCACTGAATATAGCCTAGATTTGTTGAAGTCATCAGCGTTTCTGACCTATGCAGTTCATGTTGCCCAGCCCTGCGAAGGCTCCAGCTGCCACCTTCTTGATGCGGTTCTCGTGGATTCTCATCTCAACCAGAGAGGCAGGCAAGTTCTTGGGAACGGTGGTCAGCAGATTCTTGGAGAAGTAGAGCTTCTGCATGTGCTTCAGAGGCACAAATGTTTTGGGGTGGACTTTGGAAATATGGTTATTCCTCAGAGACAGACCCTGAAGGAAAAAAAAATAAAACAGTAACCGTGGAGAGGCTAAATTCAACACCCACTTTATTTGGTCTGTGTGAAAACATCAGTAGCACCCAGACAGAGGCAGGCAGACAATGAAAAGAAAGAAAGCTAAAATAATACACAGAATGCACAAGAGCTTGTGTTTGCATCCTCTGTCTCTACTGAATGTGTTTAAGTGAGTTAAAAGAGATCCAGCAGCAGTTCAACAGCAGTCCATCACCCAGCAGACTGTCTCTCCACCTGCGCTGGCTGAAAGATGGAGACAGATGCAGTCTGAGGTAAACAGACCTTAACAGAGATGTTATTGTATAATGTCATGTCTGGAGTTTTCTACGCTGCCAGACTTAATATTGCTCTTGGTCAGCGCTCTTGAATGCGGGTCAGGAGTGAGCAAAGCTTTTCTGCTAAGAGAGGCAAAGATGTGAGCTTGAATACTCCCATTTGGCTTCAGGCTCAAACTTAATACAATTAAAGCTCTCAGAGCGAAAGGGCGGTGGAGGGCGAAAAAGAAAGGAAATGAACCTCTAAATCCCTGAGGAAACGGAGGGTTATAATGATTTTTCACACTACCAAAGCCAATACAAGCTGAGTTGAGTCGGTTACACACCATTGAGAGGTGCTGAGAGGGACATCATGTATGTGACAAGACTGTGTGTCTCTTACATATAAGTTAGTGAGGCCTTTGAAGTCATTCTCTTTAAGCTCAGTGATACGGTTGTTCTGCAGGTCCAGAAACTTGGTGTCCCGAGGAATATTCTTTGGCACCTCGGTCAGACCTGAGGACAAGACCAATAAAAACACAGAAGGGAATCATACTCCATTAAATGCTTCCATGGATGACTGTGAACCAACACCCTAAAAGCCAGTTTGTTTTCAGTGGGCAAGCTCTTAGGATATCTTAGTCAGACATAGACCTTGGAAAATAAATAGTCATGTGTGTTTTAAAACCTCCATCAGCAAAAATTCACCCAATCACACTCCCACACTATGTCAAATGAGCACCTTGGGCCTCCTCGTCTATTATTTTAATGAGAGGTGGACATAGACACAACCATGGAGGTCACACAGAGACGTCAAAGCAGCACATAACATTACTGGTTTGTCACCGACAAAGACATGCACACACACACACACACACACATAGAAACGCAAATTCCCCTCACACCAGATGGGGACACCAGATGTTTTCCATCTGGTTTCCATTTGACAGAAGTCACAATGGATGTGACTTAAATACCACGAGCAAAATCAAACATCAAATAAAAGGAAGACAGGCACAACCCTGAGACATAGAGAAATACAAGCTGTGTGTGTTAATGTGTGAGTGGTGAAGCTGCCACTTCATTTGGGAACATTTAAGTGTCTTAATTTTGGCTTCTTTGTGACAGGAACACCTGCTAAGATGTAAACCCAACATCAGTGACGAGCATAAACACCAAAAGCTGTTATGGTTAGGGTTGCTTATGAATATTGTTTACCAAGCAATAAATTCATAAGGGCTAAGAATGGGTTACAACAAGTGGACGGCGTTAAGAAATACACCTGCATTGTGTCACTCAGGGATCCCTCTGGAAAAATGACTCAGCACACACACAAACATAGCAACCAGTGATCATTAACAAGACCACATCACAGAGCCACGTGGACGAGTGTATCAGATGTGGTCAGTGGCGCAGACAGGCCACGGTAAGCGAAATCCCGACCAGGGCCGACCTCATCTGGACCACGACCATGATGCAACCAGACCCGCTGGTGAGAGAGCGCCAGCTGTCCCACTGGGATCCAGTTTGCCACCAACCACATCTGACCCGCAGGACTGTACCCAGAGCTGTCCATCTAGAGTTAAGTTTAGATATATGGCTTTGCCTGTACTGCGCCACACCCTCCATGTCACCACACAGGATCAAACCCTCAGCAGCTCCATCTGACATTCAGTTCAAACCACGTCTACGCAGTGCTGAGAGATCTGGTGCAGTGGAAGAGGAACTGTATGGTGTGGCCTTATCCAAGAAATTAAGCATGATTTTGCCTTCAGGGAGCAAAGATAAATTCATTAATGTTGTAGGTTAAAGATCAAGTTTCAGTCCTAGGTATACCGTTTAAATTACAAACCAAACTCTCTCTGATTTACTTTTCTCAAATGTAATAAAGTTATTACAGCTGCTGTGAGAGCAATATGACTCTGAAGGTGCAGAATGTCACCAGGTGGATTCATGTGGTAGGAAATATGAACCTTCCAGTCAACACCTGCAGCTTTCGACATGCATCCTGCCAGCTAGAAGCCTTCAAATTTGTAAGCCTGCATTGAACCTAACAGACACGATGAGCAAACCTGAAAAAAACTTTCACCAACACCCTGATTAACTGAATCCCTTAACCCTCTAAACCCCAAACCACAGCGCTTCACCCATATCTGCCACAAATTAGAAAGCCTTTACCACAAACTGACAAAACTAGCACCTTCTCTAACCCCAGCGCCCCTCAACACAAATACCCAACATCATGCTGGGATGCACAGTGAGAGGAGACAGACGCCACCGCCAAAATACATCTGTTCTAAATAAGCACTTGACATCTCGGAAATTATACGCTTCCACATTTACCCACTGCAGAGAGACCAGGGACAGTAAATATATAGAGCCTGCAAAATGATGATTCGACAAAACCATTATGTCTAAACACAGACAGCTTATTAGAGTTATATTGCCAGTATAATGTGATGAATCTTTATATCCACAAATAAGACTGAATGCAGTCTCTTTGGCCATATAAGAATAGACAGAGGAAGAATAGCATGCACTTATAATATCCACAGTCAGAAATTTTAGCATATCCTTGCATGGAAACATGACTAAAAATAAGTCAGAGACAGACTGTAAAAGCATCATGAAAATCACAGTTTGAGGTAGGTTATATTGTTGTTGATTTGTCAAGAAATAGCTGAATATTTTTGTATCCCCATCACTTCCCAGAAAATTAGCTTCTTGTTTTTTCTACTTGAGCTCATAATTGTGAATATTCATAATCCTCACATCCGTATCCTGATACAAAAGCACTTCAACTGTACACATAAACACTACACTTTTATATACACTCTCTATCATCCTTTCCTTTTAATCCTTTCTTCCATCCTTAAATCTCTTTAAACAAACTCATCCTTCCTCCATCCTCCCCTCCTGTTTTGGGTTATCATTAAACATCCTGTCCACGTCCCAAAAACAACATGAAACGGCTCTTTAAAGACAGTGAGGAAATTATGAACTTTTCATCCCCCGCCCATCAAAGTGTCCCTTTTTTTCGTCCACTACTTTGTCTTTCTCTCTGCCTTCCTCCCTCTCTTGATCCCTTTCCATCTCTCTTATTTTCTCTTCCTCCTTCCTTCTCTTGACCTCTCTCCTTTTCTGCTCAAACCGTCTCTCTCTTCCTTTCCCACTCAGTATCTACACACAAAGTCTGGAACACAAAATCCCTCAAAGATACGCCTTTCCTTGGCAAAATACCCCAGCTTTGTCCTGAGGAAGAAATTCCTCTCTTAGATAATACACCAAAGGGGGGCTTTATTCTCTGGCGCTATGAAAGTCATGCAAGGCTCGGATCATGCTCAGTCATTCAACTCTTTTGCTTTCCTTTCTGAACCTCTTGACACCCACACATACTTAGAAATGATGACAAAGCATCACAGACATGCATCTCTCTCTCTCTCTCTCTCTCTCTCTCTCTCTCTGTTGATTCTCTCTTTCCTTCACACACTCTCTTTCACTGACCAAGGTCAGAACACTGGACGACCCTGAGCTGACAGTGGCAGCCGAAGGGGCACATGGGTATGTCAGGGGGCAGGATCTCCTCCACGGCGGAGCCTTCTTCTTCATCCCTCATCATCGCCATCATCCCGCCGCTGTCCATACTGTCCATGGCAAAATCCCAGAAGCCTCTCTGCTCGAAGGGCAGGGCCGAGGAGACGGAGAGCAGCCGGGCCACGCATAGCAACAGCAGGAGGGAGCAATGTGGCAACATGTTTAACTTACACACCTGAGAAAAAACAAGAAGGAAGGAGAGCAGCATCAGTTTTGTTGTATGTGAATGTACACACTGCCAGTTTATTAGGTACAACAAGCTAAAACTAATGCACCCTAATAGAACAGTCCTACAATAAGTCCATTCATAAAGTTTTGTTTTTGTTGAAACTGTCTTAGAGAGGTGTTGATTCAACTATATGGTCATTTTGGAGGCTATAGTTTGTGGTGCTGTTGAACTTTATTGCATCACACTGAGAGGTGTTTCTAATATTTTGTCCACCCCATTTATATCCATTAGAGTAGACAGGAATATGCATATGGAATCTAAATGTCTGGGATGTTGTAAAATGACAAATTAAAAAAGGAAAAGTGCATGAGCCAGGCTGGATAACCATGAAACAGAGCAGGCGACTGCCCTGGGGCCCCAGACCCCCAGGGGCCCCAAAAGCCCCAGGTTCACTGTACATCACTTGATATTTGGTACTTTGATTAATTGCAAATTTCTTACAATAATTTAGAATGAAACACTGAACTACAATATTAACTAAGGCAGATCCTGCATTAATACTTATTCTTACATTTAATAGAGGGGCCCTGTGTTGAAATCTACTTTTAAGAATTCCTGAATTATGACTAGGTAGTGTTATTCCAGCATAGAAGTACTGATTGGTTGCAGGGCAAATAATGATGCTGCCATGTATAGTCTGGGAACATGTGGGCGACAGAGTTCATACACAACGCGCCATGTGTAGGATGTGTGTGTGTGTGTGTGTGTGTGTGTGTGTGTGTGTGTGTGTGTGTGTGTGTGTGTGTGTGTGTGTGTGTGTGTGTGTGTGTGTGTGGTGGGGGGTGTCAACAGCAAACTTTTGCCCAAGGGCTCCCTAACTTCATAGCTAAGTATAATGGTCAGTGATAAATGTACATTAAAATATTATGAAATGGTCTGCTTATCCTTAATTACAAAGCCCCACTGTTTATGCCACACCTCACAGGCAGACCAGGAGCTGGAGGCTGGTGAGGAGAAATGGACTCGTTCCCCCTGAGGAACTCGCCAGGAGTCTCTCTGGGAATGAAAGTCACTTAAACCACACTGACAAAATGTCACAGTCTACTTCCTGCACGCCGAGTCGATTCCCAGGAGAGAAAGTCTTTCCTGGGCAAGTCTCTTCTCACTGGCCAATCAGATAGTGTAGAGGACATCACCTCAGCAGTGGAAAACTTTATTCCTGCAACCGAGCGGTCAAACAAAGCCACCATTCATTTAGAGGTGAAACTGGGCGTGCAAGTGCAAGTGCATCTGTGTGCACGTACATGTGTGTGAGTGTGTACTCATGTCATGAAACACATTCTCCATGATGTCATAGCTGTGCACACACACGAACACTGCTAATTGAGGTCACCAGACATGCGAGCATGTGTGTGTCTGTGTTTGTTTCCTTGCTTCATCCTGCCTGCACTGACCTAACTAACACCTCAGGGCAGCCACCCCTCCCACTTAACCTGAAATCTAATTCCAAGAAAAACACATTATTACCAGACCAATTGATCCTTACAGCAGGAAATTGTGACCCTTAACCTGAGGCTAATCCTATGAAGTAAAGCCCATAGTTCTACACTGGACCCTGGGGTGCCCTAAACCCCTATAATCTCTAACCTTGTGATGTTAATTCCTTCTCTCTAATCCTACAGAAGGCTGGGTAGTCTTGATGCCAATGGTTAGCATCCAGATTGACCTTCCAGAGAAGTTTAAGGATCCTGTCGCAACATGATCTCGTTTTCATTGGAAGCAAGAGGAGAGCAAGTTGGGACTTTCAGCACTATCAGGACCAATAGATGGATGAAAAAGAGAAAGGGGGCAAGAGAAGGAAGAATAACATAACAAACGAAAGGAGTGAAGGTTCAGGGAGATACTGACAATATAATTGAGCAAGAAAAGAAGTATGTTTGGGAGTTTCTACTGCACTTCAAATGTGTCAGCACATTTAATGTGTCCTAACTTGAATCTCAATGATTTTGCCTCTTATTCTACTAAACGTGACACCATTCAAACACTTGCTTGGTCTTTGCCCTGCCTATTTCACCTAATGTCCCTGGATATTTCTAGTAGCACGGCCTGTTCATAAGCCTTTTAATGGCCTAAAAAGGGAGACTGCAATAATAATAAAGCTTGTGAGGGGGCAGGCCTTTTTTAATGTTGGGGAAATGCTTTTCATTCCACACTTTGGGAGTAAAAAAATGCTCTCTGAACTGATACTGATCCTTTAAATTACAAAACTAGAGCTGTAACAAAAACAATTCACAAAGAAATCCAAGAATGTGGTCAGAGTACATACATCACAGCATGTGAGGGATGAATTATCAACACATACTTATCAATTCAACTTCAACACTTACTGACTATTCATAACCTCACAAATACAAGTTTTGAGTTCTGAATTATTAAGGACAGCGAAAAAATATCCATTTTCAGTCTGTGACCACTGGCTTTAAAGTCGCTTATGCAATCCACTGCAACTGTGGAGCACTCTATTCAAAGAAATACGTGTATTATTTAGGGACATTAAAATCTGTAAAACTAAGCCTGTGCATGATGTGGACCTGGCCTGGAAGCATGAATAACTGGCCCCTGCAGTCTGCTCCATGCAATAAAAATAGCAGCCAAATTATACCATTTTGCAGAAAAGAAAAAACACCACTGGCCTTGGCTTGGCCAGAAGAATGCAGCCAAAAGGACACATCGAGGGCATATATTGTCAGCACAACACAATGACACGCAACACACAAAATAATACGCAGAGGACACCACCAGACTTATTCATACTCCTACAATTCCTGAAACTTTATGGGAGGTATGACAAGAATATATCTAAAAATGTGGCACCCATGCTCTCATCTGTGGAGCCATTTTTCATTGGTCAACCCAATGACTTGTCAGCCATTTGTAGCGATACTGTAGCGGATGGAGATTTGCAGACAGAGGTGATGGGAATGATGGACGAGAACAAAAGTGAGACAGGAACAAGAACAGTCTATCATCATCCAGGGATGACGTGTAAGGCGACTTTAAACACAACACGATGATAAGACTAAACTACATCCCGCAATCAAGCAGCCTCTCTGGCTGTAATAACCACTTTTATCCGGCCCTGGTGTATGTACATATAAATCCCTCTCTTCGCCCTGCAGTTAAACTGTGAACCGTCAAACATCCGGTCTGAGACGAAAACAAACCAAAGGCTTCAATCTTAATTGTTACTGCCTCTGCTTTCCTCCCATCCAAAGGCCGAGAGTGGTTTAATGGATGGATGGATGGCCGGCTATTTCTGTCTCGCTCATTGTGTTTGTCTCTGAGGTGCTGTGGATTGTGTGTGTGTGTGTGTGTGTGTGTGTGGATGGGGGCAGCGAGGGCAGACAAGAGAATGTAAAAGAAAAAAATAGGAGTAGAATGACAATTATGAGGCAGACAGACAGAATAAAAGAGTGGGAGTTGTGTGTCAGCGGTGGCGAGAAGGATGTGAGAAACGAAGCTGCAAAAGACACAGGGAAGTGTCTAATCTACACTTGCATCACAGGTACTAATATGCAGTGCTGTCTCCGTAGTAATGTCTTATCTGCACTATATGGCCAAAAGTATGTGGATTGCAAATACTTTTTTTTTTGGTCTGGGGCTAGTTTTCAGGGTTTAAGCTGGGCCTTTTAGTTCAAATAGACAGAAATCATAATACTACAGCCTCTAACACCTTTTGCATGTATTGGAACTGCAGACCAGGCCTTATCACTCAGCATCAGTGAATATTTCCCTTCAATAAAACAAAGAAGAGAAGAAACAGGAGGAAATTCCCCTTCTGTGACACCGACACTTTTATGAAGATACAAATTCCAGTGGTTTACTGTTGGATTCAAAAGGTGAAGATAAGACTAAGGAGACAGAGCCACAGAGAAGATATGAGACAGGATTCAGGGATGGATGTATGGATGGACAGATGCATGCAGCGGTGTCAGTGAAAGCACCATCTGGTGAACTATCCACCCTACAAGTGTATCAGTTGTTTGAGTTTCCCACACCCAGTGTCTGAGATTAGCTTTACATTTCCTATATACACTATCCATCAAGTGCTGGATACTTGTCAGCCATCACATCCACCGCAATTACTTTGATGTGACTAGAGTTCCCACAAGGCAGCCTATTGCCCTTGTCAAGCTAAACAAACATATATTTAAGCTATATGCTCGCTGTGCTGCCAAGGATAATCATCTCCTCAAGATACAACACTCAGTGTTTGGTCTCCCATGACCGCAGTCGAGAGAAAGGCAATCACTATTACCTCCCACCCAGTCATGCACACAACCCCCCTCTTCTCTTGACTCATATGAATTGCTACTACCTTTTCTCCACAGAGAAAGTTTAAATTGTTATGACTGTAAAATCATAAGATTTTATATGCACACAACTCCTTTTATCACTGCACGTTTTATGCTGTTCTTGTCTGTGTTGAACCCTTTGGCACCACCATGAACCCTCAAAGCTGGAGATGCCAAAATCCATTAAGCCTCACAATATCGATCAAGAAGTTGGCTCATTTTCTCCGTGTCTACATACTCAGGAGCTTCTGCTCTGCTCCAGTTGGCAGTTGTGTGAGTGGAGTTAAGGTGGGGCAGAGAGCTTACCAAAATTGCCAGCTGGCGGCACAACGCTGGTGTATTGGCTGCCGCCACGTCAACACTCAGTGCCGATTAACATCACATGGTATCTCAAAGTGATCACAGTGCTGACAGAGCACAAAATATTTGACTCAGCTTAGTATCGTGTTGCAGAGAAAATCTAATTTTGGCTGGAGTCGCTCCATGGGATATTCGTTTGTTTTCAGTAAGTTCTGCTTTTTTTTTTTTCACCAGCTCATCATGTTATTTTGAACAGGATCCGAGAATATCCAATAAACTCTGACATCTAAAAAAACACAAATGTAAAACTTACATAAATGTTTTCTTCACACACACACACACACACATGTGTAAACCATCTATGTATTTTGGTGTCAAAAAGACGTCCACCTCCAAAATGATCTGCTCATTTGGCTGACCTCCCTTATTTCCTTATGCCATGTCTCCTTCCTTCCATGTGGACACAGACAGACTGGCGCACACACACACACACACACACACACACACACACAACCCATGTACTCTTCAGACATTCAGGCTGTTAGTGCTAGGCGGGTCCGGTAGGAGCATTCGGGTGGAGTTAACTGCCCCAGCGGCTGTAATTTGGTGACTGCTATCCCTAAAAAAAGGAGCTGTTTGGCAGCTTCTCAGTTGCCGCCAAGCTTGGATGTGGTGGCAAGCTGCTCAATGCTGCAGAGACAAGGCCTAACCAGAGAAGAACAGAGAGCAGAGCAATATAGGAAAATAAAGAATGGCCAAATTAGTCAACAGCAGGGGGACAACTGACCTGAGGATCCATGCCTGTGGGCAGAGGAGCCCCATTCAAAGTATGTGGAGTATTCCAAAGTTGGTGCCATAAGTGGGCTATGAATAGAGACTGTAAACAATGGCTGCTTTTTCAAAAAACAAAATGGGACAATCAGCAAATTTTATTGTCAAAACATGGCAAAGACAATGTTTCCAGAGCTCAAATGTAACCACAGAATTGGCATCAAACTGAAACTGATCAATGGGGAATATGAAGCTACAGGGAAACAAGTTTGACCTCAGACACAGGTCTGCTGACACAGACTGATGCATGGACAGACAGTCAGTGAGAATCACTAAACAGACAGACTAGCAGGTGTAGGATAGTCAGCCCACAGGCAGGCTAGAAGGTCAGGAAACAGACAGATTTAGACCATCATTTTGACTGTCTGACCATTGACTCCACAGTCAGACACTGCTTGCTCTGTCTTTGTAGCAAAATGACTCAGTTAAATACACTGGTACAAATGGCTCATGCATGGTAGTTTGCCTTAGCTGGACATGAAGTCATCAGCACAAGACAGAATGGGGCCACAGATGGAGGGAAAAAACAGTCCTTCCATAAAGGTATGTTTGTCTGCATTATATTATGTGACAAAATAAAACACTGCGAGGAAAAGAGCAAGCTATAATATTCTTCTTGCCAAATAAAGTTTCTCAGGCCACACTTCTTTCAACACATTTCAATCTGAACAGCGTGTGTATACAGAGGCTGAATTTGAGAGTAGTGCAGGCCACTCTGTGTACCAGAACGGGTTGCCTTGATTGGCACGTTTCACTATAATTATTCTGCCTAAATGATGATGCAGGGATGGACGTAAAAGACCCGCTATAAATGCCCTGCGTTACATTTACAGTCTGATGAGAGAAGAGGGGTGCTTTGATTTGAGCTAAAAAGAAAAGTTTTGCTTAATTATTATCTCGTCCACTAATGATAGCTCCCACTGAACAGTCTTTGGAGACTCGTTGCGCCATCTAGTGTAACTCCGGAGTAAGAGCTGATCGAAAAATTACAGCATCAGATGCGCCGTGCAACAGGTTGATGATACGCACAATATTCTTAATATAATAATCGTGAGGGGGAAAAACAAATAGGTCTACAAATTTAAAAGGTTATGTGGTCCAAACTGAAAATATAAAAGTTGACAAGATAAATCGTAGCAAAGTACAAAAAATGTGAACGTATAACAAGATGTAGCAGTAAAGTTTATAGCAACTAGAATTCAAATTATATTTATATTAATATGAGATAAAAGTTTCTATATGTCACATACATTTTGTAATTTCTTATGTAGGTCTAATATTTGTAGGTTATATAATTATTTTGTCAAGTAAAACTCTGCCTAGAAGGGGAAATGAAAAAGTATCCCCTAGACCAATTACAAGACTGAAGAGCACATAAAATATCCCATCTCCCCTACCTTATGGATAGAAATAAGATATTAATTCCAAATTCCAAAAATAGTAGGTTGAAGGGTGTTTAATCCCTCTGTGCGTCAGATTATCCTGGAGATTTAAAACAAAAAATAGTTGTCCTATATTTTCATCACATTTAGGGATTATTGTAGTATTTCCCCGTGGTCCTCAGACATCCAGCCGCAGCTGCTCCGCCGCCGTGTGCCTCTGCGAACCGTGTCAGGGCACCGTGTGTGCTCGTTTCAGTCCAATCCGAGGAAATGACTGAGAGCCGGGGGGGTCAAGCCCATAAAGTTTACAAGCCAGCCTCCTTTCTCCCCTTTTTGGAAGGAGGAAAGAGGAGGAGGAGGCGGGGGAGAGGCTTGACACTGAGTACAGTACTTCTCTGCTATTATAGTAGCTGGTACAGTAACAGGAGTTGTGTTATTTAAAGTTAGCACTCTTGACATTATGCAAATATCATATAAAACTCTATTCATACGTCATTGGAATGACATATGAATATACGAAATATTATGCCACCAGTAACATATTACAGCATATTCAATTTCATCACATTATTATTATTTTTCTATCTATTAGATAAGATTGTTAACAAAGTACATAAAAACATTTTTCCTATAGTAATACCACAGTGATGTTTCCTCAAGAAGAAGGAAGAGAAGGGGACGGTGCACTGTGTTTGAACTTTGTGTCTGAGGTCTGTAATTAATTGCTTTTGAAGACAATTAAAAAAAAGACATTGTAATTTTAGCACTGCCACTTAAAACACAAGCTAAAGTATGGCATTGTCTGAAGCATCTCAGACAGACTTCACTACAGTGCAATTGCAATATACAGTAGCACCACTGGGACCCGCAGTAAGCCCTTATTGTGGCTCCTATAAAGAAATCTTAAAGTAAAGAGCAGTGTCTTTATGCAGTGGTATTAAAACAGGTCCTGCCTTTTTCTCCCAGCATCACCTTTAAAATACAATTTCAGTTAACCACCATTTAAGTTTCAGAAAATGTTGTTCTTCTATATTATTTTAAGATAACAGAAACCTTTTTTGCTGTATTTATTGTACATGTCCTAATTGTTATCACATTGTTGGTCTGTGTAAGGGTCTGTTACAGGAAAACCCCAGGCCATACTTCCAGGGACGTTTTAATGTTATTGACTTATACTGGGGGATTATTTATGATGTTTGCTGAGTCATTTTTCTTTTTTAAATCAATCACTATTTAATTGCATAACACCAAGTAACACATTTCTCTCTGATTACTGGGAGAGAACATGGTGATACCACCAAGCTCCACCAAAATCATGCAGAAAAATGTATTTCTAGGACTGTGATTATAAAACATATGATTTGGTGTCTTCTCACAGTTTTTATATTTTTTTTATTAAATTTAGTTTTGGCAGGGTGAAGTGTGTTTTCCCACTGACTCTCTGATTTCCTCTCCAAATTGCCAGCACCCAGAGCGAAGCAGTGAGGATGGCAAGCCACACCATCTGGGAACTTTTCTGACCCTGCGCAAACTCGGCCACACAGACATTTGCATGAGCTCTGCTGCCTCAGGACTTTGAGTATCAAATCATAATCATTTCCCCCCCCCCATCAGCCATATCAATACAAGCGAAGACTGACACTCCTGCATGTAATTTTTGTTCATTGTATGCCTTTCTTTCTCTTAAAGAGTGCAGTATCCACAGTGGCGGAAAAGCCATGCCGACCAGATCAATGCCCTGCAGGGGAGTTGGCAGGAGACAGAGTTTTGATAAAGGTCTTTGTAGATAACATTCTTCCTTTCTCTGCTTCCTCTCTCTTCCGTTTTGTAGATTCAGTCTTTTTCACTGTTTCTCACTCTTTATTTCTCTGTCTGCCTTTTCTCTCTCTCTCTCTTTCTCTCTCTCTCGCTGTGGCTCAGTTGATTATGGTGTTGGTCTGTAGCTAGAGGGCTTGGCATCCAAATTAAACTCTTTTTTGTCCTACGAGTGTTCAGCTAACGTGTCTCTAGAGATTAGCACACCCACATGTTAGCTCTTGCGTGTGCAGGAGAGAGGGGAGAATAATATTGGCCAAAGTGTGTTTCTGTGTTTTTTTTTGGGGGGGGATTTGGAATTCAGCCGAATGGAAGCTTATTTTATAGTCATTAATGTTGCTGGCTATCAAGGATGAGCACACCAGGGCTGATGGCCGAGTGGTTCGTTCTCCTACACACTGGAGTAAGCACATTCTTGTTGACCCTAAATAGCTGACCCTTAACACTGGAACCAAATCTCATGTTCTTGCAAAAGACCAGTCCTCAAACATCCTCTTTCTCCCGCGTCATCTGCTTGTGTCTGATGTCCATCTGAGTCAGGGAAAGAAATTCTTTTGCTGCTTTTCTCTCTGTGTGTACTGTTGCTTTTTATTTTATCAGCCAGCACTCCCCCACTCCTCCAATAACAAACACAGGAAGCTGCTGTCGCCGGGTAGAATGGACAGAGCATGGGAGAAGAAAAGCACCAAGCTGCTCTACGGTCAGCCTCTCACAAACAGGCTCTGGCCTTAGTTCGACGGTATGCGAAACATCTGTTGGGTGTGATGGGATGTCGGTTTAACAGTTCAGTCATGTCACACGCAGTATGATGGATGGCACTGAAGTGGCGAGTCTGTCAATTTTGAAAATACCCCTTGTGACAAGCTGTGGAGGGGACGTTGAAGGATTTAGGGTCAAAGCTGGAGCATCCATCTGTGCAAAACTACAAAGATGGGAAACTGCAAAAAAAAAAAAAAAAAAAAGAGAGCTGATGCACTTTGTCTGGTCGTCTCTGTGCTAAGCTTCGGCTCTGCCTGTACGAGCAGGAACTGCAGTATTTTGCGAATGTTTCTTAGACAGTAATGTGCTGTTTGTAAAATGACTGTACAATTATGGAGACTGCACCACATGCACAAGATTGAAAGCAGAAATCTAACATGTGATTATACGCCCAGGCTGAGAGAGTGAAACGTATAAATATGTGTGTTCGTATCACATATTCAGACCATGCATGTACTGTGTTCTCATAACCTTGTTAACTTTGTCATCTGCTTGCCTCTTAATAACCCAGCTTCGCTCTCTCTCTCTCTCTTATTAACTGTCTGTCTCTCTCTGCCTCAGTCCTCCCTGCCTCCCTCTCTCTCTTGTAACTCTAGCATCTGCAGGGGACCTTCTGTTCTTCATTTAGAGCCACAGAAACACTGCTCTCTGTTGAAAACTTAAACCTGGAGCCAGCTAGTCAACACAGCAAGTGCACCGCCTGTAAATTACAACTTCATACACTGAACACGACTCAACATTTTATCATTTTAATTATATTCATTACTCTAAGTGATATACTGTAAAGCCTATTGTGTCTTCACACGGGTGGATTAACAAATTAAAGAGACTACTCCAACGCTGAATTGCCGAATTGCTTGCACTTGCATCAGCTCTCGTAAAATATTTAGTTTGTTGTTTATTTTTTTCAGTGAGACTGCAAATACAGATGTCATCCTTGTTGCAGCAGGATTTGGTGTAAAGCAGCTGACTACACTGTGAATCAACGCGGGTTTTTGATGATAATACAGGATGGAAAGAGAGTTGTTGTTTCAGAGAAAACAATCACATAGTGCAACAGGGTTTGTGCTTTTCCCCCTGGCTCTGTTATGTTCTCATCAAGACTGTACACACAGAAATGTTATGGGCAAGGCTCTCATTCACGTCACACTCACACCACAGAGCATCTCTGAAGGGGCTGAGACAGAAGAATGGTGCATTGTTCGTTATTTGTACTTAACTGTGCATGAGGAGGTAAGAGAGCAAAAAGCATTGGGAGAGGGACAAACAGCAGAAGATGGACAGAGAGTGGCGATAGATACACAGAGAGAGAAAGAGAAAGAGGGAACATTGAGATCTGGGAAGTCACTTTGTCAGTAAGGTTGGCAGGACACCAGAGCTCCAGTGGCTTTAGTTCCCAAACAGGAAAAGAGCTCAGAACGTGCCCCAGCTCTCTGTCTCTCCCCCCTTCTCTGTTTTAAATCTCCTTTCCTCTCTGTCTTATTGGACTCAACTAGACATGAACCGCTGCTCTTCTCATCTTTCACTGATCAGCTTAGATACTTTCTAAGAACAATCGCTGTCTTGTGTCTTAAAAGTCAGCTTGTTGTATGTCCCTTAGCTCCACTGCTCTAACATGTTCCTCACCTTTTTCCCCCATCTTCCCTACTTCTAACCCAAATAATGGGCTGCCCCACTCCTCTCACGCACACATACTTGCACCCCAATTACTGCCCACAATCCTACAGTGACTGACGTCACCACTACATGTGTGGAGGCCTTGACTGAGGCCCCCCTCACAGTCAGAGTGACTCTATGTATTTTTGCTGAGCGGCTGGTGGTGGATGTTGATGTTGGAGCTCATCTGGTGATAGGGAACCTGCGTGATGTTTATATTTTCCTTCCTAATGGGCCCCTTAGGTTCACACTGTGTCACTAGACATTTTCATTTTCTTTCAGGGACCCCCATGCTGCAGCCCAAGATCTGACTGCTTCATGACCCCCACCCCCCCCAGTATCTCTATCCCCTGTCCAAACACACCTATTTTATTTCTACTTACCCTGACTAAAGGCTCCTCCTGAAAGCCCCAGACTTAGACTAGAGACACAGGTTAATCCATTCCAGTCTTCATTTTCTCAAAAGTATCACTTTAATACCTTATACTTTAATGAAAAGACAGATTAAAGCCGGTGTTTGGAGCGGATCTGGATTCCACTGCAATGTATTATCCCTTACACTTCCAAGAGCACTTTATATAATGATTAGTTCCATTACCGTGTAAATTACACATTTGCTTTAATACATACAAAAACATTACAGTCATTTTCCTAATCAAAGACAAGGTGTGAAAGAAAAAGATGGGTTTGGAGATGATAAAATGATAGCGCTGACTGACAAACCACATGATAAAGCTTTTTTTTCTGTATACCCTACCTGATGGGTTTGATGCACGGATGAAGCAAGCAGTGAAGGCAAATGAAGGATACAGAAAAACCCCAGAAAGAACTGAGTAGCTGTATGTCATGATGATGCACATACTGTCGGTATGTATCTGCCCATGCATGTCTGTCCCACTGTGTGGTCTATTGGTTGTATGAGTGCCCCTGCTGTGGATAGAGTACCAGTCCCTGAGCATCAGTGAGACAGGAGAAGGCATTTGGGGGAATCCTCTCCATCTCCAGCAGATTATTTTCCAAGTGGACCGAAGCCAAGGTGGAACCAGAATTACGAGGATGGCACACCCCCCACTGCCTCACCAGCCTGCAACCACAACATACAAACACTTAAATTTAGACATACTATATCTGAATTCTGCAAATATAGTTGAACAGCTGAATTGGTGAGCGCATGACTTTTCCACTATTGCTACCAGCAGGTCAGCGTTTGTGGTTTTGAGTGAAATGTCTCAACAACTATTGGATGGATTGACATGAAATCTGCTACACACATTCATGTCCCCCTCATGATGAATTGGAATAACTTTGGTGATGCCCTGACTCCCTCCCTCTGGTACCATCATCACATCAAAATCTCTATATGTCCAATACTTTGGTTTATGACTGAATACCTGCAAAACGAATGGCATGGGTACCTTGATAGGCTAGTGCTTAAGACGCATGCCACATAATCGCAATGTCCACGGTATGATTACAACTTGGGACTTTTCTTGCAGAAAAAAAGGCAAAACTAATAACTCTGCCATCGGACTCAGCTGTAGTTTATGTTTTGTGCTAATTACCGAATGTTAGCATGCTAACACGCCACACCATGATGGTAACCACGGTAAACATTATACCAGCTAAACATCAGCATGTTGGCATTGTCATATGAGCATGTTAGCATGCTAATGTTAGCATGTAGCTCAAAGTATCGCTGTACACAGAGCTACTAGTATGGCTGTACACTCATGTTGAGATCTCTCCATCATCTTTCTAATAGGAATAAGATAAGACTTCCCACATTCATTTCTACTTAGCAATGTGACTGGTTCTTAGATCAACCTGCTAACACTTCTCTAGCCTACAGTAGTGTATTGACTGACTTTTGCAAGTTTTTTTGTTTGAGGTACGTTCATCGATTTTGGCTGCTGACCATAACAAACAAGTCATGTAAATCACAGTCATAATTGTTGCTTTGGTCACCAGGGTTACTGTGTTAGATCAAATGGGACACAGAGTCTGGTACAGTTCACAGACAGTAATAAGAAATTGTTGTGACAGCTATGGTCATTGTTTTCATCTTTGTGCTGAGGACTGTTGTTGAAATGACACTTTGAATAAATGTATTTCCATAAGACACTGAATGTGCCATAATATCCTTCTTTGCTTCTTTGCCAAGCTCCTTAGAGTAATTTCCAAAGGGAGCTGCACTAGCAGAGCTAATGGTATTAGGACCGGATTGGGTAACAAGCAAGCAAGCATTTAGCTTATCTCTGCATTATGAAAATCACATTAGACTCTTAAAAACTGACTTAATGAAATGTGCAATTCTACCTGATCTGGTTGTTGTCCAGTCTCAGCACCTGCAGGTTCTTAAACTGTCGAACGCAGCGAGGGACCTCTGCCAGACGATTGTTGTCCAATAGGAGCTCACCCAGTGAGCGGTATGTTCCAACAAAAGAGACTCGTTCCATGCCCTGATTGCTTAAGGCATTGTGGGATAGATGGAGGGACTGTAGGCCTGGCCGCAGGTGACGGAACGTGAAGGCAGGGATGTGACTGATGTTGTTGTGTTGGAGGGTCAGTTTACTGAGATGGCGAGGCAGATTCATTGGGACAGAGGTGAACTGGTTGTGGGACAGGTCAACGGCCTCCAGGGACCTGAGAAGAAATACACAGAAGAAGACCTCCAAATGAAAATTCTACTTTTAAATAGTTTTAGCAATGCTAGCCGTATGGCTCTGTGGACGGCAATGTCTTCTGTTAGATGGTCGGTTGGTCCACCACTTTGGTCCAGACTTAAATATCTATCCTACTGACTTTGGTGATCCCCTGACTTTTCCCCTAGCACCCGGTCAAAATTTCTGCACTTTGTGTTCATTACTAAGTAACAAATGTTAACATGCCGACACGATAAACTAAGATGATGATCATGGTAAACATTAGACCTGCCTAACATCAGCATGTTAGCATGCTGATATTAGCAAGTAATGTTTTACAGGACTCTAGTTTAAATATAATAATGATTACTCACATTCGCTCTGATTGGAAGGCTTTTCACTGCACACCTCATGTTTTATAGTTACTGGACTCCTGCATAGCGCTGTTGGGGAGGCATGGAGTCAGGAGTGCAGAGTGGGGGGCTAAGTTGTGGGTGAATCATGGGGAGCAGCAGGGGAGAAAATAATGGGGCCTGTGGGGTACAATGTAAGAGAGCATAGCAGTTTGAGGGGGGAAGTATGAAAATGTTTGGTTTGAAGGAAAGAGAATGAACGGCCAAAGAGGGAGGTCCAGATTTCAGGGGTCTGAGGCGAAGATGTAAGTGTTTTTGTTGGAAGATCCCACACAGCTGTTGTGAGTTTACAGCACAGTTCACAGCAGGAGAGGAACCTTATTTCCTGTTCTTCAGCCATTCGTAGACCACACTGAACAGCCAATGGGCCCACAATACCCTAAGGTGGCCAGCCAATGACCACACAGTGAAGTGAAATGGGGACCAATGAGGAGACAGAGAGTGAAGGGATATGGATGTGGGAGACGCTTGGACTGGCATCTGTCTGACTGACGTTCAGCACCTCAGCATTTCTGCTACTCGTAAAGGTGACTTACAGTAAGACCTCTGCATTAACTCTCCTCCCTTGAACTTTACAACTCCCAGGTTACATTAATCATAGGTGTTTTTGTGGGGTTTAGGGCTGGGGGTTAGGGTTTCCATGAAATAGATGATGTCTGACAACGAGAAGGGGTTAAAATCCCTGAATCAATCAAAATGTTGGTACATCATTTTGTCATTATCACAGGAAAGGTTAGCATGAGTCCTTCCTCCACAATAGACTTCAGGAAACCTGAGGTTGGTTATATGCATCTCTGCTTAACAGAGGCGTCAAACATCACATTAATCCAACTATAAATGTTTTACTGAAAACAATCTTCAGACACAGGGGAGGGAGCACAATGACAGATTTAACTCAAAACACACAATCATATGAGCCAACACTGACGGAACACACAGTGGGCTTTTTGTTTAACCTATACATATTGTGGCAGTTATGGATTGCTATGAAAACGTGGTTTCTGCTTGAAATTTAAACCCTCAAATATACAATATTACTCTATCTGTTTCTCAAGTTACCAGTTCAGACCAGTTTTGTGCTGCTGATTTGTATTCTAAATCTTTGCCAGGAAGCTCAGCAGCAGTCCACCGCTGCTTAGAGCTCCACATGGTATTAATGAGCAGAGGGACACACAGTCCTCTCTTCTCAGAGGCCTCCACCCTCTACACTCCCACCCACTGGCACCTACACACCAACGCACACACACATGCCATGTACGTGCAACATGATGCAAAGACGAAACACTAACACATACGCAGACAAATGAACATGCTCATAGACACAAAGATGCTCCAAGAACATGTATTATACAAACACGAACGTTCACAAATAGATACTATACATATATTCATGCACACACACATGCACTCTCTTTCCAAGATTCATTTATTACTTCATTTCTAAAGCATTTACAGAGAGGCACACAGCACTTACAAAAAACCAAATGTGTTTGTGTGCACAGATGTGTGTGTGTGTGTGTGTGTGTGTGTGTGTGTGTGTGTGTGTGTGTGTGTGTGTGTGTGTGTCCATGTTTTTGTGCAAAGCACGGCCAGGAGTAATCAAGCTGATGGTCTGCTCATCCTGAGGGTGTTGGGTTCTAATGGGAACCAGCACACAGAGGGGTTTGTCTCGCTCTCCAAAACACACGCAGACACAGAAGCACAATACTTACATATACACACAGTTCAATCTGTGCTGAGCCCACCGTGCCAGCACTACACAAGCTAACTTACGCACTTTGGCAACCTAACCAGGATAGGTAATGTAGCCAGGCAGGCTAGAGAGACCAAGACTGGACTTAAAAAAAGGAATGATGGATGGATGATGGCAGGACATGACTTCAGCTACATCACGTCATTATAGTGCAGGCTTCTGTGCGCACTGAATTTATGAAGCTGATATCTGGGAGTATTTTGGGCCATTTGTCACACCTGTTGAAAACAGACTGAAGCACATGGATTCAATTAAACACAGAATATGACTCTAATAATTTACTGCAGTGGTACATACTGTTCCATCCATTGTGAGTATTTGTATGCATGTGTAGTGTACATACTTTTTCAGATTGAAAACGCTGCCATTCCAAATATAATGTGTTTGTAACCAAAGAGGAAACCTTTCAAATTAAAACCAAAGATCACTTAATTTAAGTTGGAGGTCATCTGTGTGATGCTTTAGCATATACAGTATCTGGTGTGTTTTTGTGCGGTGGTGTGTGCTTGTTTTCCCATTTATGCAAGCTTATTACAAAACCAATATGTGCTGGTCTGAAGATGAAAGTCCCATCAGGCTCAGACACGTCATAACACGACACACACATCTTTGGTGTGATGTTTGCTGAACCTGTGCCTACATGCAGTCTGGCTGTGTCCGCAGCGAAGATAAATCTACAAAGAGATCCTCTCCAACAACAGCCTCTCTGTCAAAATGACACAACTAATTAAAACCAAATGGACAAAAATTATCATTCGATCAGCCAAAACTGCTATCAGTTCAAATACAAAATAAAATAAAATTAGACAGCACTTCTCTGTCACTTATTAATTAATACTGCCAGTGTCGTGTTTATGGATATTTTTTTAAGCTGAGGACACTTTTACAAGGCTGTTATGTTAAGCTGCAGTACACCCCGAGATCCAGATTACAATCATTTTCCCAATAAAAATGTTTGAGGGCATAAAATAAAAACAGAAATTGAAAACATATTACCCATGAAATATTATTACTTTGGACTTTTGGAATGAGTGATGTTTATGTAGCTTTAATCAGTGGAAGTAATTTAAAACATGTCCTGGTTCTGTCAGTGAACATGTGGAGTTTGGAGTCAGGTCTAATGGCTGGCAGCAGTGATGCGATCACTGTTAAGTTTTGATCGACTGGAGGAAGAGCGGATATGGAGGTATGTAACACTGTTATTTGAGCTGACAGGTTCATAATGAGCCAGAAGGAGAGAGCAAACAGACGTGTGTGTGTGTTTTTTTTTTTTTTTTGTTTACATGTGCATCTGTGTGTTTAAAGATGAGAGATGTTAGTTTTGCCCCTGAGGAGGGGCATTTTAAAGTACAGAAGTATTATCAGCAAAATTACTATGTTTTATCAGTAAAAGTATTCATTATATGGAAAATGTCCGCCGTGACAGTTACATCATTATACATTTTATTATTTCATCATTATTACTTATATACTGACTGTTTAATCTATAGCAATGCATCATTTTTTATCTGTTATATTTAAGTACATACATACATGCTGTACATACATACATACCTAGTAGTAACATAACTAAAGCTGAGGTGGAGTAAAAAGCACAATAATTCCCTCTAAAAGGTGTAATAGTAATATTCATGTAAAGTACAAGAACCTCAAAACTGTACTTGAGTAAGTACATTTCCACCACTAAACGTACACAAACACACAGTACTGACCATAGATGAGATATATTAACAAGGTAGATAATGAGGTGAGATGCTGGCAGTCGGCCCGGGCTGCCTGAGACAGATCCCAGGTCCAAACTGCACTCCCCAGCTCCCTGTAACCTCCAGTATCCTCCACAGTAGCCTCCACTCACTGAACCCCAGCAGGAGGCAACAATAACACTGACTCCATGACATGGAAGAGTAACCAGAACCAGCACACTGCAGTTTATTTTATCATTAAGCAATTTACTTTTCATTCTGTTTCTCCCTCTTTTCAATCCCTCCACACCTCCGCAGAGCTACATGAAGAATAAATTTCTCCACAAGTAGTTCAACGTGGATTTAATTATTCTAGGTCTGCAGAATAACATATAATCGAACTAGAGGGGGATGTCTTGTTTTATGCCACTTCTGCTCCTTCTGCTGGAGCTCACCCAACATTTGTTCACACTCTGTTGTCTATGCAGTGCAGAAGGAAGCTTTTAAAATAGAGGACCAGCTAATAAGCCTGCAGTGCCAATGGGAAGACTGCTGCTCTCACCACTAATAAGATCAAGTGTCAAGATGCCAAATACATTCAAGTCAGAGGTCAAAGAAAGACTCGGACTGCAGCGTAGTCTCCATTTTAGCTTCACTCAGACTCTTCCTTTCTTCACACCATCTCTCTGTCCCTCTTTGGACAATATTTTGTGTTTTACTGTTTTCCATCTGTGATTACAAGTCAAATTTCCTCTACATAATATATTATCACAATTTTATATTTCTGTTTCCTCTTTCATGTAATAATTCAGTCACACAGTTCAATCCAAAGTCTCTCCAGTTGCACTTTGCTGTGTTTCTTCAGCACTTTCTTTTCCTCAGTTTTCCCCGAAGCTCCCACTGTGGTTCACAAGGATCCCAGGGAGCAAAGTAAAACCCACTGGAATTCACTATATTTAAACAACACACACACACACACACACACACAATCATAGACACATTGAGACACACATACACAAACACAGGCCCACAGTTGCCCTCAGGCTCTCCCTCACACGCCTGCTCATCTAAGTACACAAGGTCAGCTGTCATAACTTCTGTGATATGTGTGCATGCATGCTATGTGTGTGTGTGAGAGAGAGAGAGAGAGAGAGAGAGAGAGAGAGAGAGACAGAGACATAGAGACAGAGAGAGAACGAAGAAGAGGGAAATAGAAAAAGAATGTGTGTCTGTCTTTGTGTGAATCAGTCAGAACGTCAGTCTAAGACATTGGAATCAATGACAGACATGATAAAGAAAGCTAAAAGTATTGATCTGGATTGTGTGTGAGTGTCTTTATGTGCATTTTTGTGTGTGAATCAGAGCATCAGCCTAATCTATTGATATTGATGATAGGAATAGTAATCTGATCTATTAGAAGATTTATCATCTTTTGACGGAAATGTGTTATTTCAAATCTTTTTTGAAATAAAGTGCCACAACCCTCAACTGATAACCACTTAAACGTCGAAAATGCTAACAAAAGTGTTCAAAATCCCAAAAAACACCAGTCTACCCTCTTGTGGCTGATGGAGGTACTGCAGAACATTCTTTTTTTTCTTAATCAATAGCCAATAGCTCTGCATAGATAGGTGGATGGATGGACGTACTTGAGATGGGTCCAGGCGCGGGTAGCGATGCCTTGCTCATGCAGCAGGTTGTGACTCAGGTCCAGCACCTTCAAATGGACGCAGCTGCTCAGTGCCTCTTGTGTCAGCTCCTCAATCAGATTCTTATTCATCTCCAGCTCCTGTACGAAAAGAAAGACACAGACAGACAGGTGACCGTGACCCTGAGTACAATTCTGAATCCCAGCTGGCTCCTTTAGCTGATCCTAACATTTTAAGGAGGAAGGTTTCCCCTACAGGATTCAGTAAAGTGATACCAGTGCACCTGAAGAGAGGGAGGAAGGCCCAGAGGGAGGGAACGAAAGCGGTTGTTGTCCAGCTGGAGGTCCAGAAGTCTCTCTAATGGTCTGAAGGCTAGCGGTGACACACTGCCCTCATGGAGAGTATTCTCCTCCAGCTCCAGATTCAACATGTTCATCAAACCTGGAAGGAAATACTAAATAATATTATCATTTTTTCTATACAAGATGTTGTTTCTCTTCCATGTACACAGACACAAGTCCTACCTTTGAAACAGTGGGGGGTGAGTGTACTGAGCTTGTTGTAGTTCATCTTGAGCTCCTCCAGAGATGGCGGCAGTGCTGGGATCCTGGTGAGCTGGTTGCCATCTAGGTTCAGCTTCTTCAGAAAGGTCAAATTCTACATGATACACAGCAAAAGGAGGGGTGAACAGGCCAGAAAGATAAAACGGATAAAATGGATACTTGTCTCCAAATCCATAATTTTCCATCCCGACTTGCCAAGCAGGACAGAATCACAGAGTTCACCGAAATACACCAAATGAGAGAATGTCAAATCTGTGTATCTCTTCCTCATCTATCATGTTGTATTTTTAGTAAAGCCACTCTGTGTGGCTCCTCAGTGGAAGCTGCTGTGGTCGATGTGTGTCAAGTAAAAGCAGTGGACTGGATCTTTCACAGTATCCCTCTAGCCAGTCCATCAGTCCCCTGTCATTATTGGGATGTGAGCAGAAAATGAAGAAAAATCTTCCTCTAAAAATAATTTCCTTTTATTCTCTGCACCATTGGCTGCAGCTGTTTTCCAACAGGTCTGTCCAGCAAATGCTGTGAGAGTATGCTGATGGTGGCGTGTAATGATTGGTCCAAGTGGTAGTGTGGCTGCCTCACTGTGGTCAAGATCTGTGTAGGGCCTGTGGTCATTTAGAGGTTAGCCCAGAGGTTATTCTTAGAAAAGATTAGTTAATGCAATTTTCAGTGCCCTTTTATTACTGTAATGATACAGGATACAGCCTGCTTTTTATTTTATTTAGATGCAAAGTGACTTATAAAACTGGCTTGTAACTCACACACTTACTCATTCACATTTAGCAGGCTGCAGATTCTCCACAAGAGGGAGCTTTTGGGGTCAATATCAGAGCAATTCTACACATGCTAACCTTCGCCACCTCAAATGGATAGTTAACACTCAATGAAATACTCATAACAGAAATTCAATTTAAAAAAAACATCATATTTTACCTGTAAGGGTTTGTATCATTTATTTCCCTTACCTTGGTGTCACATAAAGCTTTTTTCAGGCACTTGACCATCAGTTTATTGATTTTAAGTCACACTTAAGAATTTAGTTCAAATTTGGAGCGTCAGAAAAAGAACTTAGTGAACCTAAATTGCAAATTTTTGTTTGTTGTTACTTTCCCTTTGGGCTCTGCCTCTCCTATTTGTTTATTCTCTTTTGGACAAGTAAAGTCTGGTTAAGACCCCCTCCTCCTCTCTCCAGTTCTAGAGGAGAAAAGACACATTACGACACTCGGTATTTATCAGAAAATAGGCTCAAGTTGACATTACATTTTGCAAGTTTAAAATGTAAAATAAAAAACAAACAAACACAGATAAAGAGCAGCATGTTTTTTTTTTTTAAATGACAGTTGTAACACGCCTATAGGTAGAGCATGCTGGACTGATACTTCAGGTCTGGGACTGCAGGTTTGAGACTGCACCCCTGTGAATTCGTATCACATGGCACATAAACTGTGCAACATTGTTTTAAAGCAAGAACAGGTATCACTCAACTGAACCTTAATGTAGCAGTGAGATGCACATTCAAGCACGATTAAACACACAGAATACAACCTTATAGGTGTGATGTACTTGCAGATGAGTATTAGACTGAAATGTTGAGACTGACAGTGAAAAAGTAGACAGCGGTGTTGGTTGGTGCTTGATAATATGCGCACAGAGCGGTGTTACTCACAGACAGGGGGTTTTGGCTGAACGACTCATCATCCAGCATGTTTTTGCTCAGGTCCAGTGTGTCCAGGTTCGGCACACCAGAGAGATCTTGCGGAGCGATGTCTCTAATGTTGTTCTCTTTAAAGATAAATCACACGGTATGATATATGATGTAGCACATGTAGTGAAAGTATATAATACGGCCTGTAAAGTCATTTGACATAAGTGTGATAAGGGACTTCACTTGACTCACAGGTCATGTCACGCTGAAATATTGGTGCAAACTTTTGTTTTGACGTGGATGTAAATAATATAATCAGTCAGTGAACTTTGTTATTTACTTTTCAGTTAAATTATTCACTATCTTGACCAATACTTTTCTTGACAAATACTACTGTTAAAAGTGACTGTAACAGCAAATCATGAATCATGAACCCTAACCTAAATGTAGAAATGTAAAAAAATAAAATACATGGCTAGTGGCATCAAAGCAGCAATTAGAGCCACTGGCAACCTTAATAAATAAGCTGATTTAATAATAAACCAGTTCATATGTAATCAATATCACAACTGTATTACTTTTCATGGAGTCCACTTGTATTCTGTACCATCCCACTAACCACAAACATGCTCATTCTGTATGAATGAATCTACCACCACAACACACACACACCTGCCATGTCCAGCTTTGTGGCCTGCAGGTTGTGGATGATTGGCAGGTGAGTCATGCCAATGCCCCTGCAGCTGATTTCTCTGTCAGCAGTCTGACACTCTGAGAGGAGCGTCAGACTGAGAGGAGACTCTGTAAAGATGGAGTGTGTTTCTGTTTGATTGCTGGGAGACTCAGTTGCTTCTTCTTCTTCTTCCTCTTCCTCTTCCTCTTTGTCCTCCTCCTCCTCCTCCTCCTCCTCCTCCTCCTCCTCCTCCTCTTCTTCCTCTTCCTGACAAAGAAAATTAAAAAATAATGACATGACAGAAAATTAAAGAACTAAAGCAAAACAAAGACCTTAATAGTACAAAAGAAAACCCATAAACCTCTTCCTCCTCCTCTTCATCATCATCATCATCATCATCATCGTCGTCGTCGTCGTCATCATCGTCATCATCTTCTTCTTCTTCTTCTTCTTCCTCCTCCTCCTCCTCCTCCTCCTCTTGCGCTTTTCCTTGATCCATCAGCCGTCGCTTTTCTGCATGAAGCTCCTTAAGTACAGCCATGAGAGCGCTCGTCTCTTCCTCTGCCTTTCCACGCTTCCTCCAGCCCATTAGTGGTCGCCCCAAACCTGCCTACAATAAGCAGCAGGAAATCATGAATCACCAAAGTAAATCAGTAAATCAACATACACCAACACAGCCTAAGACCGTAGTTTAAAAATTGCCCACATGGAAGATAAATATGCATTTCTGTGTTCATTTTGGCAGAATCAAGTGCCATACTATTCTATATGCAGTGGCCTCCACTGTAGCGGCATGTTTCCTCTTCCCCCAGGCACCTCTCTTTCTTCTACCAGCCTCCAGCTTCCTGAAATCAACTCCTTGACGCTCCCTCGCCTCCTTTGCCTCCATTTGGAGAAGCTCATGCTGACTTTCTTCATCACCAATCATAAAGCAGAGCAGAATTAAAGACAGAAAGATATTTTTAAAAAGTTAGTTTTTTACTCTCATGTATAAGCCAAATAACTATTTCAGGTATTAAAACATTTATTAGCAAAGATCATGCAGCATTTGAAAGACAAAAACATCATCTTACCAGCAGGGAGGGTTGCACTTGAAACATATGTATCTAACAAGGTCACTCCTCTATCAATTCCTGGTGGATGGATGGCTGTTGTTTCTAATTCAGGTGTCTCAGAAGAGGTTTCCAAGGATGCATCTATCTCCTGCAAAGAGTTTAGGCTTTGTCCTGATAAAACTGTGTCACACAGACAAATGAACATGATCCATTTCCTTGGCATCTGCATGGTTGGATGTTTGCTCAACTTAAGCTGTGTCAGTCGGAGAGAGAAGTCCAAAACATTTAGATCTTCAGGGCCGAAAGCGAGCAAAATCCACGGAAAGCGCAGACGGTTATGCCAAAGGGAAGAAACTCAACGTGAGAGTTTACACGAGAGGATGAATCTCCAGAAAACCCTAGAATTAAAGATTATGAACGCTTGTAGTGAAAGCTGTGGTGCAGTTTCTCTGTTGTGAGTCAGCCAAAAGCAGTACTAAACCATATTGCACATGCCCCCAACTCCGAGTGAGTGCTGAAATGAAGAAGGAGCAAGAGGGTGGAAAGGAATATCTAGGAGGCGGACAGGTCAAAAAAAATAAACTCTCACATTGTTAATAAAGGCCCTCGTTCATCGTACCATGTAATACGCAGACCCGCCCTGCTCCTCCTTGTCTCCTCGCTGTTTCATAACTGTCTGCTAACATTAGGTGGAAAGCAGGGATTTGAGGAGGAGATGAGAGACGAACAGGGAGCAAAAGATAGAAACTGGAACACAATAAGTTTCATACACCTGTGATACATTCTAGTTGGACATTATCATGTGGGTTGGCACAGGAATTTGTGATCCAGTCAGTTTTGTGTTTTTCTCCTGACTGTATCAGACTGATGTTGGACATTTTCCAACAAGAGACAGGGTTGGTGGACAGTTCAGGTCAGAGTCAGTCTTGTTTGGCCAAGCTCCACTAGCATCTATGTATGAAAACAAACACGACCTCTGAGAAACTAGCAATGAGCCCGTCTTTACATTCTGAACATACATACTGTCTGGGCGCACATATACACTGTGATGCTTACACATGCACTCTGGAGTGTGTAAGCACCACACTCACCGCTAAGCCAAGCAGGTGCCACTGGCTCAGTGTTGAGCCAAACTGGGATTTTCACTGTGGGGTGAAACCTGCTGACAGCCCCTCTTTATTTGCGCAGTAACCACACACACACACACACTAAATCTGTCAAAATGTGCATGTTGTCATGTCATGTCATGTGTCAATTGTGTATTAATTCTCATCTGATTTTGTTTTTCTGCACCTGAAGCTCAGCTGATGAGACAGAGACAACAGCAGAATCCAGACATATTCCAAATGGCACACTGGACAACTTAACACTAAACACTGAAAGACTCAGGTCCTGACGTGCTCTTCCAAGGTAAACAGCGATGTGTCCAAAGACCGTTCATTTAAATCTTGACAGGAACGTGCAGTAATCCACTGACCACATTCAACCCCTTCCTTAACCTCAGTCTGACAACACTGGATTAACAATTTCCACTGCAGAGGCCTAGGATTCATCCAACATAAATACTTAACCTTCTCCTTCGGGTCCAGTCACTGGTTTAGGACACAAAGCACTTTTTTTACCATCTCTGCTGTGACTTACTGTCCTGTCTCTGCCACTCAGCACAACCTTACTACCTTGTTTTGTCTCTCAGAATAAAGTGTGCTAGACAGTTTGACCACTGCCAGCTCTACAACATATGACACATCTGTAAAAGCCACATGCAGCAAACATTTACTGAAAAGTCTTGCAGCTATGCTAGCAGCTCTAGGCCTACTTTAGTACAGCAGTGCTTTGAGCTAAACGCTAAAGTCAGCATGCAAACATGCTGTTTAGCAGGTATGTTTGCCATGTTAACCATTTTAGTTTAGTGTTTTAACATGGTAACACTTGCTAATTAGCAGTAAAACATTAAGTACAACAGAGGCTCATTAGAATGTGTTCAAGTATTTTGTCATAAACCCAATTGGACAAAGTAACATTTTGACGTCATGATGGGAATTTTCATGTAAAACCACAAATGTGAACCTAATGTTGGCACTAAGGTTAGATAGAAAGTCAGGGGATCACTGAAGTCATTGGGACACATCCTCTGGGACCAACAGATGTGTGGACCAAATTACATGGAATTCCATCTTAAACCCCTTTGAAACATAATAATCTAAAATGTTAATCCTTTTGGTGGTGCTAGCGGAAAAGTCAAGAAACAAAAAAAAAAAAAAAAAAAAAAAAAAACCCAAAACCAAACAGCATTGGGTTAATGATTTTAATCAGCACATAACAGCTATGACAGGATTACACCTGTGACCTGGAACACCAGTAAAAATGTGTGAGAGGAATGCTCAAACAGTTCATAACTAAACAGGTTTTCACACCGAGTCTGAAGAAACAGTTCTCCACCACAGTTAAGCGGTAAAAGCTGTGACTGAACACAACTACAAAAGTGATCTAGTTAGATCACTATCACATTAGATTCATGACAAACAGTAACAGTGCTTCTTGGACAAATAGGCATGAATGACATGAATTCCAACAAAGTGAGAAAACTTGAGGCATAGTAGTAAGGAATGTGGTTCACTGCATTTACAGTATTAAGTGATGCTTTTGTCTGAGACACTTGCAAGACATCATTTTGAAAACATGATAAAAGATGCAAAAAAGGAATGTTGCAGAAGAACAGCAGAGCCCATCTGGAGCAGAGGGTGCTAGAAGGTGCATCCAGGAGAGTAATAACACTACAACACTGCACTCCTATTCCCCATCTCTCTCCATCTGCGATAGTAATAACACAGGGTTAAGCACACTGCACTTAAAGCCACATGATGGCACTTGAGCACAGAGAAGTTCACAGGTCTTCACGTGATCATGCCGGGTAGCTGCATGTTGGGCGGAAAGTTGGTTGTGATGCAACAGAGCAGCATGTGGGAGACCAGGCGCAGTCTTAGTTTGCACAGGTCTGACGCACAGCCTTGGCAATGTGCTTGGCGCTGATGCCGAAGATGTCGAGCAGCTCTTGGGGCTTTCCGCTGCGAGGAACACCGCTCACTGCCAGCCGGGTCACAATAATACCGGGCTCCTCGCCCACTGCTGACAGCACTGCTTCACCAAGACCACCTGGACAGAGGAGACAGACCATCAGAGAAACCAACAATGCATCAGTACACAATGCGGGCGATAAAAGGCAAATTATTTTTTTTGTACAACACAGCAGGAACCAATCAGTTCAAATCACCAAGAGATGACAGGATGATGCTCTCTTATTAGAGAAAAATCTCTGCACAAAACACCACTACTAAGAAATCTCTCTACTGGGGGCCAAACAGTAGCGCTTTAAGTGTTTGCGATTATGGCCCCTGGAGTATATTTTGCAAGATTCAAAGTCTGCCAACTCTCATAGCTCTTCAGGCACATGACTGGACAAAAACAGAAGAACTACCCACCCTCCTTATAGTGGTCCTCCACAGTGATGATCCGTCCCCCTGTGGCTCTGGCACTGGCCAGAATGGTAGAGGCATCCAGGGGCTTGATGGTGAACGGGTCAATCACACGGATGTTCTTCCCTAAAAAAGGAATTAATTAGGAAATAATTACTTTGGAGATGTTTATTAGGCCATACTAGATAATTGAGCAGCTGGTGACGCCATCCCCCGAATTACCAAACCTGAGTTGTGGATGGTAGTTATGAAATGCAGGCCTCAATACCTACATCTATCCACTAGAGGGCAATGCAAGTTTACCTTCACTGGCCAGTGTATCAGCAGCAGCAAGGGCCTCATGCAGAGTAATGCCAGCTCCAATCACAGTCACCTGATCGCTGTCAGACTGGCGCACCACCTGGTGAAGTACAGACATTTTCTTTATACATCGTTTTTTCCCCCCGTGCCTATTCCCATCTTTTTGTTGCTAATGGCCACTTTGTGCACAAAGATTAGTGTGTATATAATTATGGTATTGATCATCACCTTGGCAGTGCCCACTTCAAACTTCTCATCTGGAGAATAGAGGACTGCAGTGTCTGGTCTACTGGTACGGATGAAACAGATACCCTGAGAATATAGAGCGATTAGTTAAAACATAAGAATGATACTCCATCATTTTGAAGACAAACTTACTGGACGAACTATACCACAAGGTGGCCTACCAACCTTTGTGTTGGCCGATAGCTCAACAGCTCTCTCTGTGGACACTGCATCACTGGGGTAAAACACAGTGCATGTTGGGATGGCACGGAACATGGCCAAGTCCTCTAGGGCCATCTGGGAAGGACCATCTTCACCTGAAGGCAGAGTTAGATCAGTCAGGGACAGGGCACACCCACTCCGCCCTATAGAAAACCCGTGACACTTCAGCAGAAAGCTTACCGATGGAGACTCCGCAGTGGGACCCTACCAGGTTGACATTTGACTGGGAGATGGCTCCCATACGGATCTGGTCATAGGCTCTGGAGAAGAAGGCAGCAAACGTGCTGGCAAATGAAACTGTGCGGTCACGGGTGGCACAGCCAATGGCCACTCCTACCTGCACCAGCAAGCAAAGACATCAGTAATATGGGTTAGTCTTAATGACAGAGGATGCGATTACGCAAGATGTAGAGGCATAGATAAGCTGGTCACAAGTGACAAGCAGGAGAGAGTGGCTGAGATTATCATGCTAGAGAATGAATAGCAACAGATTAGACCGATTTGGAGCAGATTATGTTAGTGCAGCGTGTGCCAAGTTTATCCCTCTTTCATAAGTTGGAGTTAATCGTGTCTAACTTCTATAACTGCAACTGCAGCATTTAAAAATCACCCGAGAAGATTGAAATATTGTGTACCATGTTCTGTTCAGCGATGAAGCACTCAATGTAGCGTTCAGGGAAGGCCTTTTTGAACATCTCTGAGAAGGTGGAGTTTTTTGTGTCTCCATCGAGGGCCACCACTCTCTGGCTGGCCTGACCCAGCCTGGCCAGTGCCACACCGTATGCACGCCTTGTTGCCATCTGACAGGGCAGGAAGGAAAAAGGTATAAGTCAACACAGACTGACAAGGTATTTAATACACAATATTTCACATGTAGGATATAAATTTATCTCCAGTGCTGATATCAGTATGAGGCAAGGCCACTAAGCCAACAAGAGACTTTTATGCTGAAACGTCAGTGAACCTTAACCGACTGAGCATTCATTGACCGTTGATGGGGCTTTGTACCCATTACTACAACATGCATCAAGTGTCCCTAAAAATGGTACCTTGTCTCCCTTTTTGTATGCTGGGGGTGAAGGCAGGGAGATGACGCTAAGGTCTGCAGGTGCTGTGTCATCTTTGGGCAGCTCAGGGCACAGGGTCTTGTTGGGGACCTGGATCTGAGCCTGTAGGTCATTTAGGAGGTCATCCACCCTGTCCTTGGGGATGGGCTTTCCATGCCAGTTATCAAGATCTTCAATATCTACAGCCAAGGAATGAAAAAGGTCTCATAAACCAAATCCAGAGAATAGAAAAATAAACTATACACCATGTGAAAACCACTTACTTTTCAGTCCTTTGCCCTTAAATGTCTTGGCTACAATGCATGTAGGTTTGTCCTTGACCTGCTGCGCCTGCCAGAAAGCTTTGCACAGCTCCTCCACATCATGTCCATCCACAACATATGTGTTCCACCTACACAAACATGGCGCAATTTAACAGCATACCATACATGACAAATATTAACCCAAAAACACAGGGGAGTATTAACTTCTGAACGCACATGTTAAGCATCAAACTTATTAACTGGGTGACAGAAAGGTCAAGAGGCCAAAGGAGAGTAGACAAAATCCAGCAAGCATGTGAAAAACGGATGTGCGAGAGGTGGCTAAGTGAAATTTCACAGTAACATAAAGACAACATAAAACCCATACAAACAGCTTTTGAACCAAGGTCTTGATTATAGACAAATATAAAATAAAGGTTGCGTTTAATTTCAATAGCGTATTTCAAGGAATTTGCTTAAAAAAAAAAAAAAGAGCCATCACGTCAAAATGTTTCCTAGGAAATCAGATAAAAGTGGAGGAATGGTACTTACCCAAAGGCTTCACAACGCTTGCGGTAGGTCTCCATGTCGTGCTGCAGGGGTGCAGCCTCGCTCTGACCGAGCCGATTGACGTCCATGATAGCCACCATGTTGTCCAGCTTGTAGTAGGAGGCAAAGGCCATGGCCTCCCACACTGAGCCCTCTGAACACTCGCCATCACCCATCATGCAGTATACACGGTAACTACAACACAATGTAGAAAGGGGAAGAGGAGAATATTAGTGTTGTCCTCCAAACAAACAATGAACCACACAATGAAGTCTGTTGAGTTGAGGCAGACTACTCAGGGGAAAGTAAAGGTCCAACCACAGGACTGCAGAATTTTTGTTCAATGAGTGCAATGCAGTATAAACCACTAGTCTTGAGTGAAGAACATTACATGCGATCTGATACCAGTCATTCCCATCACTGGTTCTTGCACTGTACTGGCTCGTTATACCGACAAACAAAACAGGCTACTTTTCCGGAAGCAGTGATTCATTACGTCTTTCCACATATATTACTGTTGAAAATTAACAGTTGCATCCCGTTGCCTTTCCAAACTCCAGACAAAACTCCCATCTGTATCATATGTAACTGTTAACATATGTTAACAGTTACAACTGTAACTGTTAACAACTGTTAGCAAACTGCCCCCATGTAATAACGAGGAACAATTTATTGAACTGAATGCCTTACATTGTGGACAAATAAGATAATCATCAAAATAGTGATTTCATTGGGAAAAAAAAAATATTTTGTCTACGCAGGGTACAAACTATCCAATGTGACTCCAAATATTGGGTAATAATTTCCCTTAGAATCAGCAATGAATATTAATCAATTCCAACAACCAATAGGATTAGGTAGCTAAAGTGCCATAAATCATTCAGTAATATCTTTGCCACCTTGAGTATAACTCTGTTGCAGCAGTGCAAACACCTTTTGGCCTCACTGCAGGCTCCTGCTAGGGAGTGATTTAACACAATTACAACTACACTAGTACAGATTATTTATCCATTAAACAGATTATGGTGCATCAGGCACCACTTTAAAAGAAAGCAGTTCTCCGCCTACCAGTCAAGGCATTAAACTCTTGTTAAACAATGTTGAGTCAACAACACAGTATGTATGACATTTCACCTCTACAGAAACAGTCTAGTTGGAGTGTAGATAACCCCTGCCCTTAAGTAATCTACTTTAAAGTTAATGCACTATAAAAAAAATTTAAAAAAAAGGTTGCTCTAATAATGACTAATAATGGAGACTGACAACTGTCAGATGTTCTAGATCACCATATACCAGTTTTAAAAAGCAAGACCATTAATGGGATTATTAAGTCTTCGAACCTCTTAATGAATCCACATAGTTTTTGCATACTTACTCACCTTGATTTGTCAAAGTGTTTGCCAGTGTAGGCCATCCCACATGCAGCCCCGAGACCCTGTCCCAGAGATCCAGTAGCCACGTCAACAAACTCCAGTTTCTGGTGAATAGGAAACAGGAAAAAAGGTTATACTAAATAAAAAGTGACTTGTACATTATGTTCTTTCTGTTCTCCAAGAAAACATCAACACCAGAAAGGAACTTGACTTACTGGTGTAGGGTGTCCCTCCAGGTCACAGTCAATCTTACGCAGGTTGAGCAGATCAGACTCCTTCACAAAACCCGCCTCTGCCCAGGCAGCATACAGGACAGGTGCAGCATGACCCTAGTGACAGGAGGGAAAAAGTCTTTCAAGACAATGCTGTTACCAAATCTCCAGTGCGCTGACCAACTGAAGAATATCAACCTCTCATAAACAAAGAAATGTATGCCAACCTTTGAGAGCACAAAGCGGTCATTACACTGGTTGCGAGGGTCATCTGCTTTATAGCGCATGGTGTGGAAGAAGAGCACAGACATGAGCTCTGCTGCACTGCAGCATGATGTGGGGTGACTGAGGACAGAAAAAAAATAGCCTGTTGATAACTGTTCATAGTAAAAAAAAAAAAAAAAAAGAACAAAAGTCCACACACCATGCACATGCATGGGTTGCTACATTCAGGAATCCTTACACTTGATATTAGTTTGACAACAACAAACATTAATGTACCACAATCATTCCAAAAGATAAACTTGGCAAGCAATGATCCTTTTAAAGAGAGCCTCTTATCTTTTGGGATTAGAATATCACTCGTCAATAAATTGTTAATCCGTAACATGATCACATGAGTTATGTTGCCACACTCCAGGGCCCTTATAAAAACTAAAACGATAAGACAACTTGTGAAACTGTTAGTTGCTGCATAGTGGTCCGAGTACTGTAATCGACATGTTTACAAATCCCACGTTACTCAACAGCATCTCAGCTTCCCTGTGTTGGTTAAGTTACAAATGCCATCATTTAAACCATGCTGGGAACACACAGAGTTATCTTATTCAAAACACACATCATGGTCACGGTTGCATTTTATAATAAAAAAAACCCAGTGCTCCGTTTACCCCTTGTCCTTCTCTTGAGCGACAACCTGCTGAGAAATAAACTTAAGTAAATTCATAAAAGCAATAACAAAATAAAATAAAATCCTCAAGTGTAATGTCCCATATCAGTCAAATAATGAGGAACAACATGTGTTGAATGTAGGGTGTCAAAACACAAAGACATCCTTTGTTAAGGGAGACAACAGCATCAGAACATCAGATTCCCGATAGTCAGGACTTGCAGAATATAATTCAGCCACTTCCTTGTCAGTTGACATAAGGAAATGACAAAAACAGGTTTACCAACAAACCTTTCCTTTTTGGGAGGTTTCACTTGCCTCAAGGCCAAAATTACACAATGCCAGATTTCCCAGAGGAAGAAACGCAAATGTAACGAGACAGTGTGCTGGTGACCATGGGGACAATGTAAATGTCATTGACAGATGCTACATATAATAGAGAAGTTGTGGTCCTTGGCTGGCATTTAAAAATGTTCTGGTTCAGATTATGGATGCTATGAAATAATATGCAAAAAAAAGAAAAACAGAATAAAAAAACAAATTATACAAAAATGTTACAGGAACTTGTTTTCTGTGACAAGCTTAATAGCAGGGGAAAAGGGTTTTAGTCCAAGACTGTTCACCCTAAAACAAATTTCACGGATGAGCATGATGGGTCATGTGATAGTCAGCTAATTAGTGCTAACTGAGAGGCATCCTAAACGCATTATTTCAAATTACAGTTCACTTCTGATACTTGCTAAGCAAATTGTGGTTTTAGTTTTGGATGTGTACAGATGTATTGCAATCCTGACACTGACAGAATACTAGGAAAGGCAGCCTCAATAATCTCTAGATCACAGAAGCTATAAAGTTACACCCCACCACAACAAGGAAACGTTGGACACCATTCTCGCTCGTACCTTCTCAACATATAATGACATTTCCTACAGTGACGAGAAGACGTCTAAGCTGCTGAACAGCTTCTGGGAATTCTGACATTTAGGATGAAGCAATATCACAGGTGCCCTTACGACTAGTCATTTTTGGGAGGTCATCATACTTGACGCACTGATGTGCACTTGTGTATATTGTGCACATTTTAGGACGCAGCTGCAACTTTAAAATAGAGCGTCAAACTGACCTCGAGATTCGTCCTGTGACTTCTTGTTAGCTTGTGAAAGCAGGTCGGTGCTAATGACCAACTTTGCGAGTAACTGAGATAGTAGAAAGCACAAGTTCTCAGCTAGCTTGCACCGACTGTAGACAGCCCCAACTATCGAAACAGACACTGCCATTGTGTTCATTTATGTCAGCGCCCAGAAAACGCCCACAAATTGTTAGCTTATGCTAGTCTTATTGTAGACTGTAGACTCAAACGCAAAACTTAAGTCAAAGTAACGTTTATGAAATCGTTCGCATAATTACTTGTTAGCTGTCCGCTGTGGCCACGTTTTCCACCGCGTGAAGATAATCTGCAGCACGTGCACCCAGGCCCCGCAGGTAAAACGCGCGTCTGCTACAGTGACGTTATGTGCATATTTTCTTCGTATGCAGCCGTGTGATCTTTCATAATAATTATTATTAATTAACATAACTTTGAATAACTTACCCAGAGTTGGAGGCGCATGTTGCCTTGATGGAGTTGATCCGGAGCTTGTTAGCGACGTCTTTCAGCCCCTGCAGAGTTTTTTCATCGGGTTTGTGGTAGCTAGTCATGGTTTTTGGATTATATCTCGAGAACCACGTCCGCTCGAAAAGTTAATTTTGGTTATTTGAGTCACGCAGCTGCTTCCCGGTGTCGTAAGTTCAAAACTGCGCCACGCCGTCGCTAGCTACCCGGTGCAAGCACAACCAAGGAGGAGGAACATGAGAGGAGGTGGATTTATGTCTCCTCTGACAGCCACTCCCATCTAATCCAGTCATTGGAGGAACGGCTGTGGCGCAAGTTTCGCAGGAGATGCTGCTTTCACGAATGCTTTCAGCTCATGAAAGATACAGATCTGAGGAAACTTCTTGCCGTTCTTATCATTTCCTTTTTTCTTTTTTTTCATGAGGAAATCACCAATATATGGACATAGGCTGTAAAACACGAGTATCATTACAGGTAGCCGCAATGTGGAGAACTGTAGTTATATATATTGATGTGGATTTGTTGTGAAATGATCAGAAATTACACCCACCACTTTGAAGACTTAATAAAATGTGCAATATTTTCAGTGAGGTGGGCAGTCGACTTTCTGGTTTCCATACATATCCAGCTCATGTCACGGTCCCTTTAAAGCTGCATCTGGATGGCTGCCAACAGGGAAATGGTGGCAGATTTTGCCCTCTCATCCTTACTCAGGGAAACACAGGACAGTTTGGCCAGCAGCACAAGGTTCAAACACTCCCTAATTTCTTATTCCTTAGTCACTGACACATTGCGTAGTGACTCCAGCTGAATATCTGCATTGGTACATGTCAATGGATGCATCAGCAAATAAACATATTTAAATTTTTATTGATGGAAAAATACTTTGGTTGTAACAGTTAGTGTAAGAACATGACACAAGCAACCCAAATGTACAAATTACAGATGATACAAAGTGCATCATACAAGATACTCTATCAAGATATACAATACTTTTCAACAGAGTCACAATTACCCACCTATACACACCAAACCTGTGTTTTCAAGGAAGTCAAACACTTCCTCATTTTGGCCATCATTACAAATCTCATGGTTCGGATATTTCCTCTTCTTTAAGTTCCTGAAATTAAACACATGTCATTAGAACAACTGGCAAAGAAGCAGATTCTGTGTGACCGTGTCACATAGACAAATGTTTCTTAGTTTTACCTTGATTCTCTCCAGGGCCTCTATCCTCTCCTCAGGGGAGACAGGCTCTTTGTCAAGTCGCTCCAGCTGTGGCAGGAGAATCATTACACTCAGCCGGTAGTCTGTCGTTTCCACCAGAGGATTGTCAGAAAGGACCAAAGCTCGCAGAGTTTTTGACACAAGCCCAAGGCATTGCAGGGCATTCTCATCTAAGATTGCATTGCCTCTAAGGGGGAGAGACACAGACAGAAGTATATGGGTTATATAATCTGGGGTATATCATTTTATTTGGTGTTTTTTTCTGAATTGATGGTTGTGATACAACTGTGTACCTGATATTGAGGTATTGGAGACACTTCATGTTGGGGCTGAGGCCATCCAGAGTATTTAGCTGGTTGTCTCGAAGGTGAAGGATGGCGAGGCGCTCTAACCTCTCTAAACCCTCCAGGCGTTTGATAACGTTTTGGGCCTGAACAGAGAGCAAGAATAGTTACAGGCGGTCTGTTCTCTGTCTGCATCATTACATGGGTATTAAGGCTACCTCATCAAGTGTGTTAGTGCTATTAACCAAATCAGAGTACTTTTTTACTTTTATTACCAGATATAATTGCCGCAGGTTGGGAAGGTTGATGCCATCAGTGGTATCCAGGTGGTTTCCCCTCAGCTCTAGAGTCACCAGGTTGGCAAAACAGCCACTCTGAAGACCATTCACTCTTTGAATACCATTACCTGCCAGAGAGATTCCAAAATGTCATGTCAAGGCCTTTCCAAATATATACAGTAGGCACCACATATTTGATAAAAATCTTGCTGATGGATATAACAGTTTGTTATACGTAAGACTGACTAATAACACATGGGATAGTAAATCCCTGTCTTTTTTTCACTTCCCTAATTTCAAATACCAGTGATAGTTAACTATTCCTTATTTGACTAACCTCACTTTAGGAAATTCTGGACTAGTTTAACACATAATCAGTCATTTATATGATATAATAGAAACACCACTTATTCTGACATAAACAAACATACCAACCTGTAAGATTGAGGCTCTCCAAGGCAGGCCCGACCAGGCCATCCAGGTCTGTTATCCGGTTCACTGCCATATTCAGCCACTGCAGGTAGGTCAGCTGAGCGAAAGGTTGCCCTTTGAAGCATGTCACAGCATTACTGTCAACCTATAGAAGGACAGTTTTGCGTTCAAGACTTACCATCGGTTAGAGTGAATGATACTGACAGCCCATAGATGTCCTTTTCTAAACGAATAAAAAGCTACTTGCCTTCAGCCAGAGCAGCTGGGTCAGAGATGCCAGAGGAGAAAGATCAGTAAGGTGGTTGTTGGATACATCCAGAAAACGTAGGTGAATATAACTGCTGATTGCAGCTATGTCAGTCAGTCCTCTGAGTGATGACAAAGGGAAATTAGTACAACATCAAAAAAGATAGCCACAATTAAATGAGAATAACCTGAATTTAAAGTTACAGGACAAAGGCAGCCAATTTTGCTATGCATACTTTTGCCCCCTTACTTGTCTTTTAGGTCCAGTTTGGCAAATGCATGTCCAAGTCCATTTCCTGTTCGGCACAGTAATGAGAGCCCCTGACTGATGGTTTCTTGGGTCAAATGGCAAACCTGTACCTGTGAGAGGGAAAATATCAAAGGATTACACGTGTCCAACCTGTTGGTGATATTAACTTACATGGGATTAAATGTACTACAGGACCCCACCAATGCCTATTTTATTGTTAGCACTTTTTGGGAGCAAAACACAGCTTTGCTTTATCCTTAGATAAGGTTCGAAGGATATAGGGTGTCTTGTGCTGTACACATTGTAAAGCCCCTTGAGGCAAATTTGTGATATTGGGTTATATAAAATTGACTTGACTTCAGAGGAAATGCAGCCTTCAGGGGCAAAATAATCTCTTTAACTAGTGGTTAAATGTTGATACATTGGTATCAGCTTTGGATTGGATTGTGATTTAAACACTGGACGATGCTGACTACAGTCCCAACTTGCAGGTAACGGCTATATGCAAAATGGGGCAAATGTAGTCGTGTTGATGGCGTGATTCGTTGTCTACATTTCTTCAGAAGTTACCATTCAGGTAACTATACCTTCTCGTCCTCTCCGACTCCTTCTTGTTGCATTCCCTCTTCTCCCTCTACGTCCGACAAGACTGCATCTTCGTCCACCTCAGACATCCTGGTCAATTTGGCTTATGTTTTCACAAAACGTAGGCCTAGTGGACGGACCAGTTGGCAGCTGACAAGCCGTTAGCCAGTCCAAGTGCACTGGGTTTAGTTAATAATGAAAAACTGACTGGCTAGTAACTAACTAGTTTGTACTTTATGTGACTGGCCTGCCAAGTTACAGTAGCTAGCTAACCTATTAAACCGAGTTCGTTTTTGTAACTTTACGTTACAAAGACAGCGAAATGTAACAACCAACGTTAACTTACCAAGTAAAGCTAAGTGGAGGTCAACTAGTGCCTGGTGTTAACTCTTTGATAAAGCTCACCGCAGTTTATTTCTGACGATCCCCTCGAGCGAACCAAGAACCGCTTTTGTTGACGTTGCCATGGAAACTCAACAGCCGCAACATGAGCGCGGGTGTGTTGAGGAGTCGTTTGATGGGGCAAACACATTTCTGCGGGCCAATATGTTGCATTAGAGACCTCATTACAAGAGTTACATTATATTCCTCTTTTTTTTTTTTAACCACCGATTTGCAATAACACAGCTTTGGAAATTTCAAGTTTTACATGTCGAAATATTAGCTACTCTTGCCCATACAAGACATCAATCATCGATAGTGATGAAAATTTGTTATTCTGAATTAATTTACATGAGCTTGATGAAACACAGTCACATTATTGAACAAATACAGAAATAAAAAAAATAACTTTCTCCAGAGATAACTATGTATTACATTGTGAATTAACAATTCATACCAGACACTTTTTATCTACACACCGTTAGTGTAACCCAGTACAGTTCACGAGGCCAGTCTCTTCTAAAATGTGTACACAGTTCATGCCCAGCTCAGTCATTCACTGAATGACAAGGCATATAGCATTAAATTAAAAAAATATATGGTGCATAGACAGTAATATTAGAAAATCCCATTTGCTGCCATAAAGATCTATACTGATCTTTCATTTTAAAACAGCAAATGTTTCCCAACCACATAAAGCTTGTTTATCACACACAAGCTCTGAAGCAAGGGAGAACTCAAAACTGCATCATTCAGGAAGAAAGCAAAAAAGTGCATTCTGTGCAATATCCTGACATTCACTGCTACAGGATCAGTTCATATGAGTGTATTACCACTGTTGAGGTAATTGCCATGTCAAACCAAACTTAAGAAGTTTAACTCTAGATATCTATATGATGTTAATGGTGAAGTGTTGCGTGCTAGGCTTTGTCATTGTCCTGTCTTGGTCAGGAAGTTGAGATTTCAGGGTGAGGGCTCACTCCACTTGCATATTGCGCAATAAAAGCCCCTTTTTCACACCTCCCTGCAACATCCTGGCACCAAGACTAGTGCCTGTGATCCCATCACTAAAAAGAGAAAGAGAATAAAACATTCAGCACACACAAAAAGTAGATAAATCACATCCACCATTGCTGGCAAATGGTTGTGTGTTGTATGGTGTAAGCAACGGGTGTTAAAATAACAGTCAGTACAGACCAATTACAAACAAGAACTTCACTATACATAGCTGTAGTTAAAATAGAAAACCCTGACTTAAACAGTACAAGAGGAACAAGCATGGTAGTATCTAGTATTTCGTAAACGACCACTTCCGCACACCTAACCTCTTTCTGTAAACCTGAAACAACTATAAGACATCAACATGGAGAGCTGTTACTTCACTGCTGCTTACATGGGGCTAAACTTCCTCTTCTTAGGATCAGGAGGTTCAGGTCCATCTGCAAGTCTCTGCAACCAAAACAAAGAGGACCATGAAAGAAATACCAACTGCACTCAATCAGTAACAAAAGCAATACTCTATGCTAGTCAGACCCAGAGGCTTGACCAACCTCTTTGCCTGCAACTTCCTGCTGGACTCTTCTCTGCTCCAAGTTTTGCTGAGGGCAGACAGATAAAGAAGTGAAAGTTTAGACATGATTATAAGTGGAATGTCATTAGGCTGCAACTGTGTCATCTTTAGACACCCTTTAGATAACAGAGAGTAAAGAATGTATGAGACAACAATTTAAGACACTGAAAACAGGTTGGCTTTCCAGTCGGGAGTGAACAGATATTCCTTTTTAATCATTTATGCAGAGTTTGTGTAACCACCTTATGTAGCTCAGAGAGCTGCTGGTGCCGGATGAGGGCCTCCTTGCTGGGGAACTGCCTCCTACACAGCAGACAGGCCAGTTTAACCCAGTCTGTCATTCTCCCTTCCCTCTCATCTTTCTCGCCTCCTTCTTCTTCGCTGTCAGTTTCTCCGCTGTAGGCTGGGACCAGACCCTGCTGCTGAGGTGGGGAACGCTACAGAAAGAAAATGCGAGATCAAAGATTGAGGAACAGATAGAGTGATAATGATTGTATGCTTGAAAGGTTTTGTAACATCCTCTACAAAAAGACAGGGTGTTAGAAAAACCATAAGGGAAAACAGACCCAACACAGATACATAACAAGTACTTACTTCTGCACTTTGTCGGATCTGGTCCAGGAACATCTGAGGTCGTTCAGACAGTGCCCCCTACAGGACAGAAAAGCAAAATTTGCGGGATTACTAAATCAGTTAATAAGTCTTATTACTTGCACTGGATCAGGATGAGTGGTTGTAGGAGCCTATGCTCGAGTCCTGTGGTTGATGGACATTCTCCCCAGTCACTGTGATACCCTGCTGCCCTGAAGTTACACAGGTGTATACAGCTAAGCATGTGTGTCTGTGTAGGGGTCACACACCTTTTTCTCCAGAACAGCATAGCCTGCGTCAGCACTAGCAGATTCTCGGCGGTCATCTACGCGACTGTAGCCAGGTGCCCTAGTGTACCCAGGTGGTAGTGCTGTGGAGCCGACAGCAGGGGAGGAGGAGACAGAACGCATGTTCTCCTTCTGTCTGTTGAGACTCTTAGCCCAGCGCTCCATATCTTTGGCAATCTGTTAATATAAACCCCAAGAGATGAGAGTGAACCAGTTAAATGAACTGAAAAGAGGAAGATTTACAATTTTGAAATGTCGTATACGAAATATCATAGACCTTCAATAAATACTACATTGGTGAAGTCTAAAATGTTCAGTTTTTGTTGAAAATATGTACGAGGTGTTACATAACTATGGTAAGGTATTATTGTTATTTTGTCCACTAACAGAGGTGTTGAATCATGCATACTGAAACTGAACAGCCGTTCATGTTATTGTGTCCACCCTTTAACAGAGTTGTACAAATGTCAATCAAAAAACAAAGCGCAAAGCAAGCAAAAAAACAAACAAAAAACACTTTATGGCTGAGGTTTACTTTGAAATCTATAGGTAAATTCTGTGCACGTCTGTCAATACTTGAACTTGTATCCAGTATGTAGAGTACCTGTTGAGCAGTTTTATTCTTGGGTTTGTCTTTTTTCTCCTTGCTGCCAGGGGAACCAAACAGTGAGTCTGAAGGGGCTGCTCCCATGGGAGCACCTTCAGTGTTTGACTGGCCAGCAGCAGCAGGAATGTAGGTGTGCTTCTCTCCATCCCAGTACATGAACTGCTGAGTGTGAGGGTTGTAGTAGTACTGCAAAGAGGAGGGCCACACAAAACCAGACTGAAATGCTGAGTAAGAGGACACATTCAGACAGGTCTTTCAAAAAGGGCTGGCTTAACACTTAGATTGCAGGACTTTCATCACTCTTTACCTGGGAGTTAGGGTCATAGTAGAGTCCTGTGAGTGGGTCGTAATAGTAGCCAGAGCTTTCATCATACTGGTATGTGGACACATCTGGCACAGCTAAAGTCAAAGACACGGGACATTCACCTCAGGGTCAGATATCAAATTACAAAACCTTTAACTGATCACAAAATGTCAGCTTGGCTGTTAATCAGCAGCATCATGATTCATGTACTTCATAATAAAACACAGAATCAACACCTAACAGTGACCCACCCAAAAACTATTTTGTATGCATGATTTTTCATCTGTTTGCAGTTATTAGTGAAGATGTTAATTCAATGCTTTTTTGAAGCTAACCCTCGATTCCTAAAGTTGTTTGCATACCCCCTTTGGGGTTGAACACCACAAATAAACTCTCAACCTGTAGGGAACACTGGACACACAAAGCCTTACGGTATTGCTGGAGCTCATGTTCAGTGCCTGGGGTAGCAGGTTGGCTGGGAGCAGCTGGTTGTGGTTTTCCTACTATCTCAACCTGTGGAGAGAGAAGAAAATAATGGCATAAAATAATGCAAGAATATGAACAATACAAGAGGCAAAGAAGAAAAGCAAACTGTAATATTGTACCTGTGTGGCTGGTATGGTGGTAGTTGTGGTGGTGAGAGCAGTCTGGGTATGAGTGAGAGGCTGCTGCACGACTGCTGATCCAGATGTCCCGGCCTCAGATGAAATGGCAGCTGCACATGGGCAAGCACACACAAACAGGTTCAATTTCAGTTCCAAATTCAATTCTAATGTATTCAGCTATATAGATCATATGGGTAATATGCTCTGTATACTTAGCATATGTGATACCAACCTGGGGCTGCTCCTCCTGTGTATGCCCCCATCAGGGCTGCTCCTGCACTGGGCAAACCGGCAACCCTGGCATCAGCCTGGCCCTTGAAAGTTGTGCCGTCTAGCCCCGAGTATTCATTTCCTTCCTGATTGTATGTTACTGCTGCCCCCTGCTGATACACTGCTGTATCTATACTCTGGCATCCACCTGATCCATTCTGAGCAGTCTGGGAATGAAAGAAAACACGAAAGTACAATCATAAATATACAATTTGATATTAAAGATGTGTTGCACCCTCATGTTTTCTTCGCTGTACTGATAGTTTTTGTGATTGTTATTCAGACAGGTTACCTGCGTGACAGCCCACTGTGCCGCAGCTATAGCTGTGCTGGCCACTGTAGCAGCACTCACTCTGCTGCCATCCGTCAGGAACACATCACTGGCATGCAGCAGAAGAGGCAGAGAGTGAGTTTCAGAGGGTTTCTAGTGACCTACATTTCAATACAGCTTTTCTTGTGATGCAAAAATACAACAGCCACTCTATTTTTAGGCTACTCATTTGTTTTAGGTAATCTTCTCCAAAGCTATTTCTGATCCACTTTATTCACATGCCCAATGACCTGGTAATCGCTAATTTGAAGCCACAATATTATTCTTTGTGCAATAGCAGTGATGTGCAGTGCTTTCATGTTTTCTTTGCAGCCAAGTTTGGGTGTGTGTGTTTACCGTTTGGAGCCTTTGGCAAACTCCACCACAATAGTTTTTCCGTCAATAGAGAGAGCTGGCTGAAGGGCCTGCAAGATCTGGAGCAGTTGAGATGCCTCCTGTTGATTAAAATTACACAGACCTCTGAGTGTGGGTGCATGTGTATGTAATTGCCTATGTGTGCATATATGTTTAGGATAAAGCTTATTTCAAAATCAACAGTACACAAAAATGACAAAATGTTTTGTTTATGGATTAATCTATCTGAATACAATTTGATTTTATACATCTGTTTAGCACTTATGCATGTGTGTGTCTGCCTCGTCATGTTTCTCACCACTATGGTAGAGAGCTGTAGAAAGGCAAAGCCCCTGTTGAGATGTGTGTGTTTGTCCTTGATTAGGCGAACATTGGAAGGGGAGAGAGTGGCAAATGGAGCCAAAGCAGATAAGATGGCTTCCAATGAAGTATGCGGGCCAAGGTTTCTTAGTATCAGAGCTGGTGTAGGAGAGGATGAGAAAATATTATATTCTTTAACACAAGATTTAACAATTCAGGTACCAGACAATAATATACAGTGTGAAAGCAAGTTCCCCGTGATGCCCCCTACTGGTTTGAAAGCTATAGCTAGGTAGACAAAAACGGTTTCAAAACATGATAAAAGTGCAAGTATTTGCCATAATCCATATTAAACAATACTTTACAAAAGTACACATAAATCAAACCCATTAATAAAATAAATAATGATTAAAAAACAAAAATAGAAGTTACACAAAAAGTAGGTTATTCGGAATAGAAGAAGATATTGCCATGGTGGGAAAATGTCAAGAAATGGACTTACTGTCATTGGCAATATCTGCCTGCTGTGTAGCCTGTCCTGGGTTGACAGTAGGACCAGAAGAGTGGTAGGGTGCTGGCAAGGGCAATAAGCCTTGGGCTCCCTCCTTTTGAAGACCAACGGGCAAATCCCTCTGCAACTGAGGCAACTTCAGCTCAGCCTCTGGTAAAAGACAACATGCCATTTATTTATCATTATATGGTGTGTGTGAGAGAGAGAGCTTGTGTTATTGTAAAAGGGAGAATAGTTGTGATATTTACAGTAGCTGGGTTAAACTTTACCTGATTTAGGCACACTGCATTTGAAGCACTTCTCTCTCCTTTTAAAGTTTTGCACACCACACTGTTGAAATGTTACATGACATGTAACATGTTAAAAGACTTCTTCAAAGAATGAGCTACTACAGTGATTGATATACATGCATACAATACACACATACAAATTTAGATTTTCATGTATGCATGCCACACGATGCAAACACACACACACAACCTTGTTGCAGAGCCAGTCCTCATTGGCACGCGGTTTTGGGTCGCTGTAGTGCATCGACACTCTTTGTCCCAGAATTAACAGCACTGCCTGAAAGAAAAAGAAAGAGAGGGAAGGGGAACAAAGAATGATTATCAGCGATAATTGGGCCACACATGCCAGAGAAAGGCCTCATCTCACAAGAGATGAGAGAGAGAGAGAAAGGGATGAGAGGGAGAGGGGGACAGAGAGAAAGAGAGTAGAACTGAGGCTGAAAGAAAGAGGACACCAGAGAATTGCAACCTTCAGCTTTAGGAAATTGGGACGGACTGAGATGGTGTATGTGTAGTGTGTGCATGTCCATTTTTAAGGACACAATGTGTTTTGTTCAATTGTGTCATCCCTCCCCCCTTAAGGGGAAACCTTTTCACAGTTTTCCACACATCCCATCCCACTGTCACCACCTTCGCCCCCCAAATAGACAATAGCTCCATCCTAAAGATGTAATAATGGTAGATGACCCAGATATGAAAGGTTCAAAAACAAGAAAATGAAGTACTATATTGGTTCTGATTCAACATACAATAGACCATGTGAGGAATTAGATGTCATACTATCCCAGAGGTGGTACTGTAAACTTAGGAGAGAGAACATGTCACTGAAGAAAGAGGAGTCCTCTATTAAAAGAGGAGCTTGTATTGGACAAATGATGAGCAAATGTGACTGAGAGGGTCCAGTTATGAAAACTATGCCGTTGTGCTCCAGACAGACAGACGTCAGCATGATGTAACATGAATTTGCCTGTTTGTGGAATTCTGTGTAAGTAGAAAGAAAAGAGCAATTTTCCCTCAAAGTAAGACCTACCTACCTCGGGGACAAAACTCATTTCTCCACTGTGTGTGTATACCATACTGGACTGCACATGACAGGGCATGATGTGACTGTACATTTGTCCTGATATTTACCCATATGTCCCATTGTATGCATGTATATATGTGTATGTGTGTCTGTGTAGGGGAGAGTGACCTGGTTGGTCTCCATCCAGCTGGTGGCCTCCTGTATGACATTAAACTCGACGAAGGCGAATCCTCGGCTCTGACCTGGACACCGCCCAGCGCCATGGTAACCGAACAACAACAACAACAACATAACAACAACGCAGTGAGGGGTTAGTGCTTCATGTCCAGAGGAGAGAGAGACCCTGTATCAGCACTAATCAAATAAATCATTGCTTCCTCTCTCCCTTGACACACTTGACAGCCAGTTGGAGAGCCGCTGTCAAATTCTCCGCAAGGGTGGGAGGACGCAATGTCAAGTATCTCAACAGGGTCAAGGAAAGAGGGAGAGAGAGGGAGAATCCTACCCACTCATCAGTTTGAGTCTGAGCTCTTTGGCTTTGAATGATGAAGCAACCAGGCAGAACACACACACACACACACACACACACACACACACACACATACACAACTCACACGCACACACACACATCTCTGCTACTCTGAGAGTCAGAGTGCAATCTGAACTATGTAGCACTGTGGTGGAATGTCTTATCTTAAATGCTCCATATCCTGTTTATGCATTACTATAACTGATTGACAACACAACATGTTTAGATATAAAACTTTTTTTAAACAACACTGTGTATGGTATCACATGGAGTGTAATCACAAAAGGTCATCATTTAAACATTTAAAACTCAAGAGTGACTTGTCCTAAAAACAGAGAAACAGTGATGTAGGGGTGAGAAAGACAGAGCAGTGCAGGGGACTGTAAGTGTGCCCGAGTCAGAGGCACACCTTACAGACAACCATTGAGTTAGCAAAGGGGGAGGCCAGTGAGACAATGACCTTAATGGGAAACCTTTAGAAAAAGAGAAGCTTTTCTGAGTGGTATGGATGATGCTCGCGTAGCTGAGAGGTAGCTGCAACACTTATATCCTGACACTCACGCACCCAAAAATGGCTACAATGACAAACACAATCAAACAAATTCTGCTTTTGCTGCTCATTTCTCAGTTGACAGAGTTAGTTTGTGAGCTACTCAGACACATCTCACTTCAAGATGGATGAGGCAGAATCATGTAAGGGTAAAGACAATAAGAGAGCCAAGGCGAAAAGGAAAATTAAAGCCATGGAGTGAAGATCTAGAACCTATGGCTGTATGCATGCATTCTTGTCTTAAAGGAAAATAAGGATGGCGCTCTCCTTTGAAGCGTGCATGGATGTTCCGTTGCCCTGTGGCCGCTAGCGAGAACTCAAGCCACCAGCAGACCAAAGAATCAAAGCAGGAATCTAAGTAAAAGCCTGTATATAAGTATATAAATATGTTATTTGTGCCAGTTATCTATCCCGCGGTGACAGTCAGAGAGAAGGAAAAGGAAAGGGAGGACGCTTATTAATAAGAGAGAGAGAAGACCGAGCAGATAAGAGAAAGTCACCTGAAAGAGCAATGAAGAATGAAAGAGCTGGTAATGGATGAGTGTGACACAAAAGGAGAATGGGAGCGGAAAATAATAACAGAAAAATAATAATTCGGGGCAGTGGACAAGTTCTCACCTGAAGATTTGTTCCTCATGAGGCGAACCTCTCTTGGCTGGATCCCCTGCTCCTGAAGCTGTGCCCGGATCTATGAACACAGAGGCATTATTGCCATTTAAGCCTACCAACAACAAGACCCATGCATCATCAGACAACTGTAGAGGCAAACACTTACCTCATTGGCAGTGGCATTGGGTGGCAGCATGCGAAGCATTATGATGTTGCTTGGCCTCTGGTTGTGGTCTAGATCTGCACGGTAGTCCTGGTCCCTCTGATCCAACTCCTCAAGGGACAGGTCTGGACCAGCACTCCCACAGCTATGCTCCTCTGCCCCCACTGGAAAAGCCTGCATTGAACAGTCACAAATTAGCAACCGATGTCAAAAACAAAATAAAATTGTAACACCTCTATAAAGAGGGTGGGCCTGTTATGGCTTACCCTCCTCTTCATCGCCCCACGAGAGAACCTGTCCTCCTCTCTCTGTCTTGTGGTATTGAATTCCATCTGTTCAGAATGGGCACCACCATGACCCCAGTTGCCATCCCTACTTCCTGAATGCGAGACACTGTTCTCAGGAAAGCCTCTTACACCTCTCCCCCGACCCCTTTCCTGCAGGCCAGTCCGTAACGGCTCAAACTCCCGCCTGGATCCCTCCTCCTCTCTCTGGAGCATGGGAAGGACTACATCAGGCTGCGACTGAGAGCAAGGGGGCCACGGGAGCCCTTTCCCCTCACGCCCATCTCCTCTGTGGCGAAACCCCGGGTGGTCTAGGAGACGACCTGGTGAGAAGTCACGGACACCCAGCTCGTCACGGCCGTATGGTCTGTCCCCCTCTGCTCTGACATCATATCCTGTTCCTGCCTCCTCATCCTCTTGGCCATAGCCTCTGTAGTCCATGTCCCGAAAGTTGTGATCGTTGTGGGTGTTGCCATAGCGACCTGTGCGGTCACCTCGCCCACCCCTGTGGAACACCAGAGACAATGTGAGGGACACACGTACCCTTTGAGGGGGAAAGGTATAAAATGAATGTTTAACTCACCTCCGGTCATAGTCCATGCTGATCCACTGACTCTTCTCCTGCGCTGTCTTTTTCCTATTTGGTTACAGCATTAGATACCCTGGAAGTACATGTGCAATTTACTCTTCTGAATGAGAAGCAATAATCAGGAGGACCACAGTAAACTGTGCAGACTGACTGTGCATATACCTCGTCTTTAAAAAAAAACAGTAAAAACTTATAACCGACTACTTTACATAAATCCCAGAGGCAGGTAGCGTTGTGTTCAGTTTCCAGGTTAGCTGCATTTTTAAAGACTGCAGACTTCTCCAGCTTTGAATGATATCACCATTGTCACTGTTTCACAAAGCCAACAGATGCACAACCTTGCAGCACTAGCACACGTGTGTGCGCAATGCACATGCACAACCTTACACTCCAAAAAGAAGTAGTCAACAATTACGTGTGGCGGTCATCTCGGTTAGCGGGCAGGCTAATTATTTTAGCCTGAGGTTGGCTAGCTAGTCCAAGCTGTTAGCCGTTGCAAACAAAATAACTGCGGTATTATGTGAAATAAGACAAACGCTTACCGGTGCCACGTGTAACCAACAATAGTTTTTTAAATGTCACGTTGAAGCCCAGGTGAGAAGGATGTTTTTTTTCCGTGAATCTAGCGTAATTATTTTTCAGGGAACCAAGTGTAAAATGGCCACAGCACGACAACATTTCAGAGTGGGAGGGACCAATACCTGACTCTGGCATGTGATTGGTGCTTGGAGGGAGAACGCATTAATGTGGACGATGATTGGACAAGACAAACACGCCAACCCAAAACTACTAGCCCACATGAGTGACGGTAACCTGGGAGGACATGCAGGGCATTATTTGATGCGTTTCTGTAGAAATCTTCATATCAGATATAAAATCACAGAATCAGATATTTTGACAGGTTATGAGTCTTTTTATTTGGGAAAGGAAATTAATGCCAGAAATATAGGGAAGATTGTTGTAATTATTAAAGAATGAATGGATCAAAGAACACATAAATACCTTACAACAGAAAACCCTAATATCAGCTTTATTTGGAAAAAACAATTCCATAAATCCTAATATGTCACAGTACAAAAAGAGGAAAGAAAAAAAAGAAAAAAAAAAAAGCTATACCAGCCCACCCCCAAAACCTTCCAGCCTTGCACACCAAGCTTGACCTTCAATTAATTAAACAAAACAATACTACGGTTACAATTTATCATTTAACTGACATAAGCTGATCATAACAGCAGGATTAAGTAAAATGATTAAAATATACTAAGAAAATTAGAGACATCAACAATAAAAAGTTATAGTACAATAATGACAATATCATTAAAGGGGGAATGGGGAGAGTTGAGTAAAAGGCAAACTTGAAATACACATCAATAACATGTCCTTACAAGGCCTTGTAAGACATACAGTACATAATGGACATTATAGTAATAAGATAAGCCTATCGTCTATCTGAAAGAATATTCAACTTATCAACTACACCACTCATGATTTGACCCACTGATTAACACAATCAAATGAATCTCTGGTACACACAAAAAAGGTCCTAAAAACGCATAATATGTTTAACCTGATTGTGCCTCTAGGTATTGTACAATGTCTTCCAGTAAAGTGAAGGTTTCTATGTCACTCTGAGTTGCTGTTAATACCATTACCCACGAGCCATAAAATGTGGCCACCAGGGGTAACTTTGGCATGGAAACAAGGGGTTAGGTCAGTGACGCAGAAGGCCTTTCCATGCATACAGTACGTAGACACATATGTTAATACACACTCACACAAATGTACACACATTCACTGCATGCAGACCTGCACTGGAGGAAACAAACCACCCTACAGTTGCACATACGCACACACACACGCGCGCGCACACACACACACACACACACACTTTAAGTACAGGTAAGTAATTCAGTATGGGAAAATATCTCATACAATCTAGTTTAGGCTTACCCCTGCATAGCGCCTGAGTCAGAATATGGGCCTGAAGGAGCCAAGCCAATGACAGGGAGAAAGCACTCACAAATGTGATGTGTGGACTACAAATGACAAAATAATACCCCATCTAAGTTATGAATCCCTACCCCACAACTTACTCTTCTTGACCACTGCTCTCAAGGCACTACATGTAGGCGATACTGTGTAAAATCCTTTTAGACATGGTCTTAATTCAAACCTATTTTAAATTTATGTCTTTTTTTCTGTCTTTCTCTCTTATGTCCCCATTGTCTTTGGCCTGGTAAGGACCTTTTCTCTCTTCATTCCAATCATGGCACATTTAAACCCCTTTACATCTACTCAACTTCAAATCACCCCCAACCACCTGACCTACAGTCTTCTAGATCTGAAAGTGTTTGATAGACGCAAGCAAAATGGCACATAACCTAATTTATAGACCAGGGGCCAAGGTGTAGAAGCCTATCAAATAATTTAAGACCTGCTTTAATTTGCTGAGGATAATTGGGTGATCAGAAATTGAGCATCCGCAAAACTTTTCAGGGCCCTCCCCAATATTCTCCCCTACGTCAAATCTCAATGGAAGCTGCCTTCTCCATCTGTGCTTGACGGCAGCTCCCTCTTCTCCCAGAGCCTATAACAGAAGGCAGGTGGACTTCTTGCCACGCTTCTTGGCCTGCAGTGCTGCCCTAGTTGCCATCTCAAAGACTTCCCTCACACCATCTTTGGTTTTGGCAGAACACTCTTGGTAGCCGTAGGCACTGATGCGGTTCGCCATCTCTTTGCCGTCTTCATATTTAACTGGCTCCTGGAGATACATGTCAGAGAAAAAGGTTTTAAAAGTGGACATTTATACCAACAAATGTGCACATACCAGCATGTTTTGAACCAGAAAATGGACCTGTTTCATTTTGGCAAGCTCTCGTCTGGTGTGCTCATCATTGCGCAGATCTTTTTTATTGCCCACCAGGATGATGGGAACATTTGGACAAAAGTGTTTCACTTCAGGTGTCCACTTTTCGGGAATATTCTCTACAGTGAGTAGAGGGAAAGAATGCATTAATTAGCAACATATATCAGTTTCAAAATCACAAGGTCTGCAATACATAGTAGTGAGGCTGTTGCAAAGACAATACCTAAACTGTCAGGGCTGTCTACAGAGAAGCACATGAGAATAACATCAGTGTCGGGGTAGGACAGAGGCCTCAGTCTGTCATAGTCTTCTTGACCTGCTGTATCCCAAAGCGCTAGCTCTACCTGAGAAAAGAGAGAGAGTTACATGTAAGAACGGATGGATGAATAATGGATATGTAAAGAGGGCCATTTCTGCATTTAAGTTACAAGATTAAGAATTTTAGTTACATGAATAAGCAGACCAATATTACATTATTCTTATACTCTCACATTATCAGTACCTATCTATATCTATCTATCTATCTATCCATCTATCTATATCTATATATATAGATATATATCTATATCTATATCTATATATATATATATATATATATATATATATGTGTGTGTGTGTCTGTTAAGGTATGGAAAATCATGTCTAGTTGATGTTCATTGCATTGCGCTTGAAAAAAAGAGCAGAAATGATCAGTTGATTAATACTTAGATTAGATACAGAAAATGAATAAGCAACTATTTTGATAATCAATTAATTGTAGTCATTTTTAAAGCAAAAATGCCAAAAATTCACTGGTTCCATCTCATCAAATATGCATATTTTTCAGTTTTTCCTAGTCTCCTATGATGGGAAATTGAATATCTTTGGATTTTGTACCATTGGTAGGACAAAACATGCAATTTGAAGTAGAGCTGCAATGATTAGAAGATTTAATCAATCATTTAGATTGACAGATTTAATCAGCAACTATTTTGATAATCAGTTAATAATTTAAATAAACATTTGATGGTTTCAAATGTGAGAATTTGCTGCTTTTTACTGCCCTGCATTATGGCAAATTTTTCCTCTTTGGGTTTTGGACTGTTGGTCAAACAAAACAAGATATTTGATGACGTCACCTTGGGCTGCAGGACACTTTGATGGCCATTTTTGTCTTTTTGGTGTTCTACAGATCAAGCAATTAATCAAGGAAAAATAATCGCCATATTAAATCGATAACGAAAATGATCGTTAGTTGCAGCCCTAATGTGATGATGCCACCTTGGACTCTGGGAAACTGATGAACATTTTTCAGCATTTTGTGGCGTTTTATAAACCAAACAACAATGTGATAACTAAGTAAAATGAAGTTAAAACTATTATTACACATTTTGCTAGGCACCCGCACAGCCTCTTCAGTGACCCCTCCCAAAATCCTGGTTTGCAGCCAGTGTTTTATGTCTCACCTGTTTCCCATCCACTTCAATGTCTGCTACATAGTTCTCAAACACAGTGGGGACGTAGACCTCTGGGAACTGGTCCTTGCTGAAGACGATGAGCAGACAGGTCTTCCCACACGCACCATCTCCAACTATCACCAACTTCTTCCTGATAGCAGCCATCTATGGAAAAGGGTCCAAAACAAGGTTATACTTTCATACAAGGTTATCACGAGTCATCACTCTCCACTAATAATACACCTACACTCACTTTACCAATAGTGGACTGATGTATAAACAGGACTAAGATTTTTTTTTTTAAACTTTACGGTGTTATGCTTCACGTTACCCTGGTTGGAGCACAACGTTTGAAGCAACACCTCAGACAGACAACGTTAGTAACATTAGCAGACCGGCCTCCTCAAACATGACGAGTTTCATTTGAAGTATCTTGATATGCGACATAAATCTAAACCAAAACGACCCGGCTGGCAAACAGGGAGTCTGCCTCGGAGGTAGAGGGTGTAAACACATAACATTTCCGCGCTGTGTTCCCATTCCTGCTGAAAGGCTGTGCAGTGTAGTCCGGGCCTGTCAAATGAGCTAACGTTAGCTAGCCAGAAAGCTAACGGTGTTTCCCGTGGTTTTCATTGTTGTCATTCAAGGTTTTCTCTCTGAAATTATAACTACAGCATTCATCGCACGGCTGTGCTTCTTCTGTAAACGAAACAAGACTCGGCTTAAAGTTCAAAAGCTGTCGCCGAATATGATTACCGCTTTATGTTTCTGTGTCCGCCTTTCTCCTCTTCCTGACCGACTGGAGAACTCCGCCCACCGCTCATACGCATGCGCACAATTACGATTCGTCAGCAGGCTGCGGCCCCTTTACTTACGTGCATAAAATATGACATGTGAACACTAGCATTATTTATTACATATTAACAAATGAGTGAAATATATAAAACAGTATAACAACAGTAATACTACTAATAAAGTCCGTGGCTCTTAACTTCATTAATATATATACATAATCATCAGACTTTTTCATTGGTCTTTTATTGACTGTTTCAAATATCAATAATTCAGTACATTCAATTGTGTCATTTGTCCACATGTACAACAGCAGTAGACACAAATGTAAAAAAAATATACATACATATATGAATAGACATAGAAATTATACTTCAGTTACAGGGAAAATATAGCCCATTTTAATATTTAAAAAAAATATTTTCAAGTTTCAGGGTTAAGTGTCCATGTGGAGGGAGATTAAGATAAAAAGACAGCATAGATATAGCATAAGCTACAGATAATTACGTCTTAAATTAAAGTACATTTTCACAAACCTGTAGCTTAAAATGTAGTCAGAGAATTTGAACAAGTTCTATGTCACAATTGAGTCCTGACATGTTGCCTTATTTCTATTCCACCCAAGATTTGCTTTTGTTTATTTGGGTTTATGTTAGCAAGCATGAATCACAATTATCTTACATTAAGAGCTCTTCATCATGTGCACCACATACTCCTACCTGAGGACTTGGGCACAGAGACTCTTGAGGCTTCAGTCTGTCTGAGCTGCCTCAGCTCTCACACTGAGGCTCTTCAAAAGAATCTCCATAATTTAGGAGCGGAGATCCCCTCTTCAAGCCCCCTTAAAGTGAGTGTGACTTTTCTCTCGTTCTCCGCAGAGTTTATCTGAGCTCATTGAGAAGTTCATAGATGCCAGAGTTACATCACTGCTGCTTCTATTTGTTTCTATGGACACTGGAGGTAAAGTTGCTCTGATTGGCTGCCTGTCTCAGCCAGTCTCAGGTCTATTTCCTGGCGGTGGTGGTGGTGGTGCTGTTGCTGCGCTGGTAGAACAGCACGTAGGCTTGATTGGTTTGTAGCTGGTTCTCTGAGACAGGAGTCACACTGTATGTGGGAGGATGGAGAGTAATCATGAGAAACAGCTCCAGGTTTATATAGAAGGTGTCTCAATACAGATGACTGATAGACTCAGTAGGGTTTTTAAATGTCTATGTCTATGACATGCAGTTAGCAGGGCATTTCATATTAAAACAAAATGATTTGGGTGCAGGGAGAGTCTCACCTGCAGTCATTGTAGAAGCACCAACCATTTTCATCTGAACAGCAGGCTGTGTAATGGCCCATGTTCACCGTACCGGCATGGTTACATATTGCATATAAATCATACAGAACTGGGCCTGTGGGGACATACATAGATATAATGACCTTCTTATTCCTTTCTTCAAAACTCAGTATTTCAAGTTTGCAAATTATGGAATAATCTACCTATCTGTCACATTCAAAAACTACCAAAAATATCAAATTAAAAAATAGCACCTGAGCTGCGGATGACCTGTTGATTACATGCCAAATGGCTATAATTGGATATATTATAAACTAAATGATTCATCAATGATTTACTGTTCTGGTAGCCCATCTTGCCATGAAACCATAACATCAATATGGTTTAATTACAGCTGGTGACCTTTTCTGCAAATCGTTCACATCTCTTTCTCCCCATGTCTCTTGTCTATCAAAATCAAAATAAAATGCCATAAAATAAGCTTTTCTTGTTCTAGACTACCCTCCTAGTGTCAAAAAGTTAAAAGAATGACTTTTACCCATGCGTGGCTCATTTTCTTTCTTGTCAAGGGATGACCTTGACAAGCCCCCTGATTTTTTAACCTCTACTGCACATTTTATTATTACAACCTTTCACTGTATTCCTTTTGTCAAAAATAAATTCAATGACGTAAAAGGAGATAATGCACGGATGGAGGAATAAATGAGACATGTACAAGGATAAACTGAAAGAAAGGTTTGGTTGTGTTACCACAGTCGATGGGTCCGTAGGGTCCAAGGTCCAGGTTAGTGAGTGGGAAGGACACGTACACTGTGCTTTTACTGATAGACCACCGTGATGTCGTAAAACGATTCAGATCTGATCGAGACTGTTAAGCGTCGTCATAACTTCCTGCACAAAAACATAATTTGCTACTAAGCTACATACACAAAGTAAGAGTTGTTGCCAAGGATACGGATCACAATAACCTGGGGAAACCTCTGGATGGACAGCTGCTTGGTGCACTCTGTATGCCTGTTACACCTCTCACACATCTGAAACACAAAAACAAACACACAAACACACCTCAACCCTTTTAAAACATTTGCAAATACACAGGATCCTTTTTTTACGTAACTAACTTGTACAAAAAAGTGAATGAAATTTTTTTTTGTACTAAACCATTCCTAGCTCACAGTGTCCGTGTCATTGACCTTTGACCCTGACACACTGATGTATTGTAATCCATTGATTTTGCACTCTGTGTTAACTTACTGGTGAATTCTCCTTGTCCAGTTTCTCCTCCTGAGAGAAGAGGTCCAGGCACTCCCTCAGCGTGACCTCCCCAGCAGAGCTCCTCTTGGGGATGGGCAGCGACAGATCACAGAACACATCGAATGTGTTGGAGTAGTGGGAGCACACTGAGCAATGCAGCGAGCTCCGCAGCTGGCCCGAGAACAGGTCTGTGAGAAGGGCGGCAAGAATTATCAGTGGTTGCCTTCACTGAACTTACAATGCAGGTGAGACTGATGGATTGCTCTCCTCACCTACTATTTTGCTGTCATCTCTCTCCAAGTGCTTCTTCCACATGGCAGCTGCCTCTTCCGAAATCCTAAGGGAGGATAAGAGATGAGGGAAGAAGAGAGAGCAAAATGTGGTGACATGATGGACATCCACATTTAAAGTATAGAATCTTTTCCACATAAACATACACACCTAAATCTTGCATATTTTTGTTCGGGCTCCTTCCCTGTTCGTCGAATGTAGGGTCTGCGGTTGATTTCTGTGTGTAGCTTGTCCAATAAGAACCTGAGGAACTCCTGTGCATCCTGTTGACTGAACGCAGAGACACAGGGAGAGTTCTTCATGTTTATTTTTCTAAAACCAAAAATCAGCATCTGTGCTTGTGAGAAACTAGAAACATTTATTGACATAGTTTACAGTTCCTCTCTTGTTCTTGAAACAGTTGTGCTGATACAGAAGTCTAAAAAGTCTCAAATCTATCTGCCTTCATAAATATACAGTGTGGCTAATGTGTTTGCCTTTGCACAGCAGTAATGTTGCTTGCACAAAAGCCTCATGAAAAGATGCAGTTAAACTTGAGGAAAATAAAAACACCATCAATATTCTCACCTGTAACCACTGAAGTACGGCACCGCTCCTTTAAAAATATTGTACAACTGTCGCGGATTTACAACTGTGTCTCCTTCATTTACATCCCAAAGGCCTGAGAGCACCTGAGAGAAAGCTGGCATGGGGAGACAAGGAGCAGTGAGGAGAGATGAAAACATAACATGGGAGGAACAGCAGGAAGAGGAGGGAACAGTGGAAGAGAGGAACATACCCTCCATGAGCTTAGCCTCCTCCTTGGAGTACTTCTCATCCCTGTAGGACTTGAGGAGGCAGTAGTCCCGCAGGCCACGTGTGTGAGACAAACATTGGGCCACTGCATTCAGGAAACACTAAGTTGGAGACAAAGTGGAGGGGAAGGGTGCACATGTTTATGCAGAAATTCTGGTAATTCTGGAAGGAGTTTGCTTGAAGAAAATCCTGCATGATTAAAACACTTACTGTGTTTCCTATGTTTCTGAGGCCAACCCTTCCACTTCCTAAGGTGAGCTGCTCCTTCTGGAAAATAAAGACAACACAGGAAGCTACTGACCCGAACTACTGAGCGGTTACATCTGCAAGTGTATAGCCTATTTTAATTTGTATACACATGCAGTTCATGTAGTGCAAATGCGCCCTACTATTTGACCTCTGGCTCTGTCTGTAACACATGGTACTGTCTGTCTGCCTTAACCCTGCCATGTCAGTGTGTGTACAGCATCGGTAGGACAGATTTAGCCTTCTTATCTCATGAGCATAAAAAGAGAGGCTAAAAGGAGGTCAGCCTCAAGCATTCATCCTATTAGAGCTGACAGGTGCTTAAACACGTGTAGGTTGATGTGTACTCTCCATTAATTCCTTTACATGATTTCTCTGTCTGTGTTTATGTTTGTCTCATGAGCGTCCCAAAAATGCCACATTAAGAACAAACTTTCAAGACTACCAGACTTGAAGGTCTGAGCATATATTAAAGGTTTATAGGATGTTGTGTTCTGCACACCTCGTTGTCAGCGACCAGAAGCAGGCCCATCAGTGAGGTATAGAGGACAGACTGGGAGATGTCGGCCGTCTCTCTCTGCAGGCCGTTCTGTGACACCAGGGTTTGGCGCAGGGCCTCACAAGAGCCCTCCACGTTGACGCCGCTGGCTCCAGGCATCCTATTTTTCCTGTACACCTCAGAAGCGTCTGCCAAAATAGAAGGGCTTCCCAAAGAAATGATAGCAAGGTTTGCACCACCTCAGTTTTTCCACATGCAGGGTCAAAGGTGAGCAGAATAAGCTGTCTGACAGAGAGAAAGAGTCCTCTTTTTTTTTAATGAATGAAGCAGATGATTATCCTCTCTTTCCAGAAGAATGACAAGGGATTGTCATTGACAGATGAGGGAAAAAGAACAGGATTAACTTGTGAATGAGCATCCCCTCAAGGTAAATCCTTATCTTTAATAGAACGAGTGTATCCACTCTGGCTCACAATTCTCTCTCGTAATTACAGCACGCAGAGCAACCTCGGAAAAGTCAAGGTCTGACAGAGACCTCAATGAATCCAGATATTACCATATCAGTTCAGGGCACATATTTACAAAATGAGATGTTTTTTATTCATTCAATAAAGAGTCAAGTATAAAACCTATAAAACAGAACATGCCACTCTCGCAAGCAATGTTCTGAGGTGTTATCAAAGACAGATCTACACTCTCATTGCTGCTTTGTGCAGGTAAAGGGTAAAATCTTGCAAACAAAGTTAGTTTGCAAATAACGCCTGTCAAATATTGTAGCATTAGCAAATAAACAAGAGCGGTTCGGACTCACCTGATCACTTGGTCACTCTATCTGTGGACAAACTGTCCCAACCAAACTGTTCCCATCACCTGCTGAGCTGTTAAAAATGCATAAGGGGACGTCTACTGTTTCACTGTGTGTCTGTAGGCTAGGACTGAAAGTCTACCTCTCTCCCCCTGCCCTGTCACCGGTGTCAGAGAGAGAGAGAGAGAGAGAGAGAGAGAGAGGGAGGGAGGGAGGATAATCGTCACTAATCTTTTCTTTGTAGATCTTGTTGGCTATACTTAGACTTGTCTTTGTGTACTTTGCCATGAGTACCTCAACAAACTTTTAAGTGTCAGTTTATTAAAAAAAAAAAAAAAAGAACACAAAAACATTTAACACAGTCAATTTACATTCAGTAATACTGTTACCACCAGTACACATCACCACAATCACACAATCCATCATAAAATGCAAAAGAAAAGAACATGATCCATGTAGGAAATTCTATGCGTTTGTCTAAGCACAATCATCTTTCACAGAGAGTCCATATTTTATTTTCTCCAATGTCAATGTACAGATCTACAGACACTCCCCAGGCTTTCCTGATGATCAGTCTTACAGTCAGCGACTGGTATGGTCTGCCATTTCTGTGTCCGAGCTGAGGCTGAGCTCGGCTATGTGATACAGGGCGGGATCAGGGTGAAGGGAGAGCTGCGACTGGCTGGTCTGAGCAGTCCTATCCCGCGACTGGACGATGGCTTGGCGCAGACAGGTGATCCACTGCTGCTTGCTGAAGGAGTCGTTGGCCTGCAGGCAGTAAGGGTGAGCTTTGGAGCGCCCTCTGCTGCTCACACGGAAACAGTTCCTCACTAGGAGATGGCAGAGACCAGAGAGGGGAAGGAAGGACGTTGAGTGGAAGCAAGGTTGTAGGTTTCACTTCAACTAATGGGGTGGAGTGGCATGGCTTTCTCTCAATCTATGTGCTTAATTGTAGCCTAAATTTAACTCCTTTATCCCTCACTTCACCAGCACACATGAAACAAAGGGTATAAATAACATTAGCCATCAACGATTTTGATAATCAAGTAATTGTTTGTCTATTTGCTGGCTAAAGCTTATAAATGTAGGCGATTTGCTGCCTTTACTCTCTTTTATACCATTTTTTGGACTGTTGCTCGGCCATCACAAGTTAATGTGAACTTGTGATGGCCGTTTTTCTCTTATTACTTATAGATTAATCTGTTAATTGAAAAGAATGAATTGATAGATTGATATCTAATGAAAATAATCCTTACTTGCAGCCCTACACCACTGCATTCATGTACTTTAGCAACTAATACAGCATTTATATGTATATGTTACCTTTATCATTTCCTCCAGTGAAGGCTCCCCTGAAGGTGCCCCCTCCAGCAGCCTCCCCATCTGGGATCTCCTCCAGATTTATCAAGGCGTTGGGCAGAGGCTGTCGGTACACATGGAACACCTGACCTCCCTCTCTGTCCTCCCCCGGTCTGCTCAGCACCAAAGCCAGCTCAAACAGGAAGACATGCAGCCGCTGACAGAGGAGACAGACACACGCAAAGTGAGAGACATGGCTTTGGGACAATATTTACCATTTTAAGTATCATCTATTATTCAGATGTTACAGTAACATCTTTATCAGGGTTACCATAAAAAAACAACATTGGATTTTTATAAATTCCTTAGACAATTACAATACAAGGAGATGATACAAATGCTCATTTAAATGGCCACCCTGTCTTGGAGGACTTGACCTTTTTCAGCTGAGACACAAAACAAATCAGCAATCTCAGGAGAACCACTCAAAGGTCAATCAATGGAACATTAGAGTAGTTAAACATAACAACAGAGAGCCGCTACCTGGCCCTTGTTGTTCTTGAGCTCTCCGTGGCAGTAGAGGAAGCGGGACAGCTGGATCTCTGGTAGTCTCTGACTCTCTTCGAGGTAGGTGAGACCCCGCCTGTAGAACTGACACTCCGCCTCTCCTGTCTTCTTGTTCACCTCCGCCACGATGCTCTGGATCAGCTCCAGCTGAACAGGACAAAGCGTGACCACAGCATGAATGTATTTTTTATGGTGATGAAGAAAGTGTCCCATCTCCTCCAACTGAGAGTTGAAATGAAAATTCTGGGCTGGGGTCTGAATAGGATACAACTCACACTGTATATTTAAGCAAAATGTAGGTGAACACATGTAGTATGTTTAGCATGATAGCATCCTGGTTCAAATATGAGCCTTTAATGTCCATAGTAGAAGACTACAGGCATCTTAAATGTAAAACGGTCTCCTGAACAGCAACATATATAAAGTAATTACAGACCAAAGTTACTAATGTCACATCACATGGTCACTGGCTACTGAAGTTCATTTTTCATGAAACAATTATCTCTTGCTGCCATTTGGAGGCGCCAATGTGCAAAGTAGTTTAGATTTAAAAAGGAAATATTAGCTAAAGGCAAATGTCTGGACTTCCCACACTTGCAGACTAATGGATTTCATAATAAGTAAAAATAAGAGTGACTTTGTAGCAACCTACAAAGCCTAAATATACAATAGTTATTTGGTATAGATTGATAGTTGATATTGCACACACACACATAACAGTCCTAGGCCTTAATCATTTGGATTTGTGTGTTAGATAGACAAATGTTGATTTTCATGCTACTAAAAAAATATTCTTATTGACAAATTTAAAGGCAACTCAGGTCTATCTAAAGTAACACACATCTTGCATGAACTGCCAATGTGGATATCATTCAGTCTTTTAGAAAAACACACAAAGGATTTCAGGGTCCAGATAGTGGCGTTTGTTATAGTCACTTCAACTAGTGAATTCTGAATCCCCTCATAGACTTGAAATAATGAGCATGAGCTTATCAGGCACGTCACATTATGTAAGACCAAAGTCTGCAGGTCCAGAGGGTTAACATGTGGATTCAGAAATTATCTTGAGTAAGTGAATGCGTGTGTATTTACATTCATATGCACATGTACATGACTGCGTAGGACACCAACTCACAGCATCAGGCAATGTGTCCTCATCCGGGTGGTCTGGAGGTGTGCACTTCTGTATCTCCTTCAACAACAGGGGGTATTTGACCAAACGGCTCCGAGGGAGATCCAGGAAGTTCCACAGGTCCAGTTTCCTGCTGAAAGAAGACTCCTGACACAGGCGCAGGAAGTGCTCCACTCTTTTCTCTTGCTTTTTCTGGTCCAGCAGGGCTTTAGCCCCCACCTGGTTACAGCAGTACGTAACGTAGGCCTCCAGGCAAGGGAACTGCAGGGAGGAAGAAATCTGAAGTCAGATAAAAGCAGAGATGCGCACCGACTGAACTCTGTGACTCTGGTTTAGAGAGGAGCATAAAAGAGTGAATACAGGAACTGGAGAGAGTGAAGGTGGGTTGTGCCCCTCTCTTTTTCTTCGTCTGTCTCGGTCCTTGGTTTCCATGGAAATACTCACCCAATTCAGGAGAGTAGGCCCCACCTCTCCGACCGTCTTCTCTGATCCCCTCAACCGTTCAAGACGACTCAGCAGATCTGGCATTAAACAAAAAGGAAATACTCAAACTGCTGAATTTGTATTGATTTTTGCTGACTGAATGCCAGTGTTACTACAGCTCAAAGACAGATAACATCACACTCAACACATCCAACCTCCTTTACTTAAAAAAAAAAAAAAAGAGAAACTCTCACTCAGTTATAACGCGCAAGTACAAGTAAATAAACGAACATTCTCCTTGTGTGGCTTTACACACTTGCTTTTAGGGCTGGACAACACAATTAAAAACTAATATCACAACATTAACAATATGAATATGTTTTATATCACCGTATGGCAAATGTTTGTAAAAATATGTTGTAATGAATGATGTTCAATGCAGTGAACTGTGGTCCACTGTTACGCATTTTAACAGAGATAACTCATCATATGTGTAAAGCAACACCTGCAATAACTCATTTTGACCGTTTAAAATTAGAATGTACTTGGAATCCTTCATTTGGACAGAACTGTGTAAAACGATACGACTATGATTCCACTGAAAGTCAACAAACGATCATATTTAATTATCACTTAGCCCAACTTGCCTTATACATGATTAGGAAATGAGGAGGTTGTGTTGACGCATGAGCGAAGATTGAGATAACGGAAGCAGAGAGGTGGTTTACCTTGATGGAGAGGAATGAGAGAGTCCAGTGTGCCAAATATCTGCCCAAGCTCACTCTCTGTCATGATGTCCAACTTCAGCATGGGCTCATAGTACACCTATAGAATAAATGCAGTACAAAAAGAAGTGCATCAATGTGTGAGAAGTCTGTGTCAGGACAACTGGAATGAGACTTTCAAATATATTCAACCTGCATGAGCAGAATTTGTTCTAATATAAAGTAATAGAGGTAAAATGCTTTTTTTTTTTAGTGGACAAGCACCTTCTTGACCAGACTGAGGTCATCAATGAGTTGTCTCTCTCCCTGAGTCAGCTCATAGATCACCTGCAGAAGAGTAAAAAAAAAAAAAAACTGTTCAACAACTGGACACATGAACACCAACATCTGGACACACAGGCTATTCACACACGCAAACACACACTTGCATACAATGTCAAAATACACAGACGGACAAGCATGAGTTTACACAGCTGATTGTTCAATAAAGGAAGTTGAGCCTCCAGTGCCAGCTCACATCCTCTTTCATAATCGCCGTGTAGAGCTGCTTCACAGAAATAAAGAGTAGGCACTAACCACAGCCCCACAGCTTGACCCCCCCCCCCCCAAAATAAAACATTGCATTACATTAAAGTGCTGTCCCCTCGCACCTCTTGACGTTTGATCTCCTTTGCAGTGAGGTCATGGCTCTCCACAGTGTCACTCCAGCATTGGCTGTTGCGCCGGCGTGGGAATGACGAGGCCTTTGTGCGAGGGCGCAGGGGGGCCGGGGGCAAAGGTCGGGCCTCTGTGCGAAAACTGATAGACCGCTGTGAAAAGAGCAGAGCAGTTGAACGTCTGCGTGCAAAAGTCATTTTGTGTGAGGTAAGGTGTGTGAGTGTGTTTGTGCTTTGTTACCGAAATGGACTGTCCAATGCGTTTCAGAGCAGGGGTCTTCACTGGGGTTAAGACACCTGTTAGGCTATTGGACTTTGCCACAGGTTTGACCCTTTTATTACTGGGCTCCTAAAATGAAATCAACATTAAAATTTAAGATTCCAGCTTTGATATGTGTGAACAAAATGGTCCACAAGCTTATCAAGGCGGGCCATTCATAGAACTACCGCTGGCTCTACGTTAGAAGACTTTAAAACAACTGAACACACATCTGGCCTCTGCAAAATAAGCAACACCGCACCTCTGAATCCTTCATGTGGTCGGACATCGCTTCACCCTCCTCGTCATCCTCGTCGTCCTGATTAAAAAAGGACATGACAGAATAAATTAAAAGTGAACTTGAGAGATGACACGAGAGTGTTCAAGAGAATGGAAAGAGAGAGATGTGGAGAGGGGTGAGATGTTGCATGGTGCAGATCTCTCATTTCCTGTGTGACACTTTCAAAGAGGAAGAAGGTTGAAACTGTGCCTCTGTAGTAAAATACAACATGTCTGCCTGTTTTTGCCACACTAACCACATCAGCTGTATGTTCAGTATAGTAACAGGGGGAGATGTATTTAAATACTGGCAGTAAAAATGTATGTGTTTGTAATAATATGCATAAAGATGATAAAGATGACAGCAAAACAGGAAGACTCAAAAAGTGTAAAATCACAGTGGCTGGAATGTGACAAGAAGTCATACAGACAGGCACTTCTTTCTGTATGACTTCTGTGGCTGTGGCTGCACATAATGTTCACATCTCTCGTCAGCTCTGCACTCAGTATTGTGGTCACAAAGGTAAGGCTGACTAACTTCCGCTAGTTACAGAGAGACACACAAAGAGAGTGAGAGACATGAAGATGAAAAGGCACTGGAACACAGAGTTTAATGGTGCCTCTCAGATATCACTCACCTCCGTGATTCTGATCACAGGTTCAGGGGCCGGGTCTTGTTTTCTCTTCTTCTAAAAGCAGAAATGTTATGTGTAAAGTGAGTCTCTTGGCTTTTATTAAGAAAGCGCCCGTGTAGGTTTTAGTCAAGAGAAAGGACGTCAAAGAAATAAGGTAGATGACTTACCCCAGCATGGTCACAGATGATGGAGTTTGTCTCTCCTGGCGCCACAGACCTAAAAAGGGCAAAAACTGTTAATGGGCACAAAGCAAACATCCGTACGCACAGTTGTTATTTTACTTGAGATAAATCTAAATAGCTGAATGGGATCCTAGTAGTGTGTCTAAATTACTAATTTGGCATTCTTTTGTGCCTCAAATTGTATAAAAGTACATTATTGATAGAAAGGTAATGGTTTTGTTCCAGTCATTTTTCAGTGAGTACTGAACAGTAATATGAAATGGTTACTTTGTCATGCCATGACACCAGATCTGTACAAATTTCAAATACCATTCATGCCTCCAACATACTTATACTATCCCACCCGTCAGCTCTCAGCATTAATAAACAGTACAAGGTAGAAATACATAACGACACATGTAAAAAGTATCATACCAGGAAGTCCTTTCACCAGTTTCCTCCACTTCCATCTTTGTTGTCTTCAGTGCATCTTCACAGAAACATTACGCATTCTCAAAATGAGAAACGTTGAAATAATCCAAAATTTACACCGGTATTTTTCTGTTTCAATAACATACAGCGAGCTGTTTGCAGGGAGCTTGTCAGAGTTCAGTGCACTCCTTCCTCCTCACTTTCTTCCTCATCTCACACCCGACCACATCCTTCGTGTTGCACATATTCATGTATCCGCTCTTCGCAGGGAGGAGGGTTCAAACTTGCTCAAACTTATCACTCAAATCAACTGACTGAACTTGAGCACTTTAGTCAAAAAAAGACCTGACTGAACTAACTACAATGCTGTGGCACAAGAGGAAGTGTGAGTAAATATACAACTATAGCGGACATCACAGCATACTCTGCATAAAAAAAAAAAAAAAAATCTGAGTAGGGTTTTTCATTGCAAGTTCACAAGTAGGCGTTTAGCTGATTCAGGCTGTGCTTCCCGGATATGCTCTATAATGAAATTTCTGATGAAAGAGCAAGCAGGGCAGAGGAAAAACATGAACATCTGACACTTGCAAATTCTTGTTAAGGCGTTACACCAGAAGACAAACATACAAAGAGTCAAATAACCACACAAATTCAGGTATGTTTTTACATGTTTATTCACTATCACACTAAGTGCTCCCATTTCAAGATACATCTCATTGCCTTATTCTTATACTGTAATGTCATTTGGAGTTAACAAAGTAGAAAGAAGACAGTTTATGATCTACAAGGTGTGTGCGTCAACTTTATCGCCCACCCCCTCAAAAACAATATAATAGAAATTAATAAAACATGAAATATAAAGAGAAAACTGATGTCATGTGCAAGAGCCCCTCCAAAGCCACAGAGTGCTGGATGAGGTGGGTGTAGGGGTGCCTCAAACCGGCAAGGGTTCCTATTCTGCCGGCGTGAGATACTCATTCTTTTCCAGTCAGGAGAGGCTGTTGACTTGGGTTTAGGTGTGTCTTCAGGTGCTTCTAGAGTTTCAAAATTGGGGTCTCGGGTAGAATTAAGGGCAGTGATATGACCTGGGGGCAAAATAGATTCTCAATACATGTGTTACTATTTTGGGGATTCATGGGCTGAACTTCTTTTACCTAATGGAGGTGCATCTTTTGGGAAAAAAAACAGTAATGTGGGACCAGGTCTATGAGACAGGGGTTGGAGGGGGAGAAAGAGAGCAGGTACAGTGGAGGGGAGACAGTTGGCTGGATTAAAAGATCCCTCCTTTAGTGCTGACGGCTAGTAAGAGTGTGAGGATGTTTCAGAGGGACACTAGCTGGGCTATGGAGTACCAACAGAACACTAAGGCTCAGAACTGAACTGAGCGGAGAGGTTCTGCTACCGAGAAACATCAGGAGGTCCAGTATACATGCTCCCTTCCTCCAAAATGACACCCCTGTTTCCACAGCCGAGCACCAACTGGATGCCTAACACACATACAGGTATCCTTAAATCAGCTTACTGGGGCTATGTACACTCAGGCACAGGTTTACACAAACCACAGGCCTAAAAAAAACCCAAAAACAACGGACTGATCCAATTACAGCTGACCTGGATCAACCCACCCACCCCCAATCTCCACCTCAACTCCTCACATGGAACACCCACCCTCCGTCTACCCCCCACCCCGACAATCCCCACCCTCTTGTGGGTGGGTTCAGTGTGGAGCTCAGCGGATGGTGTATCTGACATAGGGCACTTCCACGTCTTCGTCTGACAAGTCGTTACAGCATAGCTCAAACACCAGTGCCTTCACATGCTTGCCCAGCTTCTTTTTGGACACTTTAGTCACAATCTCCGTCATCCTACAGGGCACAGAAGAACACAATTATGACAATAAACAACAGTAACTCAAATTTTATGACTTGTTTCTTAAGAAGTAGGCATGTAAACAATATACTCACGGCAGGTCCAGCCTCTCTTTGAGTTTGGCAGCAGGCATGAAGAAGGAATAGAGCATGGACACTCCCTGAGAAAGCATGGTGATCTCCAACTTATGCTCATTCTGACAGAAGAACAAAAACAAAAGGTTTGATTAATTGTACGCCAGAAAACCCCAGGGTGGCAAAGTGAAGAGAGGAGTTGATGAAAACGTACTTTAAAGTAGTCCAGGAACTGTCGGAGTGTCATCTCCTCCCCATTGGGCTGCAACCCCGTGACCTCGAAGCGATCCCACAACGACCAATCAATTTCATAGTACTGCAAAAACAACGAGCAAGGATTAATGTCAATAAATGTCAGTTTGCAGAAAGACATTACAAACAGCAGCCAGTTACTGCTTGAACAGGGTAGAACACTATTTTTCTCCTCAGCACACACTGACAATCAGTGTGAGAAGGTGAGTTGAACTCACTTGCACCCAGGCAGACAAAATGCACCTGCCTGGTGCATCAGTATTAGCATGGCTGGATCATCATCGGAGCTTAAAACATCTAATGACTACATTTGGGTAGCCTTTTAGAGATGATACTTACATACACAATATATTGAGTTTTAATGGCAAAATATTTTCCTACAGTGGGGACACATCATTTAGATAAAGCAGCTTAACAAGCAGCGATACACGTGCAGCTGCCTACCTTGTGTCTGGGAGCAGCGATGGGCTCAGAGAAGGCAAAGAAAGGCAGGGCCAAGTTCATGAAGCCATTCTTGAATGACTCCAGCTTCTTGTGTCCTTGGACAATTTTGATGAGCTCCAGGCACACAAGGCCCACCACTGCGGCCGTGGTAGTGGCGATGGCAGGAATGATCTTGCCAGCTATCAGTTTGCTCTGGATTGGATGGTGATGAGTGCCAGCGTAAAGAAGAAAAAAGGAAGTTAAATTATTTCAAGGAGTTAAACTTGCAAAAGAACACATCAGTTAAACAAATTAGAAAACACAATATTGAGGCTTTTTTTTCTTTAATGGCTTAAAAGATCTGCCATTTTAGTTTAATACTCAGATGGTGTGAAATTTGCAGTTTTGGCTTTTCACAAGGTCACGCAGTGGATATTACTGTCACACAACCATTTGCCCCCATTATAAAAATCAGCAGGTACATTTCTGAATTCATGGGAGAAATCTAGAGCATGTGCCATGAAGGATCAGGAGCCTGCAAGTTATTATTTCACCCAAAGCCAACAACAGGTCTAATGTGTGCCCGCACCTTGTGTCTGTCTGTGGGGGGAATGTCGTAGTTCTCTGCTCTCAGGTTGGATGCCGCTACAATGAAGTCCATGTGGAAGTTGGTGTCATCATCCTGTTAACACAGAGCCCACCACCGTCACACAAACAGGACTACAATCAGCACAAGTTGAGGATATTACAGAGGAATTGAGATTTAGGAGGAAGGATTGTGTACCTTCTCAAAGTCAATGGAGCAGAGTTTGAACTGGGAAGACTCAGGGGAAGGCAGCTGGACCTTCAGCTCCTCCAGTCTGGAGTCATCTATGCACCAAGAGATCAGTTGTACATGTGTCTCACAGTATCCTGACTTCAATGTATAAGCTATTGCCAACAATAAATCATTCACAAACATTTCTTTAGCTGAAGATCTCCAAAAACTTGATTTATGACTTTGAATGCACCGATTTGCTCATCTTACCAACAGAGGAATTGCTATTCTGTAGATCTTGATCAGAGACATGGATTTTAACCCCTGAACGAGGGGTAAATAGTGGCACCTTGACATCCTCCAAGATTTTGACCACGGCTGCGCGATCAGTGGTGCCTTGCAGGCCGTATGTCTGGGCATACAAGTTGGCTGCTGCCACTATATAGTCCATGTGCAGATCCTACAAAAGACAGCACTCCTGTCAGTATCTTGAGACTGGACAGACGGGTTTAGAGCAGATAGTGGTCAAGTAGGTGTACATAAGAAATATAATAAACCCATACTTACACTGCTAGTGCTGAATTCTAGGGGGTGAGGACACCTCTTTGGGCCAGACCAGAAGGGGGCACCAGAGCTGGTGAGCTGAAAGCCACAAATAATAAATTAATACCATAGGACCACCAAATTCCAAAAACTTAAAAAAAAAAAAAGCTATGGTTGGGCATGTACATTTTATGATTGTTCCATAACAATTCTCATTACTTTTTAAAAATATATTTTCAGGGCATTGTATGCCTTTATTAGATGGACGATAAAAGAACTGACAGGAGATGAGAACACAGATGGGAACAAAATGCAACAAAGGTCTCCAGCCCGATGTTGGGGCGTTGTGGTTTAGGGTCAGTGCCCTAACCCCTAACCTACTTTTGCATTGCAGCATCTCAATGACAAAACTGAGCTATGGAGTCAATCATCTAATATGAAAGATGCAAGTAAAAGGCAGGAGAACACCCATGACAGATTGCAGGTCTAAAGCCCTGTTCATACCACAGTGTTGTACCATTTTAGAACACTAATTACAGAAGTGTACACACAGCTGTATGTGTGCAGTATAATATGATCTGATAAACGCAGAAGGAATTGTGACTTTACATAAATTCTTTGAGGAACGGCAACAGCAAATTTGACCGCAGCTGAATCAAACAGTAGCAGTGTTATGCATTCAATCTCCTAGTTGTATCATTGTTATATACTTCAATCGCAAGAGCAATGCTTAGGCATTGCTTAGACCTGAACACCTTAACCATGTGACTACGCCTCAGAGTCGCTCACAAACAGCTGGGTTGAACAGCTAGCAAGATGTTGTGTGAATTCAATTTAGATAAATTAAAATTGAAATTAAAAATGGGAAACGAGGCAATGTCCATATGAAAATAGGAGGAAACGCCCAGACCCGACTGCAAGCATTCGAAGACGACCGATATTCATCATGCAGCGAGCTCAATATGTACCTGATCTGGGGGGAAGTTGTGCAGTAGCTGGCGGATGTTGTTGCTGTACTGGCACTGCCAGTGGTTGCGTGCCCAGGATACACAGTCAGCAAAGCTGTGGGGGCAGTCTGTGACAAGACTCTTGTAAACAGCCTCCAGCACCTCCACAGGCTGAGCTCCAGGAAGTTTCAGAGTACGCTCCATGAACTTTGGATCTCTGCAAGGACAACGATCATGAACCTCATTAAGCTTGTTACAAACATGTGAAGAGCGGTCACTTTTTGGTTCATCAGTTGTTCACCAAGCAGGGTCAGTATAACTTTTTTTTTTTTTTTTTTTTTAAAGCATGATACTTTGTTTCTCCAAGGTTGAAATATAGTGTGAAGTACCACAAAAGCAACAGCTTCTTAATGTCAAACCCTAAGAATTAGGTGGACCATGCTGAGCCCTTTTACAAATTGATCCACAATCATTCAGCAAGCTTGTACAAGTAATGAAGAGATCACCCAAACATTCAACCAACACTTGAAGACAGTATCACCAGCTCCAGCTATTAATGTAAAAAGAAGCCATTGTCTGTGGGCCTATTAATGCAAACAGAAGTCATTTTGCAAAATATGAACAACTTTCATAGTGAAAAGAGCACATCATAGGTATAGGCAAGTACAGGAATGACAGGGAAGGCAACTCACGAGAGGTACTGCATGGCATTCTCTGGTGGCTGTTTGAATAGTCCCTCAAACTCATCACGGGCCCACTGAACAGAGGACACCATTGCGACAACAGATCAGTTATACACAAGTATAGTATGTATGCACAACTTGAAACTGTTTCAGAGTGAAGTAGTGTCATTATGTAAGAATTATGTAATAAAATGAATCACTCATTTCTCCATTTAAACATACTGTGACAATTCTGAGAGATATTGCGGCATCGATTTCTTATGTTTGAATGAATGATTAAATACATTTTGTCCAAAAGCTGTTACGGCACATCAATTTCAACAATTATGTACATAATACAAATTTTGTGCTCAGGTAAAACAATTTTTTTATTCAATGTAAGACCGTGAATTTAACATGTGATACGGACATTGTAAATATCATAAATCAATAGAGGATGCCGTCATAATTATTGCAGTTATCTTAAGTGTAGCTATGTGCGTGCCTACTAACCTGCAGTGTGTGTTCAATGGCATTTGGGAAATTCTTGAGGGTACAGATGGGGATGGACTTCTCAGGTGGGTCTTGGCTGGAGCTGTATGACTCTGTGACGAAGGGGATCACAACCTGGACGTTGCCTTTGGTACCCAGAGTACCAGACTCCAGTAAGGGTTTACGGTAGTACACACACCTCCGATCCATGTACATACCTGCACAATGAGCACACACAAGGCCGAGTTTAAATAAAGAGGGCAATATATGGTTTCAAGTTTCAATATCCTAAATTACATTTTCTAGCAAGTGAACACTCCATTAAAAACATTTGAAATAATTGAAATTTCCGTGTCTTACGTGCGTCAACGTTGTCCAGTGCATTGGCCACACCATCAAGGCTTTCAAAGAAGTCGTCGTCGTAGACCCTCTCGGTGTCGGGGCCCACCCTGTTCTGGTGACCTGTGATCCTGATTGAGGGGTTCATCTGCTTCACTGCAGCAGCAGCTGTGTCACTCTTCATTTTCTGTTACCACATACACACAAATGATATTAACAGTGACCTTTTAAATTTCTGATCAAATACTAACATCAGAATTGTAAGTGACCAAAAGAACACATGAAATTTAAAGAAGCAGAAAACTGGTGTTGAGGTCATACTTGTTGATAACTTGACAAATTCTGTGCGTGATGTGTGGTCCTTTATATTGACAGTACCATCATTAAGGACATTCCAACAATAATTACGGCCTACAGCGCATGCCTGTCAGTTGTGGGTTCCTCCAACCACAATTTGTTTTGTAACAATGTCACCCTTGAATAAACTGAGGCAAACAACGTCATGTAACAATAATAGTGTTCAAATACCAACCCATACTTTGAAAGGTCACTGCATTTCATTTATCACCACCTGAAATAACCAATACTAAATACATCAACAACGAGCCATTATGACCCCAGGCATTCCGTTTCCTCCATCTAATGTTGTACCATGACATCATCCATCAGCAGCGGTTAGATTAAATGCACTCAGGAGCAGTTACAATGAACAGAAAATCCATATGCAGCACTGCTCGGAAATATCAAATTCAATCGATAAATGGCCAACTTCTGTGCACCATCTACTTCATATCTATCAACAGACAGCGTTGAGCAAAGATGATACTCACCGTGACATCAGAGGGTCTGAAGAGGAACTGTCTGTTCAGATTGGACTTCTCTATGGTGTCCATGTCTGTCACAATGACCTCACCCTCCCCGCTTGCCAGTCCAATCATGGCAAAGTTTTTCAACAGCTCGCAGCCAATGGCACCTGCTCCGACCTGGAAAGATAAAAACAGCTCACACTGAGTAAAGCTGTACTGTATGTTCCATGTTATTATACTACACTGACAGAGCATGCATGCGGTACACCAGGTCAAAAATGTGTCAATGTGGCAATGTCAGAGAAACGCGACTGTTAAAGGATAAGGCTGGCTACAATATGCGTTTTTGCTGACAAATCCAAAATGAAACAGAACAGAAACACAAAAATGAACAGTGTGTTATTCTGTCTCTCAATAGTGTGCTGCAGGGATGACGTTTTGTGGACCAACCCCATCCACCTCTTCTACAAAAGCCTTTTGGAAAGTTTGAGATGGAATAGTTTGCAAGAGCACAAGTATAAACACAACAAGGCTGTAAAGGTGGATGAGTGAGTAGATGAGTTGCTGTTTTTGGTGTGATGACGTTTAATATCCCCGACAACCTCTGTAGTCTCATTTAGCCACTTGGTAGCAACTGCCTTTTTAAAGGCTAGATAATTTCCTTAATACTTTCCTAAACTCCAAGGTAGTTTTTGGCTTCAGCAACACAGACAATACTTGTTAGTAGGATCAATTCATTGCTGGTTTTGGTGTTTTCATGGGATTTGTTGACAAGAAAATACAGAATATCACCAGACTTATCCTTTAAATCTCCCTTAGCAACAAGGTGCCAGGGGAAGTGTTGGAAGGTTTTCCATTGGACGACTCACCAGAAAGTAGCGCTGTTTGGCAAGCAAATCCTGCAGCTTGGTGCCAAACACTGCAATCTGCCCATCGTATCGACAGCTCCTCTGGGAGAAAAAGATGAGAAAAAACAGGTTTAACACCATCGTTTGTCACCGTCACGTGCATCCGTCTTCAGTATTAGTGCATGTAGTTTGCTCTGAACACCTACAGGGGCGCACTCTTCCTCTGTGAGCTCAACTCCGTCCTCTTCGGCCAGGCACTCCAGTGCATCAAAGTACAGCCACTGCATGATAGGCATAAATTTTCCTGTGCATGCCTAAAAGAAAAAAAAAATAGAACAAATAAAAAAATGTAAAGAAGCATTTATGACGAAGATTTTTTAGGTTTGAACAAGTTAGACATGTTTGGACATGTACTGCACTATCAGTTCGTTTTTATTGAGTGGTGTTACTGTTATCTGTGATTAATCAATTTCCTTGACTTACACAGCAGTGTACCAAAAGATGACCACAAACATGATATGAAAAACAAAGACACTCCAATACAGCAGATACTGTAGGACTGAATCCACTTCAATTTGGACACCGCGCGCCACTGACCTTCATCACTTCCTGTGCAGCCAGACCCCCAATGAAGGCATTGACTGGGGCAAGGTCACCAGCAGCAACATATGACAACTTTTTGAGAAGACCTTCATCCAACTGCTCCACTTTGGCTGACCCCGTCTGGGCAGAGTTCACCTCTTTGGCCAATGTCAACAGCTCATCACCATCAGCCTGGAACACACACAGCTCAGCATATTACAACGCGTTACAAAATGCTAAATAATAAAACTCACTAACTAGTACTAACTGAGTGTACATTTTCCCATGCAGTGCTGCACAATTATTCATAGGTAATTCTAGAGTGATTTTAGTTTTTGCATGTAATGACAGGCTAAATTTAGTTACTTCCGGGTTTGTACAGTTTTAAATTCAAGCACTTTTAGGTACCTAAACCAAAAATTTCCACACTATCGAAGTCTTTATCATCACATCTAAATTGTTACTATAAATGCCAGGAGACAGCAAACAAATATGACGACAGGATCATTTCATTTCAAATATTAAAAAGATCTTTGGTTTACATGAGTGATTGTGTAGATGAAACACCAGATTATGTTGAAAACCAAGCATTTTTTAAGGAGTATATTCAAATTCAAGCATATTCCTAACCTTGAAAACATAATGGTTAAAATTAAATGTTTTCCTAACCCACACTGAAAACCGAGTTATTACTTAAGTTTTCCCCAATAATACGACTAATAACAGTCCAATGAATGTAATAGCTATAATAAAAGCATGGAGCAAATAGTTGGTTTTATCCATAATCATTAAATCAAATCCCAGTAACTTCAAGCCACTGTAGTATTAAACACCAGCATAAGTGAGATTTACCTGGTTCCAAGGTACAGGGAGGTGGTTGCGTTTCTTCTGGAAGGCGTGGATAGCCTGGAAGCCCACATGCAGCTGTCCTGGACGCTCGAACTTGGCAAAGTCTGTCATCACGAACTCTGGCTCGGCCATGGAGGAAGAGATGGATTTCTGCACAGGAACGACATACAAGATAGTGAGGCTGGGCTCCACATTAAAATGTTCCCACTGGTGAGAGCAACAGCAGATAATGTGATGGCACTAGTATTGTAATGAGATTAGACGTTTTGCTGGTCAGTGGCAATAAGGGAGTTAAAAAAAAAAAAAAAAAGACCATAAAATGTCAGTAAGGGTCTTGTACCAAATGTCTAATGGAAAAAACCAAGCATATTTTTATAAATTTACTGCTGTGTCACCATGACATAAACTTGGTGTGTAAAATGGCAGACACTTACAAAAGCGATCTTCTTGGGCATCTTGACCTGGGATACAATTCCACCTCTTACGTAATCTGTAAAGCCAGCTGTGTCACAGATGCTGAAGGTGTAGGGACCTGGACAGAAAATACGATGTGTATTTGTAACAGTCATAACCAGACTAACCAAAACTTTTTTTCTTAAATAGAAACAGGTCTTACCCAGAACTTTAATTTCCACAGGCTGGCAGCCATTGAGCTCTGTCATACCCTGAACCTCTGTGAAGGTGACATAGTCTCCACTCTCAAAGCCATGACGAGCCTCATCCAGACATGTCACAACCCCTGGATTGTCCTGGAAAAAACAAAAATGAGCAACTTTTTGCATCAACAAAAAAGCCATCTTGAAGCTTGTCCTTACTCCTAAAATAAAACATTCTGGTCCCGATTTAAGGACTAACCTTTGTGATCATGGAAATCATGGCACTCAGCGGCTGCTCTCCATTGGTGTCATACACTATCATCTCCTCACCAAAGTCACAGAAAAGCTGGCTGAGAAACAGAACATATGAACATAAATATTAGACACTGACAGACAAGGTGGGTATAGACTCCATGTGAACCATAAACGAACAAGGAGGATCAGAAGCTCACCCAAACAGGCCGCGTGTGTCTGCGACGATCAGCTTGATTTCTTTGCTGTGACAGAACTCTCCCACATGCTGCTGCTCATCTAGAGTGGAGTTAGTCAGCACTACCACCTAGGTCGCAAAAGGAAATTAATTTAATACACAAACTTTTCTTTCCTTTCTGAATGCTGAAATGAGTGGGGGCACTAGTTTCTACACATTATACCTGGAACTTGGTCAGGTAGTCTTCGGTGAGCCCTCCAGTGTAGGCGGTCACAGGAACGTAGTTGTTGAGTTCAGCCAAACGGAGCTGACTCACCTCTGCTCTGTTCTTCCCCAGGTCCTCTTCACGAAGGTAAAACTGACCATACAAAAATATATTAGATGTCAGGGAAGAATTGATACTGGGTCAACCAAGCAATAACTGCCAATACTAGTGGATGACTGCCAAATATGGCAATAAAAAAAAAAAAAAAAAAAAGGAGAATAGAGACTGTGTCCACACCAAGACAAAAATGTTAAAAAGGTTCTAAAAGTGAAAACAACTTCTAACCATACTTAGATTTTTTGTATCTTAGTTCCATCCACACTGAAATAGCAACACACAAAAACAGCCAAATCTTTTCCATCTCCCCTTTCAGTTGGCCGACAGATTGGGGCAAAAATCACAGCCATCATTTAGTGCAGATAGAGACGGACACAATTTAGTCACTCCACTTGGTCTCAGCTGTTTAAACCTCTGTTCTGTCACCTCATAATCCACACAATGACTTTACTGTTCCAACATAGCCAAATACACAATCAGTAAGTAATTGGCTGTACCGACATTCAAAATGAGCAATTGGAGAGAGTTGGAGGTGACAGACAGTTGGCGTCCTCACAATTCTGCTGCACAACACCCAATCATGTCTGTGCAGGAGTATGTTATTGTTTAGGAAAATGAAAACCAACACTGTCGGGTTTTTCCGGCTTGTAGAGTTTTTTTAAGACGTTTTCAGATGTAAAAAACATTAGCCTAATGTGGAGCAAAATCAGGGAGGAAGAGATTAGGTTTTTAAAATTTAACCAAGTGTGGACATGGCCTGAGATTCAGGGGCTGATTAAAGCCACTTCCTATAAAAGATGGATGACCTGTGAAATAAGTGACAGAAATATACATAGGCTATTCAATTCAGCTTGAAAGAGAGGACACTGGGGTAAATGCCAGTGGCTGAAATAGAAACGTTTGAGAGCACAAGGTTAAACTCTGACTGGATGATCACAGACACAACTGACATACGGCTCCAATCACAATCGTAGACTCCTGTAAGGTCATAAAGAAAGCCTCCTGACTGAACACCTGAGCAGTCTATTCGCACATTAACCTGTCTGGCCTTAATAGACACATCAGAATTCAGGGTTTCAGGCTGATAGACCTAAACAATCTCTCCACTGTAATGATGTCCTAAAACAGGCTTTAGCTCTACTATGATTATGACCCAGGGAGTGGCCACCCACTGATAAATCTGGGTCAGCCCATGGTTAGCAAGGGAGGGGGTGGCTGCAGTGCTCTTTTTGGGTGGCAACAACACAACAACAAGTGACTCATAACACAGAGCCACACTGCACTATGGAATCAGGCTCAAAGGCTATGGAATCTCTAGTGAAGTACAACGACTGAGTGAACCAGTCTGTATGACTAAATTAAAAAAATTCATAAAAAATATCACTGCTATTGTACAATGGGAATATACGTGCATGCTTCCACACACCTGGGAGGAGAGGTCTCTCCATTCTGCAACTCCTTGGTCATGCACAGTGACACTTCTAACTCCTCCCAGGATGACGTTCTTGGCAATCTCCACTCCAAGACCTCTCATACCAGAGACGAGGACATTGGAGTTCTGCATGCGCTTCATAGCATCATGGCCCAACACGTAACTACAAAAGGAGAGAAAGTACCATCAGCACAATTATGCATTGTTTAACAACTATAATAAATAATGAAAGTGTGTCAGTTTCTCTTTATTAGGAGAAAAATTCTACAGTGAGAATTACAGTTGTCTGGAGTAAAGGCCTTCATCGATCTCAGCATCATTGCCATTCTTAGCCATGCCCTGGGGAGACACAACGGGGGTTGCAATTAGTTTTTGTAACAAGTTTTTACCATAGGTATATAGTGCATGTGTTTGTGAGTGCTTACGTTGGCCGGTGTGTGGGACAGATCAGTTCTGACAGAGTTAGAGGAGGAGCAGTGGGATCCCGTCTTCGTCTCTGTTCCTGACAAGCGACGCTTCTTGGACAGCGGCGAGCTGGACATCTGTGCATCAACACACACCGTTAAAGATGGGTCATATAAGGCACAACAAGCTGCCCCATGTTAGCACTACATTTCCCCTGTCAAATTCCCTATATACATATGCATTGTAAATTAACACATTTGTAGCTTCAACAAAAAACAAAACAACAAAAAAAAAAAAATCAAGTATACAGTGGCAACCCATCATCAACTTGCCCTATTTCATGGAGGTTTTCAAAAGTCAATGGCTTCAAATTCATACTCAAGTACATTAAAAATATATAATTCAGCACTATAGTTCCATTATGATGAATATCCAAATGCAACCCAATCCCCCCCTTCATGTTGGAGAGAAAGGATTTCTAGTCTAGGGAGCAGCTGGGCTGGCTGCAGGCCAAACACAAATCTGCTAGAAAACGAACTGAGCCTGGGAAGAGACATGAATAGCAGCATTATCAGTTCTTTTCGTGCTCAGAGACAGCCCTGGCTTGTTTATGTACTTCTATTGTTTATTATACCGGTATTTTAGGACCGCCAACATCGTTTCAACAAAAACAGCTGAATCATTAGAAGTTCACTGCGGTAAAGTGAGCAGGTCCTCACGGTGGCTTGCAGGTGTGGGCACACGGAGCATACAATGGCGATTGAACCATCCTCAGTATGAAGACATAAAAGGGCGTTCATGAGCAAAAATAATCTTTTAAAAATAACATCCAAGTACATTGTGATTAACGGAATAATCCGGACAAACCCAGTCACTTCGGGAAGTGAAACAGGCCGCAGTTTCTCTAAACACATTCCCACCGCACGGCAAACATGAACGGCCACAATTTCCGCATCCAATGCAGCCGACGTACCTGCGTCCCCAAAGGGAAACTCTACCGTTTATAAATCGTCCTACAGCTTAGAATTGTAAAAGGAGTCGGGGCAAGTCAAATAACGTTACAGCCTGCTAAAATAAAACTTACATTTTACTGTAACCTCAACGGTCGCGGCTCGTCAAAAATGAAAATGAAGGCATCCGGCATGATACAGCAAAGCACCGAGCCCCACGGTCAGTACCGTTACTGTAGCTCCTTTGCACAATCTGATGCATAGCTGGTAACAAACCATTTTGAAGCTTTCGACGTTTACGAAAAGGTGGATGGAGTATTAGTTCACACTACCAAGAGAAAACCGATTAATCGGGTTGCGTGCCACTAATCAGTTAAGTGACCTGGCAAGTGGACGGAGTCGAAACATTAATAACTTAGAGGCAAGAAAACACCAGCCTGTCCATTAGCAGCTCGGCCTGGGCCTGCGTTACCCCCAGTGCGGGACACAACTTCACAAGCTAGCAGCCGTAGCTTTGTCTCAACCTGCTCGCGAACATAACAACGGGTTCATTTTGACAGCTAGCTAACACGGCTCCTCCATTGATGTAGTTTGTTTCAGCACCTAGCGAAAAACGCGACGCAACTTCACCGTTCAATGCAAGCAATTTTTGCGAATGAAAGACTAGCCATTACACTCGTGCTCCATTGATCTCTCTTTTCTTACCAATAATCCTTCTCGGTCCCTTCCCAATGCGAACCCGCTCCTCTCCCGCAGTGTCTAGATGTCAGTAAAAACGATGGTTGTAAATTCGACGATTTGTACAAAGAAAAGAAACGCGATGCGGGTTTAGGGTGGTCTGCACTATAATGTCGAGTCACTACGTCGTTGTGCCGAGAGCCTCTTCTGTGTGGTTGCGTTGCTGGCTTTGCTGCCGCAGACGGGAACAAAACCAAAATGGCAGTTGGAGAGAAAGGGGCGGAGGAGCGGTGACGCATGGGCTAAAATATTCAACAGGAAAGGGTTGCTGCGAGCATGCTGCTCAGCCAGGCGCCCAGCTCATTGGCTAAGCCGAAGCCAACGCGCATTCATCCCGCCCCTGCCACCAGAAGATGCACGTTATGTATACGGCTGTACAATGAACTGCAGGACCTCCAATTCACGCAAGAAAACACCTTGCAGTTCTTCCAAATACGCGCACGGAGTACGTCTGACACAAGTGCAAGAAAGTGAAGTTCCCAGCACGGACTGTTTTGTGATCTTCTCAAAGTAAAAACCCGTCCGCCGGTGCCGAATGAAACCCCAACAATAACAGCATCTTTGTCTCGGTGACAGGTTAGCGAGAAGTCGCCTCGTTGTGGAACCACACAGAAAACTTGCAGACACGCCACAGTGCGTTATCAAAGGAAATATCACATCTGAATTGAAGTGCAGCTGAATTTAACACACTCTCACCGCAACGCCACTTTGTGTATTGTGGTTTGAATATACACTTCTCCCGAGTTCAGCAAAACACATCACCGGTCAAGTCCGGTGGTGCTGCGACGATGACCGAGAAAGGCACAACATAATGTAGGCTACTTGCTAGCTACGGTGATGCCGAGCGTCTGGGCCCTCGATCACACCGAGGTTAGGGGTGAGCATTCCTTGCAAAGGAGGAGTATTGGGGGAGGGGGGTGCCTGGCAAACGACAAAGGCCAAGGAAAAGAGTGGGCCGCATATTCTCGGGTACACATGTCGAGGGGATCCCCATCTTGACAAAAACACCGTTTTCCACCATTCTGTCGGAGCTGAAATGTACGACCATCACCCATGTCACGTCAGCAGGCTTCCCAACTTGACAAGCCGAGAGGAGCCACTAGCCAATATTAACCGTTACTGTGGTAACATCGGCTGTCGCGCTGTCGCAACGTTGACCAAAATAACGTTACATCCATCGAGGTGAAACGCTGCCAGCAGGTTGTGATGCAACTTAGCTGGCGTCTGGCTCTCAACGCCGCGTCCATCTAGTGTTGTGTAGCCGACTAGCCTTCAAGCTACCGTTAACGTTATTTTAATCACGGGACATTAGTTAACGCGGCATTCTCGCGCACGTAAAATGTGCGAATACAAATTCAAAGTTAACAGTTACGAGGCAGAGGTTTGGCAGCCACGGTTGGCCGAGGCGCACAGCTGAAAATGGTCCAGGTAGCCGAAAAGCGAGTAACGTTAACGACAACCGATAACGCAGATCAAACGACTGCGTAGTTGTTAGCTTGCGTGCAGCTAGCTTTCAAAGCTATCTAGCCACCCAGCGACTTTTTCCTACTTGTGCCGCTGCGGTAGCTAACTGGCTAACGTTAGCCAACTAGCCGGGGCTAACACTACCAAGGCGAGAGCGTAACGTTACAGAAAGTGTGCAGAACTTACCACATCCGATATTACTCGGCCTGGTCTGTAGTATTAAAATCGGCTTGTATTTAAGCGAGAAACCTAACAAGCGACGTGACAATTCAACACTGCCGCTGAACGCGAAGTGAAAAGTGTGTCAGGGTGGCGGGCTCTGTGTGAGTTTTTCCGCTGGACGGCTGCCTGCCCTGCTGCTCCCGGACCGTTTCCCCTCACTCTATTTCAGTTCAAAGCAAAGCAAAGCAGCAACATGTGCACGTTACAGGCACAACCATTCTTCCTGGTCCAGGGGGTTCGCCGTCAGGTGAATCTGGTTGAGTTATAACAAGCAGGTTTTATTATCCATCTTTCTATGTTCAACCGCACCGCAAATAAGGTAAAGTGCATTGGAGTCCACACCATTACGTGGTTTAATCGTACGTTAACTGTTCAGAGCCACCACCGTTTCTTCACCCCCGTGTCTTCACAAGTAGACTAATCCGAAGTTCGCGCAGGGCCAGATGGGACTTGTAGGCATGGCGCGATAACACAATGTGCGTCTTGGGTGATCCGATCACAAGTGGACATCACAGATGTGAATGCACCCAGGACGCATTAAGACCCGGTCCTCAGATCACATTCGGAGGTGGTCTGGGCTGCATATGGCCATTTTTTTAACAGTGTGTGCCATACTCGAATGTGTCCTGGACCGCCTACTCAACTTACGTCCTCTGCGTAAGCGGAAGTAAGTACGTGTTGCCGTCTCAGGTTCAACAACTTTTATAAACAATGAAACAACTCAAGATCTAGCTTATTTTTTTACTTTTATTGAAAGACTTGCAAACAGAGCACAGTGTACATAAGGACAGAATAGTGGATGTCTAGACTTCAGGAGAAAAGCACAGAACCTGGTATTACATAGATCCAAAATAATTAAATTCAGAAAGACTTTTTTACACGATAAAAGGAGCAGATATAGACGACACTGTCCAATTAACAGTACCAAATGAACGTGTTGACAAAACTGGAGAAAAATGAAAACAAACTTTCTGGGCAAAACTTTTAGAGAACTTTGAAAAAAGAAGAGGAAATGTGTGTGTGTGTGTGTGTGTGTGTGTGTGTGTGTGTGTGGGCGTGCATGTGTGTTATTGCAAAGCTTTTATACAATATCTTGCATTTGAAGATTTTTCCCCAGCTCTCCAACAGGTGTGGAGCAACTCACAAGACTTTGAGTGACAGTTCAAGTTTTAATACACTATATAATACAACAAATCACAATCTCCAGCAGCCAATGGAAAGGCTTGATCAGTTCAGTTGAACATATTTTTGTACAAATGTGTGACTGCAAGCTCGTGATTGTGCAGCCTCACTATAGAATGAATAGCTACATAAATAAAAAGGAATGAAAAATAATGAAATGGGATGAGCTGATTTGAAAAAAGCAAATGTCAGTTTGGATATGAGGAAGTTTACAACATGAGAGTAGAGTAAGAATTAGGAACCCAGTTCTTTGTATGTATTTACAGTTTGTAGAGAACAATTCAAATCATAACACTTCCTCAGCTGTTAACTCTCAGTGATAGCTGAGAGTTTTACCACGCTGTTCTTGTGTAGATTCAGTACTTGGATTCCAGTATGAGGAGGTTGTGTGGTAAGCATTCATGCACATAATCTGGATTTGAGATGCAAACAAACTTTTGAGATATTTCTCTTTGCAGCTGTCATACAGAGAGATACAGTACACCACTCCCCCTACACTCCAGTCATGAGAGTATTTGAATGTCATAGGGAGATTGCTCTTTACCAGTATTCTCAATATGTACACACAGCCAAACCAAACAACACTGTATGGTTACTTTTCTTCACGGGAGCAAGTGAATGATACTTCTGGGTGAGACATAGTTTTTAAACCTTCAAGTTTAAACCATAAATCCAATGTCCCAGGTGTTGTGTATTGTATCATGTACACCTGCTTCATAGCCCCCTGCCCATCCCAGCTCTGGGGGACTGGCTGGAACGAGCGGCATCTCTCTGTCCATCCCTGTCTTCCTGCTCTCCCGCAGCCTGGGGTGAGGATTGTGTGGGCGGGGAGGGTGGGGGATAGGAGGGAGGAGGGATAGTAAGGCGAGGGAGAGATGGCAGCACAGGCCTGGGAGAGGTTGGAAGAGGCGGAGGAGTGGCCGAGGTCGGAGTCGCAGAGTGTTGTGAGGAGCGTGCGCGGGAGGTGGCAGGTGAGACGTGTGTGCTCCGGGCACGAGGTGGTTCAGCGGGGCAGTCACTGATTTGCTCTAGCAGTGAGGGCATGTCTCCCTCAATCTTCTCCAGCACGGCGGCCATTTGCTTTTCTATCTGCTCGATCACACTGTCCATTTGCCAGTCGCTTGTAGTGCTGCTCACGCCTCCTCCATGCTGTAGCCCAGTCCCGTACATCCCTATCCCTCCCCCACTCGTATACAGGGAACTGTATGGACTCCCATAGCTCCCTGCCATCCCCATCCCTACAGTCCCAACTTCCGGGTTGAATGGTGTGGCATGACGGCCCAAACTAGCAGAGCTGCCTACTGCATAACAACCCTGTCCTGTCGCAGGACCTGCCCTTGCTATGCTAAACTCATCACTGTATCTGTCGGGTCTTCTGGCATCCCTATCCCTTCTACCTATAGGGCTAGCATCACCCCTTAACCTAACTCCTAGTCCTACATCCACCCCAGCTCCAGGCCCCATTGCTGGAGTGACTGATGCTGCCACTGATCTCTCTGCCACTGCCTCAGGTACTTGTGTCTGACACCAACTGCCGTCAGCCTCATCCTTCTGCTCCCTCTGCGTGGCTGGTCTCTTCTCTGGTGAGGCTGTTGCAGCAGCAGAGCCTGTAGGTGGAGGGCCATGGAGCGTTGCAGCCATCTTACGTTTGCTGCTGGGATCAGGGGAGGCGGATGTGTGTTTTTTGTCAAGGTTTGTACCTGAAGGACCATCTGACAGCTTGGAGGGGTCAGGCGTCATCACAGGGATTGGTTTGGATTCTGGGACAACTTTATTGTAACCCAAATTGGCAGCCATTTTCCTGGTTCCATCACCTGTTGCTTTCTTTGCACCCACCTTATCAGGCGGCTCCTGTGCAAGTTTGGGGGCTGCATTTGATTGGCTTTGCTGACAGACAGGCTCCTGAATATCTGATGGGGAAGTTCCTACAGATGGGCCTATGCTCATCATTGCCTCATCCTGTTTTTCTCCGACCTTACTCCCCCCCCCATCCTGGTCCATACCTGCCGGTGTATTTTCAACAGTAACCTCTAAAGACACACTACTTGACGTCACCCCTCCATCACTCGTCCCTTTTTCTCCCTCATCACTTGTCCCCTGGGACACACCCCCTTCACCATCTCCTGCCTCTTCACTGCCCTGAACCTCGGCTGAACTGTCATTCTGTGCCTCGGAATTCTTCAGTCGTTGCATGAAGGTGGTGACACGGATCGCTTTCTGCAAAACAGGCAGAGGCAAAGAAAAAGGAGAGAAGGATAGCAGTGTAAAAAGAATTAGATTTACAGTCTGTTGCCTTTTTCATTAACACCCATATTGACTTGTTCCCCTAAAAGAAAACAAAAACTTTGATACTATAGTTGGTTATGGCAAAGCATAAAGAATAAGCTTCGAAGACAAGCATTTGACAAAAAGCCTTTCAAGGCACCATGATTTAGCATCATCATAAGCGCGGAGATGTGATTCGTGTGAAGCGAACAGTGCAGTAAGATAAGTGCCAGTTGTTTACTTCCAGGAGGCTATGAGATATACCCTGGTTTAAATCAGTCTCAAGACTCACTCTCCCCAAGCCACTCTTTGACTGCTTGTTGACTGGAAAAGGTAAGTGAACAGATAAGTGTAAATCCCCTTCTCCTTCATTCTTACACCCATCTGACTCCTTTCAGTCTGCAAACACTGAAGGAGTTAGGGAAAATGTGTGAGCTTAGAAGTTGCTTCTAAACCAGGGAAGTGATTCTCTGGAAGTGAAAAGCCATTTGGACACAGAAATGTCACTGAATACAATATGGCTTGACAGAGCAGCTTTTGTATAGCTTCAAGTATGACTGAGGTACAGTATGGGTCAATGAGCCAGGATTCACGTAAGAGGAATGACAGAGGGCCTTATAGTTCAAATCACTTCAGTTCAACAGTCCACAGTGGCCTAGATCCCTTATATCCTTTCTATTTTTCCCTCTCCTTATCTACACACAAATAAAAACTAGACAAGCAATGAGCAAACCCTCTTCCCTGTTGCTGATCATTATCTTATTTTTACCAATCTGGTTTCATAGACTAGTGCAGATGAGGAGTAAGAAAGGAGCAGAGCGGGCCACTTTGAACATCTGGGTTTAATCCAATGAAGAAAAGTGGGGCAGAGTGGATGGATCTCTTCTGGAACAGGCAGAGTGACAGTGGGCAGGATCAGAGCTTATGAGGAGAGTTTCGCCAGCCCAAACATGATCAATACATCTCAAGGCTGACTGAGGTTTACCTGGAACTGTTCCCTGATTGCTCTATTATTATAGACAATTTTACGAATAGACACCTCTTTTTGATTCAAGAGGATGCTCAGCCATTAGAAAGATGTTTTCTTATTGAATCATGCCAGACTGAAGGTGAGTTTCTGCCCATGCTCTGTCCTTCCACTCTCCCTCAAAATGAACTACAATACCTTCAACTCCTGGGAACCACATGGGGAAAGAGAGAAGAGGGTTATAACTGTTACTTATGCTGTTAGGTCAGCATTGCCATCTTGACTTCCTCCTTCTTGGTCTTCTGCAGGACATCCTTATGACCATCACCATATCATTTGCACATTTATAACTCTGCAGAGTTATATGCTGAGCTAAAAGCACATTATGTGCGACCATCATTACAAATTAACCCAGTTATCGTCATAATCATTGGTGTCATTTTCACTGTAGTCCTCTTTATTACTGACCCTAGCATTCATCCTGTTTCTCCTCCCTTTCCTCTGCTGCTTACTTGGCGGTATTATCACCAACTTCATTTACTGCTACAGAAAGTGTGAGAGTGAATTCATACCCGCCATTTGGCCTTTGCAAAGTTCTTCTCAAACTGGGCACACACACCATCCTTTAGGTTCTTCTCTGATGCACCATTCCCCGCAATCCTAGCACAGGTGACAGACAGCATACGAGTGAGTGCAAACCCCATAGATGTGTGCCAAAATGTTTGTGCTCTTGTGCTTGTGTGCACACAATTACCATTCATGCCAAAGTGCATCCTGTGCGGTGATTCTCAGCATCTGGTCCACCTCCATGAGTCGACAGACAAGCTCCTTAGCTGAGAGAGAAACAGTGAAGACAAAAAGTCAATTTAAGTGGCATAAAAATTTAGGAAAACTATCAATAGGTAGTCCTTTTTTAAAACAGAGAATGTCAGTTTTGATAGTCATAAATCATCGATGATGATTAAACATTTGGTTGTGAAGGGTAAGATATAGGATGGTCATTTTGAGCTATGTGACATTAAATATCTTACTTATTGCTCCTACTTTTTATTGCTCCTTCTGACTACCAACACTTCCAATGCTTCATGCCATTGAGCATTCAACTGGGTATTTATTGCCATCGTGTGGTGGAGCTATGTACCTGCAGGTGAAATGTCATCCCAGTACGGAGAGTCAAACTCAAAGTCCCCAGCAACAATGCGACAGAAGATGATGCGATTATGTAGATCTGTGTTCTCCTCTTCTGTCTCATCATAAAAAGGAGGGTTACCTGATAAGCTGCAAAAAGGGGAACATACACAAAGAGGAAAGGAAGTTATTTCGAAACCATGCAAATAACTCCTGGAAATGTCCTTTATAAATCAAACAAAGCAATTATTCAGCTGACGTTTTATATGCAGCTCAGTTTGTATGGTCCTGCTTGTTGAATTATAGCCTTGGTAATTACTCACAGTATGAACATAATGACCCCCACAGCCCAGCAGTCCACAGGACGACCATATCGGTGACGAGCCACCACTTCAGGAGCTGAGAGACAGCAAAGAGAAGAGCAGACATAGAGAGAGCAAGGGTGACAGGAAGAGAGATTCGAATGGCCTGAGTTTTTATTCATAAACCATCACAACACATTCATAATTCTACCCCGCACAGGCAAGAGCTCCGTTTTTCACACTCTCTTTTTCTCATTCTTTTCCCATCAGGGCTTCTGTTCCCTTTCCTTTTTTATTTGTCTAATTACTCAGCTCAGCATTATGAATAACTGTCCTGACCTTTCACTGCAGAGAACCAGGCCAAAGCACAGTTCTGCACTCCAAGTTGCCCTCGCATAAACCTCAGAGAAAGAGAGGCAGCACACAGGAGATGAGAGGATATGAGAAGAGAGGAGAACGCGGAGGGTGAGAGTTAGGTGCTTTCAATTCTGTGTGTGTCTTTCACTGGGTTTCATGACTGTTTATGATCTTCAGAAGCACAGGGAAGTGAAGAACTCAAAAAGGTAAAGTATGCCCGCAGGCCTATTCACAACAGAAGGAAAAGCTAATGGAGGGATGTATAAATGGATGAGAGATGGAGAAACATAGAGAAGTAAAGTTTTATAAGAACCACAAACAGTGGTAAATAGAGAGTGTCCTACCCAGGTATTCTGGTGTTCCACAAGGCTCTGTGATGGGTCCGTTCTCGAACCTGGACAGGTAGAAATCTCGCAGAACTACTTTATTGTGGTTGTTTTCTGTGTAGTACATCAGGTTTTCCAGCTAAACAAAATGAGGGACAGAATAAGCATTCTCATACAAATACACACAGACTGAAGCCCTACACTCCTATTCAGACCGTCATTAAGGGACATGTCACTGAACCGGTTCAGCATCACATATATATGGGAATTGATAATAATATTAATTATATAATAAACTTTATTTATATAACACTTTTCTTAACAAGGTTATAAAGTGCTTCACAGATTACAAAAAACAAAAACAACAAACTAATAATCAGCCAGCATTCAATGACAAGAGCACTGCAAGCCGTAAAAAGCATATGTCTTGCATATTTTATTATATGTCTTTTCTTCATGTTCAAGTCTGTGTGTGTTCTGTGTTTCACCTGGCTGAAAGACAAATTTCCCCTCGGGGACCATAAAGTTAAAGTTGGGAGCTGAAGTTGATGTGTTTTGATCTTGTAATGAATAGAGGAGTGAGGTCAAATTGATTCACAATCTTGGTTTTACATGTCAGGCTAGTTTAAATCAAGATGATAACAAGTCTCTGAAGTACAAACTGTTGGCAAGAAATAATGGATCATAAGGTAAATCATTACAGCGCTAATACTATAATACGTCTTAAAAATAATCATATGTCATTTCTTGACAATGAAGGGTACTGAAGAGTAGGGGAAATCAATGTCCAGAAACACACCTCCTTGATTAAACGAAGCATCTTGGCTTGCCTTTATGGATTCATTTCTATTTCTGTACACTGATCTAAAACTGTCATCTTCATTCAGTTGCATGGTCTCATCGGATATATGAGTCCAGACCATATAGGCTGGAAGAAAGTTCTGGCTTCTACCAGTAGGGGGGGTCTGAAGCCCAAGAGATGCTGTAATTCCATCCTAATGGGTTGATAATGAAGGCTCAAGATATGAATCTGTCTGCCTGTGTGTGCTTCACTAGAGATTGCATTAAGCCATAAAGATAGTGTTTACTCCCTTGCTAAAAATGTTATCAAATGTCGAGTCATTAACTGAGATGGCAATGAGTACAATGCTTTTATGCCTCCATAGAGATTCTTCTGACTATGTAGGCTACTGGAAATTGCTTTCTGGGGTGTGACGGCAAAGATGTCCACTCATAAATAAATATTTTTGTTATATTTCTTCCTGTGTTTTTAGAGGTCTTTTTATATCTTTTTATTGTAATAGCACTCACCATACACACACACACACACACACACACACATACACAGCCACACATGGCATCATGTAGGGAGAGGGAGAAAGAGAGTGAGCGTGTACCTTCAGGTTCCTGTGAACTATGTTGAGGGAGTGTAAGTACGCCACTGCCTCGAGGACTTGTCTGATGACATTGGAGGCGTCCCTCTCTGTGTAATTCCCTTGGTCCAGAATCCAGTCGAATACATCTCCTCCTGTGGCACTGCATGCAGTCAAACACATGCACACACACACGGACGAAAACATCAGCGCACACATCGGCAAACACACTAATAAAAATGAATGCAAGTTGGTGCGACTGTTAACCACATGTTGCAAGACAATAATTCACTTTAAACTTTCAGTAACACAGTTATCAAAAGCTCTGTGCTCTTGTTTTTTTTTTTTTTTGTCAATTAGTGAGGCAATCTGCTTCTACAGGCCTAAAGCTAGCACTCCTGAGCAATTAAAAATTAGTGTATTGGTCATTACTCTAAAAGTCTTGGTTAACTTTGGAGAGTGTATAAATGTGATCATCACGTATCGCCCTCAGCAGGAGGACTACTAAAGTGTGAGCTATGAACAGACACCAACACATAAACAGACTGACGCACACACAGATGACTGCAATCACTTTGAGTGCAGTCTGTCTCTCTGTATTTCAGTAACAGAAGGGGAATACTTTGTCCGCTCAGCTCCAATCACTGCTATTGCTTTCAAATAAAGTTGCAAATGTTGAAAAATGCACTAGTCACAAGTGACGTGGAATGGGCCCGCTCTGGCGTATCGATCCCGAGCTCTCTGTAGAGACCCTATTATGGCAAAGCAGTGCTTCAGGAGCACTGAGTAATGTTGAGTGTTACTAAGAGCAAATAGCTCATAAAATCTAACTCCTTCCTCTGTTGCTGAGGGGAATAACAGAGCACACAGTAATAAGAGGCTAGACTCAACCTCTTCCCTCTAGCTGATGGATTTGTGCGTGTTAAGGTACATGAAGGCACATACATGATTAAGACACACACACACTTAAGTACACATTGTGAGGAATGCTTACACAAGAAAGCTAAATAGTGAAACAGTAAAAGAAACACTCACAGTTCCTGGATGATGAAGTATTCTTTCCGGGTCTCGAATGTGTCTATCAGCTGAAGGATGTTTGGGTGGTTGACCCTGGAACAGCAAAAAGGAGTCACAGACTGCAACCTTACAACAGTGAAGGGTCTCACATGCAACTTTTGAATAGTCTTATATACAAAGAAGATTGGGTGGGTGAAAATGTCTTTGAGCTGGGTAGATAAAGCAGAAGTTACAAACACCTGAGCTTACATTATTAACCAGGGTTATTACATGGAGTGTGTGACAGGAAATATGAAAAGAAATTTCAAACAACAAAACACTCTCATTCTCCCTCTCTCCATCCCTCAATCATACATCCATCTGTCCACAGACTGACTGCGTACAATTTCAGGATCATGATTTCGTTCTTGGCAGCCTTGCGGACTTTCCTGCCGTCTTTCTTGAGGAATTTCTTGCAGACAAACACCTTGTCTGTCTGTCGGTCCTTAGCCAGGCACAGCTCGCAGAACTCCTTCCTACGCAAGAAGAAAAAAAAATAGAGAGAGAGAGAGACAGACAGACAGAGAAAGGCAGAAAAGGTCAATATAATGTTAGATCACAAAAGAAGAGTAGATGGTTTTGAGAGACATGGCACAATATTCTAATTAGGGAGACAAAGTAAACTGGCTGTTTTGGTGAAATACAGTGAAAGAATTTAATTGGGTGGAGAGTCGTTGGGTAGAATAAAAGGGTCATAAATAACAAATCTGAAATGGGTCTATTGCTGCCATCAGCTGGGCATTGTCTGGATTTGAGCCTTTGGGGCATACAGTACTTCACCCAAATGGATTTTGAGAAGCTATGTGATGCAAAGTTAAACTAAAACATTTCACATTATATCTTTAATGCTCAATAAATACATCAGAAAATCCAATAATGCTCTTTCTGCCGTTCTTTCTTTCTTTCTTTCTTGCTTAAATCATTCTAATAACAAATTAATGGTAATAGTAAATAGTAAATTGCTTTATATTCCTTGCTTTCATAAAATTAATAAGAGCAAATGTGTACTTAATTCTGAGTTAATGTGTGTGTGTTATATAAAAGATGAGCAGAAATCTCTGAGGCCAGATGCTGATGTTGCCATATGGTCTCCTACACTGATTAGTGTGTGTGTGTGTGTGTGTGTGTGTGTGTGCCTTCAATGTGTCAAGAAAACGGTCAGTATTCGGTCAGTCAACCAGCAGAGTGATTTTCACAACTCTTTGAAAATATGTCCAAAAGATTTTTTTTATTTTTAGGCATGACACAGAATCTTTAAACTGAATAAATTATAGACTTCCAACAGTGCAGTGTGTTTCATGAACTGTCATGATCAAAAATATACAGACAATTGGTTGGCTAAAATTTGAAAAATGTGTCTCTCAAGTCTGTTACACACTAGCCTCATGCTATTACCTTCTGTCATTCCTTCAGTGAAACCATTTGATATGCCAAACCAAATCTGCAGGGATAATGGATCCAATTTAATTTGAAATAATCCATGAAGAGAATAAAGACCATTTGGGAATATGGGAATGTGCCCATGAATTCTACATGGGAGAGGACAACAAGAGATCCATGCATAAAGCTTTATGGTACTCACGCTCGGAGGACCTGTCCAATTTCATATTTGTCCGTGACATCAGACATGCTATTGTAAGTCCGCCCATCTCGCAGGGCAAGGCACCCAAATGGCATGGCGGCATTCACCTAAGAAATAAAGAAAAAGACATTTCAGTCATTGCACTACAAAGGGGGAAAGTAAAGCATAAATTATTTTGATGACACCTTTAGGTAACAGACAGATAAAGGGATTGCAAAGCAGCATGGATATGCATGTTAAAGAGGAAAAGAGCTACTGATGAAACATTATGAAAGCCTTCAGTGGTTGAAGTCAAAGACACCAAGGGAGTGCTGTTACTGTTAGCCTTGAAAATATACAGTACATTGGAGAACCACAGATACAGCCAAGTCAGTTTCTGAACGAATCTGGATACTAACGCTTCTGGCAGCCTGGTTGTGTGCCAGCCTTGTCAATAGATACTAAGCTACCCACTAAGCTTCTATCTACTCTGCTAAAGTCTGCAGATTCTGTGCAACGTCTGTCAAGTTCAAGTTAGACTTTATTTATAAAGGGCAGTGTCCCTGTTTCCCTAAAGCAGCTTGCTTCTTCAACAATCACTGGAGCCCCGAGTAGCACTGACAGCACTGGGTTTTAATGACAGCAAAATTAGTTTTTTGTTTGAAGTCTGCATTTGTGTGTGTGTGTGTGTGTGTGTGTGTAAGTTTGGATTTGTCTTCTGATCTAGATCAGTGGTTCATGACCTTTTAAACTTGCTCTGAACATCACTCAGAATGACTTTTAATTCCTCTTTTCACCTCACAGTAACTGTCACTGTTAGCATTGCGCCTGAAAATGCACTTCAAACAGGAAAAAAACATCCATTCCAGATTACGTACAATATATATGTATTTCACCATAACATTCTTCTTATCATGTCCACCCTAAAATAGCTTATGACCCCACAGGAGGTCCCAAACGCCCAGGTAGAAAATCAAAGATCTAGATAGTGAATCAGCAATCGATATACCATCTCACCACAGTCCTCAGGCAATCCTCACCCACATCCTTTAACACTCTATCTACTGTAGGAGACAGATTCCCTGGAAGCTTCAGCCATCTATCCTCAAGATCCCTCTCCTCTCCTAAATACCTGACAAAACCCATTCCTGTTGGAGCATTAATTTCCATTGTTTCTCCTGACTTTCCCTTACAACTTATCTCCTGTGTCTGTGGGGCTTGGGACCACATCAAGATAAATCCATGGAATTGACCAATTTAGGAAATACGTGATAGGAGGGAATGGGACGTTTTTAGAGGGAGCTTTGATTAATGTGTGTGATGCTAGAGGCAGCTAGCAATGCTGTGAAGACGACTCCGGGACTGTGTGTAAGTGAGGGAGAGAGACTGGAGAATGAAAGGAACTGAGAAAAATAGAGATGTGTAAATATGATGTGAGGACTAAGCACAGAAAGACAATAGAAATCCTCAGAGGGAATGACATTTTGCGGGTGCTAATTTAGGATTAAGGAATGAATATCAGTGATGCAAAATCCCCACTCTCTCTCTCTCTCTCTCTCTCTCTCTCTCTCTCTCTCTCTCTCTCTGCGTGTGTGTGTGTGTGTGTGTGTAGCATCACCACTGTAGATGATAGGGCCAGAGGTGCTTCTGATCTATGGTGGAGGCGGGGCTGGAGAGTACTGTGTAATCCCAGTGCTGGCCCTAATCTCTAATCTGTACCCCTAATCCAGAGCGCTGGGATACATTTTGTGTGTATATGAGTGTGTGTGTCTGAGCAAGAGCAAAGGTTGATGCGGATATATATCACATGTGCAGATGCAGAGTTTGAACAGAAGGATGCGTGTTTGTGTGTGTGTGTGTACATGTGTATCCATATGTGCGTCCCTGTGTGAGTGTAATGCCCCAGTGAGACCGAGGGGAATTTAGTGGTGGATTGAAAAGGCCTAGTTTTGCCAGAAGATTATGTAAGCACATCAACATTCCCATGACAAGGTCCAGGACAGTGAAGGTGATGCTGGCTTGATTTGAATGGAGCACATCCACCCCTGTGAGAACAGAGTGTCCCCGCTGAAATATAGTACCAACTGCCAAGCACCAAATGTCATTTGTCAGTAAGGGTCGGCAGATATGCTTGCCAATAACTTTTGCTAACTTTTGAGCACTGTGGTTCTACACAGTTTTAAGTATTTTGCCTGCTCCAAAACTCTCACTAACTTTAAAGATAGACTCCATGATTTTGTCAGAGCACCCCCGAATCTCCACTGTTGATGTTTCAAAGCTCAACACAGGCCACAGTTAAATTTTCAAGACATCAGCAGTGACCTGGGAACAATTTGGGGGATTTGCTGGAGCTACTGGGCACCATTACAAAATCACTTAATGTATCTTTAGGTCTTTACACTGGCATCAACTTTTTTACAAACTTTCTCCACAGGTTTAGCTTAAGTTAAAGTGATGATCTCCTCTTTTTAATATTAATTCCCTGAAGGCTTGAAAGGTAGCTGGCTTCATAAAGAATATCGGCTAACTCTCTGTGTTTTATGTGTGAAGATCAGTTTATGGTCTGTCCTTTCTTTTAGGTATATGCTTGTCCTTCTTCTCGTGTCACTGGCGATTGTTTTCTAGCCCAAAAAACTCAGATGTCTTAAAAAAAAACACCATACCTGCAGAATACTGAGTCAGTACGAACCTTGAAGTTGACAGAGAGTAGTAGGAGGCGATATGGGAGGATATGAGAAGAAAGGAGATGAGAGGGGAAGAGTGGAAGAGATGGGAGATGAGGAAAGAGGTGAGAAACAATGGGAACAGAAAGGCAAGGAAAAGGGTACACTGTGACTAAGTGAAAAGGTGGATAGAGAAAATAGTGTACATGAGAACAAAGTGTAAAACACAGAACTGCAGAGGCAGATTGAGAGTACCTCTCAACCTCACAGCTTCACAACTATGTGCGTGTGAAATGTTTGCACAGGTGAATGTGTGTGTGTGTGTCTGTATGCGCATGTGGGTGCATGTAGGTATGTGTCAACAGGCTATGTGTGATAATGCGTTGTGTGACTCATGTTTATGAGGGCATGAAGGGCTGTCCCCAAAGTCAGAAAGCACTCGAAGGCATGCTGACAGGGCAACCCCTCCGCAAAACAAATTCATTGCATGCATTCTGAGTATCTGCTAGATTGGTGAAGGCAGCACAATATCAGAGATGAAATGAAAGCATTGAAGTACAATGCAACAATTCAGCCATACTCAGTGACACCACCGCTGATCTGTTAGCAGCAGGTGATGCTTTGAATCAATCAACAAAACTGGGCACTGTGTTTTGGGTGCTTTGACATTTCATTGCGAGAAATGATTCATATTTCATCCCTGTTTCTGTATATTTTAAAGCTAAAATCCACAGCTATCATGCCATGCAAAGATGATGGAGCAACCGGTGTCATGTTTGTTAAGTTGTTTCAGTCAGCGTCGTTGTTGGTATGTAGTGAAACTGTCACTGATCGAGCAGGTAAACTTTCTGAAATGACAAAGTATCTCCAACCAGTAAATGTTCCATTTTTAGTGCTTAGTGAAATTGATTGTTTCAGGATAAACCCCTTGAGATGTATCATCTCATTTTCAAGGGGGCCCGTGGGGGCTTTCACCATACTCCATACCACAGATGAAGATATTAAGGAGATATTTGAAAAAGTTTCAGATTTAAAACTGAGTTCAAATAGAGGTTATGTTTATGTCACTCAGCTTAAATCTTAGATCCAATTTGAGGATGCACTGAAGAGTAAGACAAAATGAGCTTTTTACATTTTGTCATCCCATTTAAGCTTAAAGGCAGCGAGGGATTCAAAGTTTCTGAGTGTGCAGGTACCTGTTTTGTCATCATAGGCAATGATTACACTTGTCCCTTTAGTGTGGCTCTCATCCGATCATGCAACTGCACATGGACAACTGCATTGTCACTCTGACATGATGAAACAAAACTGAAATAATACTCATACAATTTGAATAACAATCTGTGTACATCCTTTTGAATGAGCATGTAAGCATGCAATCCTGTCATGCAGTACACAGTGAAGAATTACTGACAATTGCATGGTTTGCTGTACATTTTGCTTATGCTTTTGAAATGCACACCCATTAACACACAGAGGCACACACAGACTCAGGTGTGAAGGCACACCAATCTATCCGAGACATCACACTGTATCTTCAGCACCTGAAATCAAATTGCTTGTGCATGCCTCTGTGTCTTGAGTGTGTCTGTGTGCTTGTTCACAAGTGTTGTGTTCAGGCTGCAGCAAGGCTCAAAAATGAATCAAATGGAATAGAATATCTTTTTATCAGCTCAGAGGGGAAGTGTTTCAGAGGTTCTCGGCGTCAAGGTTATTCTAAGAAAATCTGCTATTTACTGGCACTCATCTCTTTAGCCATCCTTTCCTATTAAGCCCAGTCCAACACAGGAAAAAAAAGGAAAGAAAGATGGTGTATTTTGCAGCTCAGCACTAAATACAATATGCAAACAGAATGACCTACTGAAGAAAAGCAGTCTAGCACAGTAGGTCTATGTTCTGTGTGACAAGCTGCCGTGACTGGTTTGGCTTTTGATGCGCTTCCATTACAGAAAGCAGGGAATAATTTCAAATGTATGTTATGTAAATATTTCACCGGCTGCTGTGCGAAGCCGCTTTTGCAGAGTCTCTCTGTGTTGTCAGACAAGCGGTTAGGAGTGTCGCTGTGTCCTTGTCACTGTCATACAGATGCAGCGCAGCGATGCTTGTAAATCAACAACATTGTCATTATCAGCATTGCCACAATATAAATCCTGATATCTGCACAATGTGATTAAGTGGTGCCGCATCAGCTTTGGGAAGAGGTGACACTAGATCTACGATATGATAAGATAAACACCAACAAGATGTGTGTGAGTGTGTGTTTATAGAATATATTAATCAATGATGGCCTCAGGAGAAGAGTCAGAGCAGCAGAGGGTCTGTGGCTGACCTCAGGTTACATCTGCCTGTGTGAAGAAGAGATGACAGGCCTCACATGTCAGACTCCATGTGAGCGCTAACCACCTGAGTTACACACATGTACATGCACACACACACAACTACACACAACTGTACGAGCTCCACAAGGAACACGCATGTACACCCATACGTAAGCAGTAAGCACACACATTTTACAGCTCAGTGCACGTCACCATACGACTGTCCTTACGTGACAGAGAAGCACACATATATCTGTCCCTCATTAGTGTTTGACATGTCACTCTGCCTATATCACGGCAGCATGGACACAGGTGTGATTCTACAGGAACAACGTGTTTATCCTTTCAACCAGACAGCGGGATCATTTCACTTAAAAGCCTCTTTGTCTTTCCCTGCCTCTCTTGCTTTCTCCTTTTTTTTTTTTTTTCGTGCCCGCTCCTTCACCTCTCTCTGCCTCTACGTGGCTTTCATCTCGTCGTTTTGCTCTCGCCCGTCCCCCTTTTTAGTTGTAGCTCTGGTCCGAAAGGTTTAATCATGGCAATTCCTCACCGAGGTGGGGGAGAAGAACATCAGGGGTTATGACTGATGTGGCAACCCCTGATGTTCTTACTGTTACACTAATGGGAATAACACAGAGGAAGATTGCGGACATGTTCGCCATTCTTGCACTTTACAACCACTAATCCTACTGCGCTAGCCCCTCGGTGTGTGTGTGTGTGTGTGTGTGTGTTTAAATTAAATAAATACATTTAAGAGACAGTCACACATGTACACACACCTACACAATAACGGACAGAAATGTTCTGTGTCCCAAAAGCCCTCTTAGGGGTAATTAAGCCCATCATTACCATCTGGTTTTCCACTTTTAATAAGATTATCAATAATGATTACCACATATTAGCTTTCACAAAGATGATCATTTGTGTGTTTCTTGTGTGCAAATCAGTGTGTATCTCTTCATCTGTGTATAACAAGACATGACAGCTGCAGCCTGTCCCTTATTGATCAATCAAGGCCCCCCGTGATATAGCCTGCATGACTTAACACATAGAAAAATCCAGCATCTGCAGTGCTTAGGGTTTCAAATTCTTCAGAGGAAATTTCATTAGATTCACAATCTTATGTAAGAATTGCACTGGGTATAATTAGGAAATCATAACACAATGAATATTCTAGACACAGCTGAGAGCACTTTTAAATTTTTCATTAATACCATTATGGCCTACAAAACGTATTTACGGTAAGAATATAATGGCATTAAGCAGAAATCAGTCCACTGATTCCTACTGTGCTCATTGCCTGAGTTGACGAGTGTGTGCTCGATATTGAGCGGGGCGCGCAGCAGCCTGAGGATGGTCCCAGGCCTTATCAGGATGCTGTGATGTGAAAGTGGGACAAAAAAAGAGTTGCGAGGACATGACAGAGTACACAGGAGAGAAGAGCTGAAGAGGAGTAGCAGATGAAGGGCCAATTATCAGCATTACTGTGCTTGTTAAAATCAAGTGTAGGACGGGATGCAAGAGTGAGAAAGGGGGTGAATGGATACACACACTTATACACAAACCTTACAGTAGTAGGAGTTACGCATGTGTGGATACCATGTAATGGTTAGTGTGTGTGTGTGTGTGTGTGTGTGTGTTGCATCGATACCCATTATATTTGCTTCTTTCACTGAGCTCCCAGTATGGGGTCTTCTCCAGGCTTGTTATAAACACTAATTCCCTTATTGCTCACAGAGCGGCTCTCATCTAACGCCTGTACATGTGTGTGTGTGTGGTGTGTTTGTGTGTGTAAGGGAAAGAGACAGTGAGTGTGTGTGTGTGTGTGTGTGTGTGTGTGTGTGTGTGTGTGTGACTGCAAGGCATACACAAGGCCAGAAACAGGCTTAATAAGGAAACGCTCTAATGAAAATTCATCACATCTGCCCAGAGAGAGAAAGAGAGAGAAACCCATTTCCAAATGCAGACGCATATAAAATCTGCCAAATTCATGTAGTGTCTCTCTCTCTCTCTCTCTCTCTCTCTCTCACACACACACACTCCTCACACACATGAACACACAGCACATACATATACAGTGTTGCCTTATTCTGAATGATATGATTCATCTGTTTAGAAACCTTACACCACTCTGTCAGAAATACCTCCTTCCTCACCTTTCACTTCCTCCCCCCTTTCTTTCCCCCTCCTGTGTGTCCTCTGTTTCCTGTCCCCTCATTAGGAGAGTGGATCTGTGCAGGTCTTGCACGGTAAGTGCGTCCTCAGGGAGAAGGGCCACAGAGTACCTTTTCCTTTTTTTTTGACAAAAGTGTGTGTATGTGCGCATGTGTGTCTGTGGCTTACGTAGAATGATGCAATGTCAGGCTGACAGGCTTACTCTTTCTGACACCAGAATAGCCTGAGGCAAGACCTGCAGGCACACACATACACACTGCATGTATACAATACACAGACTGAATGATGGAGAGTGTGTGCTTTTTGTGAGTGTGTGTGTGTGTGTGTGTGTGTGTGTGTGTGTGTGTGTGTGTGTGCGCGTGTTTGTGTGTGTGTGTGTGTGTGTAAGTAACTTTTTGACTAAATCTTAAACTGTGCGGATAAGTTGGATATACACTCATATACGCACAGAACCGCACACACAGAGGCAGGAAATGAGCATTTCCTCTCCAAGTTGGACGTAACATCAAAATAGAAAATCAGAGCTCCACATGATAGCGAGCTAGAAAGAGAGAGAGAGAAAGAGTGATGGGGAGGTGAGTAGGGGATCATAAGCGAGGAGCAAAAGGAAGACAATCATGTAAATCTACTGCATAAAGCATGTACATGCATTTACACATTTAGAGCATTTCTCTCATAAGAGACAAGCTGTGGAAATATTTATGAACAAAAGCATGAGCCTGCTCTCTCTTTCTCTCTCTCTCTCTCTCTCTCTCTCTCTCTCTCTTTCCTTTCAGTCACTCTACCATGTGGATTTGTGCTGTTTCCATGTTGGACTGCCTTACACTTTCTATCCTGTGCAGTAAAAGCAATCTGTTTTCATGGACCGCACACACATTTACTTTTTTTTTTTATAACCAAATTTTATTCAACACTCTGCACATATGATGAAACATTATTACAGATTCATGTTGTTCTTTTTAGACAGAAATATCCCCCCATTATCCCCCCAGCAATCTTCTCCCTGCTCGTAAAAACACAATAATGATAAATAAATAAAATAAGTAGAAATAATTATAGTTGAATAGGTTAAACACAGATAACAAAAACCGTCCCGTTTACTTATCCTGTAATGTTTTGTCCATCAGAGTTCAGATGGGAGAATTCAGGGATGGAGGTTCCTACAAATTTAAATGCCCAATCAGCAATAAAAAAAAAACATTATTCACATATATAAATTCACTGTTCTAAATATAAGCCTGTTTTACACCAATCATTACAAATATTACTGAACATTAAACCTAATGCCTTTTACATTGTCTGAAAATACATCAGATTTAGTTGTTGTCTGGTGCTGTCCTTGTATTTCAAAGAGACTACTGAGGGTCTACAGTCATAGCGGTTCTGTGAGGCACAGTGCTCACAATAACAATGCTAACATGCTGATATTGTCAAGTAATGTTTACCATGTTCACCATCTTAGTTTAGAATATTGGCATGCTAACATTTGCTAATTCGAACTAAACAATAAGAGCAACTGAGGCTGATGGGAATGTTTTTAGTTTTGCATTTGGACATTTTGGATCATCACGATCCATTGATCAGCTTGATCAGCTCTGACCAGTGGCAGAATAGCATGCATCTGACTGACAAGCAACAAGAAAAAATACTATGTACTGTACACTAACGTGGTGTGAATGGGACAAATGTAACACCTGTACAATGCCATCCAATATGGTTGCCCTGCAACAAATCCCACATTTGTGAAGCTTCTAATGGTTCGTTTTTCTCGAGACTGTGTAAGAGAGGTGTTGATTTAACTCTGGTCATTTTGAGGAAGGAAGGGTGCACCTTATGTTTTGTCTCACCCATATAGTTAAAGGATATAACTGAGATGTGTTATATAAGGTGTGCCTAATAGTTTGTTCTCAAATTGAACGTTAGGGGAAAGGGAGTATCCAATTTGATAGTAGGGCTATTGTATTGTATTCTATTGTATAACATTGTACAGGTGTTACATTTATTGTGTCCACATCCCGTATATGAACCACATTAATCATGGTTGAGCTGTGAGCACATGTGCCTTCAGTGAATTGTGTGCTTCTGCGTGGGGCAAGGACCTGCAGTAAATACTGCCAGTGTGCAACAGTAAATTTAATGAAATTAACAATCAATACGCTCCACTGTTTGTAAGCTTGTGTAACCCCAAGTGTGTAATAGCACGGCTTTCTGTGTATTGGTGGATGCCTAACTGATCTTACCCCGAATGTCCACCACCTGACTGAACTAGCGTTGCACCTGCGCTGTGTCCCGCAGCAGCCAGCTCTCTGTTTGAGTTTTTTTTTTCTTGTTTGTCTTTTTGACTATGTTCACAATAATGTGGATTAAATTAAAAACACAAAACATTTTTCTCTTGATTTTGGCCTTCTATCCCTACTAAGCTGGCATTTGCTATCTCTGGGAATAGAGATTTCTGAAAATACTCGCAGCCCATGTGGGCTTTGTTGATGTGAAATTGACAGCCTTGAGCTATAATGAGGATGGGAGTTAAAAGAGCTTTCTGAAAATGCTGATGTGTAAGTGTCAGCTTGTCGAACTTACATTAACATAGCCACAGCACATCTGCTTACAAGCAATGTTAAGGAGCCACCTTGCTGTAGCCTCCAGTTATTTCTGTAATCTCTTATTTAGTCAGTGTATCCGTTTCTGTTTCTGCTGTAAGACAGCTGTACAAATAAAAACAGTGATTGATCTCAGAGCAACAACCCAGGAGTTATCATTATACTTAGACAACAGGTAGCCATTTTGACCATCAATCACAAATCAATGTTTTACACTTGTGCAGTCATGAAAGAGACAAAAACAAAGTCACATGCAACAGAATGGAGCTTCACTCTGCTGAGACAAAGTGGATCACTGAAATACAATCATTTCCTTGTTTGCCAGTGTTATAGAGGAGTTACAGTATGGATAATAAATAAAAAGTGTGTGACACATGCTTTAAATATTTTGTTTGTTGTTCTTAAATTCAGTTTGCTGTTACAGCAAATTTATAAACAGAAGACAAGCTACAGACTGTGATTTACTTATTCTTATAACTATACCCCAATGCTTCCTCTTCATCCTGATGTATCTGCATAGAGCCTTTAAGTGTGAGGAAAACAATGCTGCTCTTTCTCATATGTCTTTATTGTGAATAAATATGTATTCACATCTAAAAAAATATATATATAAAATATATTTCGCGCTTCAGTCATGCATGTGGGCTGGGAAAAATAGACTTTATGCGAAAAGTTTGTGGTGCAGAAAAAATTGCCATGCCAGGCAGACACGACCATGTCGCACATGGCTCACGTGTCTAACATAAAACCACTGAATTAAATGGCTCCTGTCAACTCTGTCACGCGCACGACTCACAGAATGCAACATAAACGCTTTCGGCAGACATGAGAGATTAGACAAAAGGGACGGATACAAGGAGGAAATGTCGCTAATGGTTCAGAAGTTTGAGATCATTATAAAACATTCAGAGGATACGTAATACTCAAGGGAAGCAATAGGGAAAGCTAATGGCTGTATCTACCTATTAGTGTGTGTGTGTGTGTGTGTGTGCATTATACATGTGTGTTTTTGAGGGGGTGGGGTGGGGTGGGGGTGTGTCAGTGGAGAGAAACAACATTCACTGTCAAGTGGTTTCCTCCACATAAATCAAGTGGGTTGAATAGTTGAGTGTGTGCGCACAAACACACTTGCACATACTAGGCAAGCACACAGTGTATCAGTGACTTAAAATGCAACTCCCTCCAGGGCCATGAGCCGATACTACTTTCACCAACCAACTTAATTTGTGTGTGTGTGTGTGTGTGTGTGTTAGGAGGGCACTTTTGGTTACACTTAATCCACTTTTGGATGATTGAGAAACACTCATGGGGGGAGAACTCACACACACACACACACACACACACACACACACACACACACCTCTGTTCACTCTCTCTGTCAAACACATACAGACCCACTAATGCACCTACCCACAATCCACCTACACACACACACTCCCGCAAATTCAAATACACATGTACATGTGTTAAGCCATTGGTCTCATTGTTAGGTTTGCCCTCTCTGGGGAATAAATTAAACTGTAAAACCTTCTTTCCCAGCATCCACTTGTGTGTGTGTCTGTGTGTGTCCATGCACACGCAAAATCGTGCGCGTGTATCTCCATTGATCACGACTGCATTAATTAATTCCTTTTGTGGCCAAACATGGCCTTTAGACACACCGCACAGAGTGCCTCTCCAAAACCCCAGACTTCAATTGAGAGGCTCAATCCACACCTCAGTTTGCATGCACACACACGCACACATGAACAAAGTAAGAGACAGAGTGAAACGGGGATAGACGCATACAGATGCACACACAATCTAACACACAGACACAAGCTTTCACAGTTCCCCACACTCCTGTCATCTAACCCTCTAGCACTGTTTCTCCCCAGCTGGGATGTTCGGCTAATCATCAGCAAAGAAAAACTCCACCATCTCCCCACTTTTACTCCATTCCTTCACTTCCTCCTCACAAAAAAAACCCTCTGTCTCCCTTTGTTTAGTCTGTCACACCTCCGCTAACTGAGATGCCAGATGAAGCAATAAATAAATTTACCTAAATGCCAAGACAGTGCCGGAGTTCTACTTTATTTTTGTCTATTCCTGCTTATCCTTCAACACACCTGTCTGTCTCATACAGGTCTACAGAGATGCTTATTGACTGTACTGAGACAAACCTCTGTCAATAAAAAACTTCAGCAGGGAATGTGGAAGACAACATGTCATGAGCCTGAACTGCTCCATTGACCGCAAAAGGAAAAAACAAAACAAAAAAAAAACCGTCATGAGCAGAGCTGCAACCCGGTTTCCTCTCTTTTATAAAACAGCAAGTACAGATTGTCAAGTGGTTTGGAGCTCTGGGTTTTTTCACCACTACCTGTTGCACAGCATATGCCTGTAATTGTGCATGTGAGCTTACTTTCATTCCAGTAACCATGTTATCAGAGTAAAATTCCCAGTTTATCATACGGTAGATGTTGAACTTTTGAATAAAAAGTTCCATTTGTTTTCAATTGACCTGCCTGAATAAATGGAAAAATAGAACACCATACAATATTATGCATTATGTGGATTATTTGGAAACCCATGTACGACACACATTTATTCTCTCTAGATTGAGTTTGAACCCAAGGCTGTTTAGTGTATTTTAACCTGAAACAACCTTTTTTTCCCTTTCAGCATAATTTGGCTGCTCATTAAAATCTTCCCATGAGTTGCCTTTGAGTTTCAGGGCAACAAGGGACAGCTCTGCTATGTGAGGTTTTAGATTGTCAGTTTGTGAGAGGTGGTTGTTTCTGATATACCATGTCACATCTGCAGTAATCTGAACCCTGAAGGCTTCTGCCTCACTCACACATGCATGGACACTTCTGCTCTAAAAAAGGGGAAGCATAAGCATCACAGGGACCAAGGACACAGCTGTTACCATTATACACACATGTAGATGTCACATATAGAAATACTTACAGTTCAAGTCATATCAGATAGGTGCTGTTGCACAGACTATGGGGTATCAAGCAGAAAGAGTCTGAGCAAAAGCCACACTTTTACATTAGAGGCATTTAGATAGATATTCATATGCACCTTAGTGCTGCAAATGGTGCTACTTTTGCACTAGCACCTCTGCATGTGTGCATGTTTGTGTGATTGATGGGAACAAGCCTGTTCAAGCATGAGTCTTAAGATGAAAATGAGGTCATTTGGTCTCGTGGGAAAGTTGGAGTGAGAGAGACAGCGAGAGGGAAGGTTAAGAGAAGGGACAAAAAAGATGATAAAGACAGAAAAGAGAGAGATGGAGCAGTCAGGAAGAGGAGGATGACGGAATAATGGCTGTTGGGCATGATCCAGTTTGGGTATGTCAGCAGCATATACACGTAATGACACACAGATGGCAGCTCCCCACACACCTACACAAACACACACAGGTCAGAGAATTACTTTCCAACCACCGTTTTGCTCTAATGGTCAACTTATGGCTGCCATCAATGATTCCAATTTCCAAACCCTTCATCCAGAGAGCCACAGTCAAATTCCATCTGTCGCAGAGAGTAACGCAAGACGAGTGACGAGTGGAAGTTTAACGTCAATCTGAGGTGAGAAGACCTTCACAAGATGACATTACAGCTCGGGGAAAAAAACTCATATTGAAAATAAAACAGCTTTGAACATTGTGGTGGAAGTATTTAGGTTCAAAATGATATAGGTAACAATACAGACAACTATGGATATTGACTTCACTTTTATTTTGGCACTCCACAGGGCAGATAAAACAATGTAAACACACCTTACAAGGAATCTTATTTTGAAGTAACTCTTGTAAATTGCCATTGCAAACACTGCCACAAGGGTGGGTCTGGGTCATATTAGATGCAATTCTGCATGCAATTCTGCAGTATCTGTAAACCCTGTATATACTGTATACTCTTATGGTCATCATCCATATCCCTGTTGGTTAGTTTCAACCTGTGGCCACTGGTCCTCTTTGTTTATTATGTTTGTCTGTCTTAAGATAATAAACAATTCTGCAGAGTTAAAATCCATCCTCCATGTATACGTTTTCAATATTAATGCAGATCATCCTGTCAAAATGTGAAGGTATTGTAGCTATTATACTATGATTTCACTTCAGAGTAATACAAAAAATACTGATGCTACTTGGTGAGTATACTCCAGATGTAGTCTGCATCTCTGATTGCTCTCAAATGGACAAAAAAAATGTGGCTGACTGTGGCAGTCCTCATTCAGTCTTACATGTTCAGGAGGTGCACAGTGAATGTAATTAGCCCGAGGCTACTGCAGGCACTGGTACACTCTGGGCTGTTGTGTACTTTAACAGTATGCTGTTGTGTAGCATCAAGCTATGTATGAAATATTAACCAGGTCCTCTAATGGGACTTCCTTTAAAATGTCTCCAACGGCATTGTATTCCAAATATCAAACATCTGACTTGTATGCATGCCATCACAATCAGAGAAAGATGATGAATGGGAAGGAGAAGAAGGGAAATGGTAGTCCAGTCATTGTGGTCTGAATGACACCTGTTTTCTGTATGAGCTGCCTCACAGATGAGATGATGAAATGAAGAATCAAATTTTCGAGACGAAAAGCACATTATTAAAACTCTAGGGGCCGAATCAACAGGATACACACATGCATACACACACAAACACTAAGGCTATAAAATAGAGTTATCCTGCATACCACATAAATAATTCATAGATGAGTAAAATTCCTATTCAATTTTCATTGATTAGCAATGTGAAAGTTACATCAGCTGAGAAAATTGCTCAGGAGAACATGTCTGACTATGTATACTTTAGTGGCGATCTGTGCAGCCAATCCTGTACAAAAGCTACTTCAGCAGTGTACAGTAATGGCCATGGGATCTTTAGGTCAACCTTAATGACCAGTGAAGTTAACCATATCACAACTAATTTACAGCAAAGTACCTGAACTGACCCGACAACAAATTACTATCAGTTTTGTCAGTATAGGCTGCATTACAACTGAACAAAGCAGGAAGGTTAGCATAAAGGCCAAACACAGAGTGTATTGATTATAAGGTACTAAATCATTTTACTGTAAGGCCTATACATTTCAAATGCGCTCCTTGAATAGCCATAAAGGGGAGGATGAAAGAAAGTAACTGTAGGAGGCATGTGTTAAAAATTGAGCGGAAGGAGCAAAGTGGTTTGGTTTAGGGTGAGTGCAAGTGAGAAGGAGAGAGCAAAGTGAAGAGGAATGAAGAGTGAGCACTGGTGCCAGACAAAGAGAGGAACATTCAGAGGAGAAAATAAGATTGAGATGAAGATGACAAGGAAAAGGAAGAATGAAAGACGGAGACAAAGCATGGAAGATGACAGTTGTGAAGAGCGTGAGGGAATGAAAGTGAGAACACTTCCGTGAGAAAGTCAGCAGTGTGTGTATGTGTGCCAGGAGGAAAAAAAATGCTTTTGTGAAATATTCAGTGTGATAGAAGACTTATAGAAGCAAAATCCCCTCCCTGGAGAGAGGGAAGAGAGGAAGAGAAAGGAGGAGGAGCAGAGAAGAGGAGGAGAAAGGAGCAGTGATTGAAGATTTGGATAAGAGTCATAAGGCTAGAGACCATTTCAACAGAGAGGTCTCTGCTGTGAAGCTTCGTGTAGGACTGTCAGGGCCCACTCTATTTTTAAACAGTGTGTGGGTATACTGCTCACACCTTATAGCATCCAGTACACCTGTGGAGCTTGCTGGAGGTGAGCTTATGTAGACTTTTCCACTGGGTTACTATTTTAGTAGAGGAGAAAGCAGTCTCTGGTTATCAAAAAAAATAATAAGATGAATTTTTGGTCCTGAAATGGAAATTGTCTTTTCACTGGCCCCATTGTTTTGGGATCCAGAAGTGCATATGCAACTAGTTAAACAGTTCAGTATCTATGGAGTTGTTGTCTTCACTGCCTCAAAGCCTAGATTTGGTTTTACTGCTTGCAGGTCCTCATGCGAGAAAATACAAATTTGGAAAGTGGGCATTTGCTTTGCTAAATACATTTAAGTCATTGTGACATCCTTACACTGCGCACAAGTCACAGGGAGGTGGCTGGGGAGTGTGCATGGGCACATAAAGTGAAGCACAAGTCTTTGACATCAGAGATCTGTTAGACTTACTCAAACTCTTTGTTAAGGTGAGGTGTTTTGGGAAAATACTGAAAAAGTCAACACATCTTTTCTTGTGATTCAAGTCAGTGTTGACTTTTTAGCCTCGTTAGCGGTGCAGCTCTACGGATTGCAATGTCGGTCAGTCGGTCAGCCACTTTGTTTCTAAAATATCTCAGCAACTATCTGATGGATTGGCACAAAATGTTGTACAGACAAGTCAGTCTGAACGCCGCTTAAGGCACCTACCACTCAAGCCAGCATGTCTCAGAGCATTCCCTCTCTTTAAAGCTCAATGTGTTTTGTTAGCAATATTGCTACTTTATTGCTATTACTACTTGTGGAGTAAATTACTGACAATATGTTTCATTAGGGAAGTTGGGAAGTTATTTAAATTTAGGGCTTTCTTGGAGCAAACATCCCGTGGCTATCAAAGGACCTGTATCACATGGTGCTTCCACAATGGCTCCAGCATTCAGCCTTTAGGATTGCCGCTTGTTGCAAACAGGGGTTTAAACATGGGTCTTTTTTTTCTTCAAACTGTTCTATCAGACCCCCTGCCCTTATATGACATGGACTAACTGCATTTACTCTACAATCATGGCCACATTCATATACACACCAGCTTACACACAAAACCACACACCAAAAGGCTCTATAAATACAGTGTGGAGGTAATGTTCATCGTGTAAAGTAGGCGGATTTACTGGAACCAGGTCAGAGCAAAGGCAGAGCATGCTCTCACTTTCCTCCTATTTAGCTGCTTTTCTCGCCATTTTTCCCCCCTTGCTATTGCTTTTCTAGCTCTTTTTTTGATGAGGTAGACTGGAATGGTTATCTCCTCCAACCCCACACAATCCTGCTCCCCCACCGACACTTGTTTCCCAACTTCTCAGTACCATGTCTCTTCAAAGGCAGGCATAGAAACCACCTATGACTATTTCTGAGGGTTTTGAATTTTGCGAGTGGATTATCCATAAAGCATGCTGATATATTCAATTACTCAACTACCAGTGCATACTAGTGTGTAATCATGTTTATCTATTAATTACAAATGGTAATAACAGCACAAACCATCCACGCTGCCCACGGCAACATTTGGAGGTTAGCGGGCAAATTATTGAGGTTGGATGTTGCCAATTTGTCATCAGTGAAACTGTAAACGTATGAGTTTATGCTTCATGAATGGGTGAAACCAACAAAACTATCCAGTGCTGCACCAGATAGTAGTTCTATTTTGGTCTTTTCTTAAAAGACGTGACTTTCAGAAAAGGCTGTGTTTTCTCTCTTGGAAACATTTTTAGCTGGATCCTACATGGGTGCCTCGGTTGGGCACCACTTTTATGGCTTAAAGTGAGAGAATAAGTTAAGGAATGAGTGAAAGACATTGAGGCTGAGCATATCCATTAGGGCGATACCTTTCAAAATCTGCTTGTCTCTTATAGATGACTAGATGCATTTAAGAAATCAATGAGATGCCTCTGCAATGGCACAGAGTGAGAAAGAGAGAGCAGAAGAGAGCAGGGAGAAGAAGAGGGGAAGTAAAGAAAATGCAAAGGCCAAAGGGTGAGGAAATGGAGGAGATGTGGAAGGATCAGAGGAGGATGAGGAGGAGAGGCTTGATTTTTATTCCACGTGTCAGACGTGACTGAATGCACTTCAGTGAGGAAATCTGCCTTTGTTTCTAACCACCTCGGTATTAAACTCATCCATCCTGAGAGAGAGAGAAATACACAGAGAGGAGGGAGGGAGGAGGAAGACGAGAGAGAGACAGAGAGACTGAGAGAATCTGTGTCTGCAGAGCAGTCATCTTTCACCTGTAGCTAGCAGAGATCTTGGCTTGCATAATGCAATGTGAGGATAAAGCCTCCTTTATGACCAGCTGAGCCAATAAATCCGGATCAGTTCTGACCTCTTTCCCCCCCCCCCACCCTCATCTCCTCCTCTCTGTGGTTGTCTTTGCTATAGAAGCGCACAGAGAGCTTCAGCTGCTGAACTCTCTACAGCCCAGAAACTCTTCCTGAGTCCTATTTCTGTCTTTGCTTCCATCAATGCATTCAACCAAAGTGGAGATAGTGGAGACACTTGACACTTGACACTTTCCTACTGGTACAATGAAAAAAGCATTTCAAATGTACCTTATTTTCCCAGTATGTTTAATTGGCTGTATCTGTCTCCCTCTACACTAACCATTCCCTCTGGTGCAAAGTCCCTACCATAGTTGTTTTCAATTAAAAAGGACTGTGCTGCAGCTGTCCTTGCCTTAGCTATATCGCTATGCAGGGGAACGGCTAGCAGAAGATGAGGGGTAGTAGTTTTGGCAGCCATCGTTATGATCGAATGGGGAGCCACAGTTGAAGAACTGATAAAGCAGTGGCTTGTTGGATCCATCTTTACAACAGCTTGGGGTGTTATATAAGGGGTGATGTAGCTGGGGCTGGTGGAGGAAGCGCAAATGATAAATCCCAAAGACAAATATAACGAGCAAGCAATAAGTGACTGCTGCTCATAATGATAGCATTGATACTTAAGTTATAATTACTTTTGCCCCTCTATTTTTTTATATTCATCATTTCAACAGTAAGCAGGATTACACTCAGTTATGTATATAATATTTTATTTGTACCTTTTATGTCATTTTCTGATCTGTGTCCTAGCTACTGTTTGCTGGCCCAGATTCTAGCCCAGTTTCGACAGACACTTTTTTTTGCTGAACTCAAAGAAACGGTGAGCCAGGACAGCCAAGTGCTCCGAGTTTAGCTCTGCTCAGTCTGGACCAGCATGAGGAAAAACCCCAATTAACAGGTGAGTGGACTCACATCATGTGAAATTGGGCCAGGTGGAGTACATTTAGAGTGTGCTGCTTGGCCTCCAGACGGCTATTTGGAGGAAGGAAAACTACACCAGGATGGTTTCACTGTCTCCTCTCTCTCTGTTCCTAATTCCTCTCTTGCCAAAGGCCACTGCAGTTATTCACACAACAAGTCTAATGACAGAGATAAATAAGGAGTGGTGGAGAAAAGATGACAAGACCGAGGCACAGGGAAGTGAGAGATGGCCTGAGAGGAAAGAGAAAGGTGACAGAGAGAAAGAGAGGATAAGAGATGAAGCATTAAAGCGGAAAGGGAAAAAAGAGAAGGAGGAGAAGAAGAAGAGGAGACAGAGAAATGACAGATGATGACATAGAGACAGAGAGGACAGCATATGCAGGCTTTGGTAATGAATGCCACTTTATTGAAGTACTCTCTTTCGATTTTCATTGCTCTTTTTCTGTCTAACCTTCTTTCTATCCCCTTTCTGTTTCTTTGTCGCTTCCAATCTCTCTTTCCTCTAACACTAGAGAGCCATGGGGATATGATAACTCATTAGAAATTCATTATTTCTCCCCACATATGTATTTACAGGGACTTGTATACTGGTTCATCCAGTACCCTACAACAAAGTGCAGACAACAAAAACACATCTTTTTATCTATATGATTAAGCTGCCTCCAAACTCCCGGCTATGAAGGAATCTCTCGCCTGTCTTTTCAACTCTTCCATTCGGTAGGTTTTAGAGCAGAAGTCAGACACCACTGAGCAAAGGTCAGCAATCAATAGCTATGTTTTCTTATCCGGCTGTCAAGGTAATTTTATGTGAACTTTTGAAATGCTGAAAAGAAATACAGTGTAAATTAGACACGTTGCTTTCACCTGGGGTGAAATGAATAGACTTCATGAATGTAAAATGCTACATATGTGTGAACACAGAACCACAAGACAAATGGAAAATGTCTTTACACTTTGTTATTTGTATCTTGTGCTACAACCTTTCAAGCGGAAAGAAAGCAATAATGTGGGGATTTCATTGACATTTGCTTTCTCCGTTAACAAAACATTAGTTTGCATAAAAATAATTGGAAACTTAACGTATTTTCTTAATACCACGGTACAGTAAGTTGTGGTTGTTTTTTTGTGAGCGTATATCCATGTTTATGCTTTGTGAAGAACCATCTTACCCTGGCCTGATGCTGAGCTGTGATAATTAAGATTTCATAAAGAAATCATGTTGCTTGTTTCTCATTGGTAGAATTTGATTCATTGCTTTAATCAGAGTTTGTAGATTTGTTTCTCTGCAGTTTGGCTCTGGTATTTATTGTCCCACCGCAACAGTACAAGTACATTAATGTTGTGTGTACATGTGTGTGTTTGTGTGGTAACACATGCTGAAGTTTTTTCATTCATACCTCTGCCAGTGAAGTTGGTTGGTGCATGCGTTCTCCCATCTTTGTCTCTATGTCTGCAAAATATTTCAAAAAGTTACAAATGGATTTGGCTGAAACTTGGTGAACAGATCCTTGGCCCAAGGATCAGTTGATAAAATGTTGGCAGTGACCTCGATCTGGGATTCCTGCCATTGTAAATGTTTTGTAGTTTGTTTGTTTTTTAGCTTTAACTGTAATATTGTTTCATGTAATACTGGGAAAGTCCAACAATTGGAAAGAGTTTGGCTTACAAATGTACAACACAATGTTGTATAGCCTCCAATCACAATGGCTACTCACTTGGGAAGGTCAAGCAAAACATTGGACATATACGCTACTGTGTTAGTTCTGCTAATAACCTATCGTTAGCACTTAGTCCTACAATTAATTGCTGTTAGATTTAAAAAAAAGTGCTGCAATAGCTACTGAAACATGTACCCTGTAGTCAACTGCCTATATGCTGCTGCCTCAAAGATAAACAGAAGTGAGGAAGTCGTCCTGCCTGCTGTGGCTAGCAATGATAGCTAGTATTTCTGTTGTTGTCCTGGTATCTTCCAGAAATGTGCGCACTGTACCTCCTACAGTGCAGCTACCGCTGACTGGTGTTTTCATTTGCTTTTGTCTTACATCATGACTTCATTCTCTGAGCTGATAGATGGTAAAATCTTCTTGCAGCATCATACACTTGGATACTATTTTTTATAAATTACACTTCCAGACTGTAGTGGGATTTCTGTCTTGCATGGCATTATTGTGCTAATTTACATTTCTAATTACGCACATACTCATTTCCGAACCGCTTATATTCATTATGTTTATGCATCATGTAATTTGCGACATCCTTCTGAAGTAATGATCATCTGGGGAATTATGTAATAAACAAGCCAGTCTCATGAAAGGTATGAGTAAGTAAGGTTTTTGGCTTTTTGCACAATGCACCACAATAATATGTCAATGAAGGAAATGAAATACACGAAACTGCGAATGTTAGTATGCTCACTTTAGCTTTTACTCATACCTCGGGAGGTGTGGCACCACCTAAACCAAGTCAGTTGTACTTTTGTAACACATAAAACATGCACACATAAACAGGTTGTATGTCCAAACTACTATATTAGTTACTTAATGAGCACTATGCTTGAAAATCTTAAGTGAAACACATTTGCAGATAAAACAGTCATATTTTCCTGACAGCACCTTTCAGAAATGTGAAAATGTTCTTGCATTCTGCCAACGGATGTAAACCTCTACTGATATCCAGATTATACACTACATCCAGAAATAGACAGCACGTTGGGGGTTCAGTAGGGGACAGAGGGTTCAGCTGGAGGAGACAGGGAGCAAATGAGATGGGAGTGTGTGAGAGCAAGAAGGCAGAAGATGAGCAAGGAGGGCAGGACATGAGAAACCTCTGGCACCAAACTCATTTAAAGGAAAAAAAACCCAAACATATGCTGTGCAGTTTATCCTGAAGCTCACCCTTACGTAACATAGGTGGCATGTGTGCGGAAATAAGCAAGGAGTGGTTTTTGATTAGATTTTTCACTCTTGGCACTGCTGGCTGTCTAACCACTACTTTTGTGTGCCTGTTCGTCCTCTCCACCTTCATTTTTCTCAGCTATGCCAATGCTTGCCAAATCCTTGTCAACAACAGCATTACCTCCAAGCCCCTGGGGCACATAAGGATCATTACTGGCCACCAAATCTGGTGGCAGAGAGCGAACGCTGTGTCACATTACACAGAGGGTTCGAAAAGTCATGCTGATGGATCGATGCACCTCTTAATCTCCTACAACCACCATCTGTAACCTATCCTGGCTGCTGTAATGGAAAATCTCTGTGGTTGTGGACATGGTGGTGCAGATTGCAGCAAAGCCTGGGACTCTGTTCCCTGTGTCTCAGCAGCAGAATCTCAGTGGGAAACATTCACATTCAACCACACAAGAATCAGAGGACGTCTACTACATCCACTGTTATCAGCTATTATGATATACAACCAAATTTCCCTGTTGGGAATCAATAAAGGTTTATCTTATCTTATCTAATCTTATACCATTACATTATAATGGGATATTGATGCCCGCATTGCACCAGCATCTACACAACCCCGGTATTAGGTTTCCTATTGATGAAATCATAAATCTGTAAAAGTGGCCTTTATCTGCTGGGCCGGGACCGGACATGCTGTGCTCTTTCTCTCCAGCAGTGACCAATCTTTTTTAAATAGTACATTTCTTTCAACCACAACCTCAGTTCAGGCTGCAGTGAGCCCAATATGTGGGCTGATCGATAACACCAATGTTACTTTAAACATGAGCATCACTCGTCCCTTCTATCCTCATCCTTTCCTCTGCTTTTCCATTATAAAGGCATTACTTGAAACCCATTTGTACTGGATCAGTGTTGTAATAACTACATTCATCAGCCTTGATGAACCATTTGGTAATCGATAGAAGTGAGGTTGAGAGGCTGGTGTAAGCAGTCAAAACTCACTCTTCCATGAAATCCGGCACTTATAGATCTTTGATTACATGACCATAAAACTGTGTCAGCATTTTCCTATTTAAATCCACCCTGCTGGTAAATTAAAAATGTGTAAAACTGAGAGGCAAGTCAGCAGAATAACCCGCTATTGATGCTCAACTTGTTCAACAGCATAACCAATCAGAAGCTAGAGTGAATACTTTCACTATAGCTTCAACTCCTCTAAATTTGTTATTATAATAGTAGAAAATGTTGGAAAATGCATCTTATCTTATCTGCATTTAAATCTGCTGAAAATACACATAGTTATAAACAATCATGTGATTTTGCTCATTCAAGAGAGTGCAGTTGTTCATATAGCAAAAATGGTCATAAAGTGCCCAAAATCTATACTTTCCCCCTAATTTCATTGAAATCTGTTTTGATTTTTTTGATGATATCCTGCTAAAAGTCAGACAAGAATATAACTAAACAAACATTACCAAATCATAAAAGGCTTGATGGATGTGAGAGCAGGTCAAAAGCAAGCAGATTTCAAATTGTGACTCAAATGTTTCCCCAACAACAGTTATATGTTACATAAAACTCCACACATCATCATGCAGATCTTACAAAATTGTTTTATCTTAGGTTATTATTCTACTGTACGATGATCACAAATCTGTCCCTCCTATACTTCATCCTCCAAATGTTTTTTGACTAGTGAGTGCGCATCATAGGTCAGCCAGCTGAAAATCTCCAAAATGAATCCCAGACTTTTAAAAGGCAGCAGGCTTAACTGTGCGGATGAAGGTTATAACCTGAGCTGCATCATCCATTCGCTCAAAAAAGCAAATTGGTGACTACAAAACATAAAGTACACACACACACACACACACACACCTGAACACACACGTACAGTATATCACTGAAACCACCTTTGTTTGCTTATGTGCGTGGTGTGTTGGCTTGTCAGTTATCTGGCTTGTCCAGTGAAATCCAAGGATAGCAGATTTTACTTTTTTTATTTGCCATGAACAGTCCAGTACACAATGAAAAAGCTCACCAATGATTTGAAAGCCTTTTGTCCTTTAGGCTGCAGCCTTTCCACAAACTCTAAATGAGGTCTCGAGAGATGAGTTCAAACATAAAATACTGCAGCTTACAGGTTGGCTCAAAGGACAGTGGCTACGAAGAAGGAGGGGAGAGAGACTTCTAGATAGATAGATAGATAGATGTGCAGGTTAATGAGTGGTAGATTGGAGAAAGATGGATGCAGATAGAGGCAGATAACTGCACAGGTAACACACAGATGGACTGATCTGGTTGAAACCATCATTTGACAGTGCATATTGTGAAGCTGACGGCTCAGCAGACAGGTGCGAACTGTGAGAGATGCGACACCTGAAATGTTGTCTGATAGAAGGTTCTTCGCACCCTGTTACATAAAATCAGAGTGCGCCTTTCTTCACCATCTAAAGGCTAAAGGCGACAGTGGTGGGAAATACAGAGCAGCTCCCACAAGTCAAATGAGATGAATATGTGAGCAAACACATTTTGTCTTGTTTTTTTTTTTTGTCCCCTTTTTGTCATCCCCAGCCTCTTTTCCTTGGCCACTTTGTTTGCTTTCTTGGTAAAGCAACCTCCTTTAGTCTCTCTCTGGGGTACAGTAGTGTAGTAGCCTACACTAGATTTTCTGTGATGTTTTTCTCTTCTCTCTTCTGCTCTCCTCGTTTATCAAATTGCACAAGCTCATATAAAGCCAGTTAATGAGGCCAGTAGGGGGTGGACTCTGCTTTCATTGCAAAAATGAAATATGATCTCTTTTATGGCAGTTTTAATATGTTTATATAAAATTGTTCAAACTGGAAATGTACCTCTGCTGCCACTTTTCCACTGCTCTACCTCTAATGCAATGCTCTTAACATACATTAACAGCAAAGGTTTCTGCAGCCTCTCTTCTAACACTTGAGCTCAGTTATTTCAAATGCCCTCTTAAAACCTATTAGCACCAGCCTTGATTCAACATAAGCCTGCAGTCAATATGCTGACCTAGTATGGAGAAAGTGGCCGGTGCTTCTGCACTGTTTAATGCATAATTAACAAGTGAAGAAGTGGAAAAGCTAAAGCTGGGCGCAGCTTCACAGAATCAGGCAGTGAAGGGAGAAGGTGTGAGAAGGGGGATGTAAACGCCTTGCTTTGCTTTTACTTCATAAAGGAGACTCACTTTTCCTCAAAACTATTACAGAAACAGCCAATAACTCCTCAGAGAGAAAGAGGGAGAAGTCATCAGTGGTACAAAATGACTACCCTAAGTGGACCAACTGTAATTGCAAAATTACTCTCTTTAGCGAGGAGCTTTAAACTCGCAAATGTGAGGTTTCAAATATCATCATATAAGTTCAAACCTGCAACTTAAGAGTGAGCGACTACCCTCATTAAACCATCTTTTCACCGTAAGGCTGCCCAGAAAGCCTGGACATTATAGAAATAGTAGAAAATTAGTGGAAAATTAGTTAGGCTACAATTAGGATAAAAACTCCAAAGTGCAATAAGTTCGTTTCAATCGCTCCATTGGTGATATGGACAGTTTTGGTTAAGCACAGAGATACAGTCATTTGTAAACACTCAAAAATTCAACTAGTCAGTCGTTACATATAACCGACTGTATCTCGTTTAACTTTATTTTGGCACGACGAGCAGCCAGACACTTATTCTGCTCTCTCCGCGCCAGTTGAGAGATTTTCACTGCAGCTGTTTTACGCGCGGTGGCCGCACAGCGCGCATCATCATCAGCAGAAGCAGCACGGCAGAAAAAAAACCCATCCCTTTTATCTCTTCATCGCCTGCTTTTTACCGCCGGCAGGGATTCAATCGAGTTGTTAAAGAGAAATTAATTCAACACGCGATGAGTTAACAGCGTGCCTTACCTTTGAGTTGTCGCGGCTTGGAGAAGTGTGGGTGCGTGTGTTTGCAGCCCCCCTATCCAAAATGGAAACTCTCTGGTCCTACTTGTTACCTGGACTCGAGGAAAAAGCAAAACAAAAAAACACTGATAACGTTTCTTTGGTGATGTGCAAAGAGCGTCAGAGAGGTGAACTAACCGCAGCTCCTGCTCTGGCACGACTGTCTGTTCTTCGGTGAGAATTAGTTTGCTTGTTTCTGACTGCCGCCCTCCCTCCCACTCACTCTCACTCACTCACTGTCTCCCACCCATGAGAAATAAATAATCTTTCATCTCTCTCTCTCTCTCTCTCTCTCTCTCTCTCTCTGTGCCTATGGTGGGCATCTTTGAATAATGTGAGATCATTATTAAGGGCTGCTGGAGGCCCAAAATGTGTGTCCTCCACCCCCCTCCAAACTCTGCATGTTTCTGTGGCTAAACAAAACTGTCTGTCTGTGTGTCTGTCAGAAGAGTTGCTCCGGCTGTCCGGTGTGTGCGGGCAGCGGATTGGGAGTGGTCGGGATTAAACCGTGGGATTATACCTCAACATTCATCATTTCATCTCACACACTGGAAGCACACTGGTGGACAATGACATCAGTGTTTGGCAGACACAGGCAAACAGACAGATTCATGTGGGTAGGGATGGAGTGAAAGGCAAGAGGGAAGGAGAGAGAAAGACAACAAGAAATGAGAGAAGTAGGGAGAGGAAACCTCTCACCTCTTAGATTGATCCACGTAAATCTAACATTGCGTCATGTAAAATCCATCAGACTATTAGCAGGGTGAGCAGGGCAGAAAGGGTCACCAGGGTGGGATATATCCTGGGTGAATGTATGTGCTTGTGCATATGCAATGTGCAGCCCTGTGTGTGTCTGTGTGTGTGTGTGTGTGTGTGTGTGTGTGTGTGTGTGTGTGTGTGTGTGTGTGTGTGTGTGTGTGTGAGTGTGTGTAGTGGATGCATACACACAGCCAAGTCGGTGTATGTGTGCCTGCATACTGACAGATGGCTACTGTAATGACGCAGGAACTAACTACTGGGTTTCTATGTGTCTGTGAGGTTGTATGCCTGTGCACATGCTTGTTAGTGGATTGTGTTTATATGTGTGTGTGTGTGTGTGTGTGTGTGAGTGAGTGAGAGAGAGAGAGAGAGAGAGAATACAAATGCATGTGTGTGTGTGTGTGTGTGTGTGTGTGTGTGTGTGCGTGTGTAAGAGAGAGCAAGTTTGATGCAGAGGCAACAGATATTTTTCTGTTCTAGCAGCCTTCTACCAAATCTCTCTCTCTCTCTTACACACACACACACACACACACACACACACACACACCAACACTGTGTGGCATTATGGTTTTGCCTTTTTGTCCAGGTGCTTACAGTCTTTTCCCACAGACATTCATAAGAGACCTTGAGTCTGCTGCAGCTTCCATTTGCTGAAAATGCATTCATACAAAGTGTGTGTGTGTGTGTGTGTGTGTGTGTGTGTGTGTGTGTGTGTTTCTGTATGTGTATGATACTAGGAAACACTACAAATAAGATAAATATTGGCATAAAGTCTCATCAGTGAAGGTTTCTGGTGGTTTTGCACTGGCTACACCCACCATTACAGTGCATGTTTAGGCAAATTGTAATTACAAGGTTTTGACTCATAAACTTTAGCTTATCATGCATAACATGTATGTACGGGCGGTGGGGTGGAAACTACAGCCTCAAAAATGACCATAATGTTAGATTAACAGTGACAGTCTCAAAATAATACTGTATTTAAGCTTCACAGCTATGTGCAGGGCCAGGGCTGTTGTATTGGATTGTATTATACTGTCAGGTGTTCCTGTCCGCCTCCTGGGTATTTGACAGTGGTGGAAGGAGTATTCAGATCTGTTACTTACTGTAAGTAAAAGTACCAATATCACAATGAAAAAAAAATACTCAATTCAGTCCAGAAGTCCCCCAAATTTGAATTCATTTTTTGAACTTTGGACTGAATATATTTTGTGAAATATTGTATACGTTTGCCTCAAACTGTCGTTTAAATGAAACCATGTGAGACGTTTGGAGAGTTAGGGGAAATGTCTCTTTGGTGTAACTGCTAACAACTCATAGACATATGACAAGGAGCCCCAACTAGACACTGTTTTTTTTGCAAGAGGTCATAGGCCAAAACGTTTTTTTTAATTTGTAAAAGAGTAAAAAGTACAATATTTCAATATAAAGTATAAAAGTATAAAATGGTAATACTCAAGTAAAGTACGAGTGAGTAAATGTGCTTAGCTACCTTCGAACACTGGTATTTGAACGATCAAATAACAAGCGTGGACATGGCTGATGACACTGGCGATATCAAGTCTTCTGAACAAACTGGTAGGATCAGATATGGCCAAGAGAGCCATCAGTGCAGAACTCCAAACTGGCAGGCACAGAGGTGTGAGATGACCATTATGTTTCATTATGAATCATTATCATGAGTCACTGTATTTGTAATGATAAGCACTGACCATCACCTCCATGAGTGCATCAAAACTAAGCTAGAAAACGCCCTCAACATTAAAGACCCCGTCCACACGCTGAACAAAGCCTGTTTTCTAGCGAGACAGAGAGGAGAGGTCAACTAAATCGTCTCATTAAAGCGCAACAGAAAGCACAGCTGCAAGTAAAATGCATCGTAGCTTTGAGGACTCAGAGCAAACATCCCTGTGCCAAATGTGCCATTCGGAGCGGGCAGGCTTCAAGGCCGGCAGCCATCTAAGGAGGGCTCAGAGCTCTGGCTCTCCTTCATTCACTTTGTCACATTCTGCTTCCCCTTTCTCTCCCGACTCGCACTGTTTTATCTCCGTTCCTTTGCTTTCTCTGCTCTCCCTTTCTGTCACACTTGGCTTTAACTCAGTTAATGTTTGTGTGTGTGCGCTTGCATGTGTGTGCATGTTTGTGTGTTTAGATACTTATCCGCTATTATAAACCGCACAGGCTTAAATAGAGGAATAGAGGTTGAAAAACAACAATTGATGTATTTTAATAATTATCATCCTGACTCGAGCACACTTCTTTGTGTGTGTGCGTGCGCACGTGTGTTCATCTTTTGAGCTACCGTGGCACCCACTCAGTTGTCTTAACTCTCTGATTTAAATGCTTCTAATTGTTGTGCATACATGGGGTAATGGTTTGCTACATGGATTTACATGCACATTTTCTCCTTACAGGCTTAATTTAGAATTAAATCCCTAACAGCCTGCAATCTAGCCTTCTAGTGTATATTTCAAATTTGGCATCAAGTAATATAATGCTATTAGGGCTGTGACCATCTACTGCTTGCGCTCCGTTACCTCGGTGTTGCTCAAACATGTGCAGGAATACATCCACACACACACACACGCACACACGCACACACGCACACACACACACACACACACACACGCGCACTTACTCACCATGTGTTTTACTGGATTGTCTCCCACTTCCTTTTGTCGGAAGCTTACCCTCCCTTTCCCTCTCTGCCATCCTGCTCACCCCCTATCCTTTCATCTCGCCTGCCCTCTTCTGCCTCGTTCTGTCACTCATCAGCATCCCTCACTCAGTCACTCTCCTCTCCAATTTTTTTCCACCTTCAGCTATCTTCTTCCTCTTTTCTCCCATTTTTCCCTCCCTCTGTCTGTCTGTCTCTTAATACATCTTTTGTCTGCCTCTTCTTCTCTTTTTGTGGCCCTCCACTGGCCCTCCTCATTGGGCTGCAGGCCAGTGTGGGTCAGAGGCAGGTTGTAATTATTTCCCTCCTCCTCTGACAGCTATAGTGAAGGAAGAAAGAGAGAGAAAGCAAGAGAAATAGAATAAAGAAAAAGATAAACAGATCGATTATTTATTCCCACAATCAGGGCTCAGCTAAGCCCTCTAATCCGTTTCTTTTTTCACCACGAAAGGGCAAAAATTAATGTGAATCAGATGCATTTCTGTTATCTCTACAATCATGTTCACATCCATGCATCAAATTAAATGTGCTGCATGTCACCGAAGTTCTTGTCTGCACAGTCCGACAATGAGAGGTAAATAATACAGTAATATAGAATGATTTCTCCCACATGCTTAATGAAGCATAGGAGAGTTGGCCTTAATTGGCGCAGCTATATTTGAGTTGTAATGTAGGGCGGGCAATGCCTCCTTGACTTCAACACTGTGTTGGGAAAAATTTGCATACCTTTAAAAATCAATAGCAGTTTGAAAAAAATTTCGCCAGACACAATGGAATTAGCATGGAAAAGGAAAAAAAAAAGAACACAAAGGAAAGAACCGTGACTTCAGTGGATTGTATTTCATTAAATGTGCCTTTTAGATCAGACCTGGGTCACGCTACAGTTTTCCAATTTTTTTTCTCATAGTGGCAGCTTAAATGGCAGGAGAACTCATTAGTTAAAGGTTGTAACAGGCAGGGGTGGGGATTGTTTGAAGTTTCAGCTGAATGCATCGCTGTGAACGCTGTCGTTAATTACCCAAACTTGTGAGGAGGAGATGTTTTCAGTGTTGGCTATAGGCCAGCATCCAGATGCTATTCTTATCCTGGGTGATCGATGGTATTTCTTCAGCTGTCTGGGGGTCACAACCCACTGAGACAGGGGTCACCAATTACGGAGCGCCAATAACCTTTATTTCCTTCCCTTTTCTGTTAATAGGCAGGTTTTCACACACACGTACGTGAGTCATCTTGTACTCACACAAATTTAATTATGGAGTACTTATTATTGTTAATGTAGTTTTATTGTTTTTTTTGTTTTTTTTTACCTTATTGTTGTTGCTGTGGAACAAAACATTACACCTAGCCTGGAAAGAAGGGTGTGCCTTTATAGCTATAACTATAAAATAGATTTTAGTTTTATACGTTATGTTTATGTTTTTAAAATGATGATTAACTACTGAGCTGAAAAATAAAGTGTTCCACTGTTCACCCCATTTCACGGTAATTAAAGTGTAGTTACAGGGTATTTTAAAGTTTATTATAAAGTTGTTTGTTTTTAAGTTTGACTAAGTGCCACACGTAGTCTTGCTCTTTTTCATGACATAGGTGTCGTGAAAGGACACACAGGTCAATATGTACTGGGTAATTAAAAAGCACTTACAGTGTAATTTAGTTCTAGGTCCCCCTAAAAACAGCTGTAAACCAAACAAACAAAAAACATCACAAAATAAAGGAATTCCCGTCAAAGTAAACACTAAAATCAGAGAAGAGAAATAAAGGAAAATGCATGTCTGCACACATATATGAAATAAATAAAGAAATGAAAACAAAAATGCCACTGAGGCCAAAACTGAAATGAAAGGAAACCTACATGAGTCCTGAGATGGCTGGCAGTCCTCACACTCAGAGGAAGGAGTGAAAGGAAGGAGTGAGTACTGTACATGTTACTGGTAAGCCCTCTTCCACAACTAGGTTGATTATTTTAAGAACTGTGAGATTGATTTTGAGGCCCTGTGGGGGCCTTGCGGGTCTGTGCGAGTGAAAGTGAAGGTGCGCACAGACCAGAAAAGGAGGTGGAATAAAAGTTAGGACAGGGAAGATCACAAAGGAAAGGAGGGGGTAGGAGATGGGAGGTGGTCTCCAGATTCCTGAGGTTATTAATAAGAGTGTGTCTTCAAGGACATCAATGATGATTTGGGTCAAACTATTTCCTCTTCTTCCTGAGATGTACCAAGGGCACTCAAAAAATAAAAAATAAAAAATAAAATAAAAAATGGCCCCAGACATATCGTTCTCTCCCAACTTGAAATAGTCTGCCGTTGAACATGGTAAATGGTTTGATATCCTCATGAAACACTGGCAGGTTTATAATCAGACATTAAGACATGTCACCTTAATTTGCCATATTGGCAGGTAAAATGAATGTGTTAGCAACTGGTGTGAGAAGAATCCTTTAAGAGACAGACAGAACAGAAAACGAATTATGACATACTGTCCTCGGAGATGCTTCAGTTTCTAATTTCATTCACTGGAAAGCTTGACAGTCTACCAGTCCACAATTCTTTCACAACAATCCTTTTTTTTTTTCCCTCAGTGAAACAAGATGTTCGTCCTCGCTTTCTTTGGCGTTGCCTGTCCATGTGAACAAGACCTTGCCTTTGCTTCTTATTACATGACCAAGGAAGCAGGATGTTCACTGCCGCCTACGGAGCTGTCTGCGTGTGTTCACAAAGCTATGCGTTTAACGATTCAGCCTGAATTCTGTCATATGAAAGGACAATTAACACCTCACCTGTGGGCTGAGGACAAAATATGTTCATTTTACACCTGTCCCACTGAGCTTTTAGTTTTGAGTTAATGACATCTCCTCTGGGTCTGGGAGTGTTATAAAACATTTCTGCTCAGGTGATTTATGCTGTTTGCTGCCTGTGGAAAACAAACTGATGAAATCAAAAGAATGATGCATCCACAGCACCTCAGTCATGATTGTGATTGTTGCGTTTGTCTGCCATCTAGTGGTCAAATGCAGTCACAGCAGGGAGCATGTGTGACTGACTGATCTGAGAACTACTGTTAAATTTGAGCAAATTCAGAGTACGGTAAATACAAAAAAATGCCGGGATTCTGGAGGTATGTGTTGTGAAAATAAGTGTTGAATTGTTTTATTTTATTTAAATTTCTGCCTTGTTGCCTTATACTTGTTGTCAGAGATGTTTTTATTATGTTACATTACCGTTACTGGTACCAAAAAGAATCAATTAACTTATTATCCAGGAACTGACATTTTGTAGACCAAACATATTACCTTGCATAAAAATACCACGAGGAAACATCAAAATGTTCCCACACAATCTATCTGTAGTTTTCAATAGAAGATTTCTATCCGAATAAATTATTTGTATTTAATTACATTGTTATTGAAAGAAAGGATGACTACAGTTAAAATAAAACATCTTCTTTGCATAAGGTCGCCGGATTTAGAGGGTTTTTTATTTTTGAAAAGATCGTAAGAGCAAGTTAGAAGCACAAATGCTCCTGGTTTATATGAAAGATTAGAAAGAGACCAATGAAAACGGCTGTTTCCCAGCATGCCACGGGCGTCCGTGTCACTCTTCACCTAAAAAAAATAACTAAAATACAACGAGGAGAAAATGAAAAATTGTACGTTGTCCACGTACGGCCTTTTTGTCGTATGCAGCCTCAATAACATAATAGTAGGTTTGGTATTATTTGCACCATTACAAAGAGTCCAAGCAGATACATCGCCCCATTAATACGACGCTTCCTCCCTGTTTCCTTTCGTGGGCGGAAGCTCATAGTAGAGGTCACACGCTGAGTGCTCGTCACTCCACCAATCACCTCGGGGAAGGTCTGAGACAAGAGCCAATAGTTACCCTTGCAGGGTATCACCTGATTCGGGTGAGCGAGTGAACAGAGAACATGGGTCGCTGTGAGACGTTGTAGCAGGAGAAGCCTGGTGCTGTGGCGCCCCCGGTGGATGCGACGCTCACTGACTTGGAATCGCTCGCGGCTGGCGAATGAGCACGATGAATGAGGTGGGGCACAGCTCCAGAACCCAATTCAGACTACTCTCCCCCCACTTTTTCAAACTTTATGGTTTTTTTTACTGTGTACACTAGTATTAAAATCAACACCGTTCATTATTGGTTAATAAAAACAATAATGAACAACCAATAAAAAACAAAACACATAGCCATTTAGTAATGTAGTCCCTACAGCCTAGAAAAGCACCCCCAGTCTGCCAACTCTTTACTATTTTTTTACTATTTTTTTATTAAGGATGGACAGTTTGCCCTGCAGACTGTACAAATGATCACAGAAGCCCTTGTGCCACTGTTCTGATTTAATTGTAGCCTACATTTTCACTATCAATGGTTAAGCCAGGTGCACCATGCAAGGGGGGGGGGGGGGGGTGCGTTTGTTTCCTAAAGGTGGAGCAAAATTTACATGGACATTTATGGTAATTATTATTCAATTAAAGTATTACATTTTTGTTTTTTGTTTTAAAATTGTCTTATATATATATATATATATTTATAATTTAGCCACAATATAATTTTTTTTTTTATTATTCATTATGCGCTTCTGTTAGGTGTTGTGATAATTAAGCCAAATAAATGTCAATGAAAGATTTCTTAAGCAAACTGAAAAATGACTTGCTGGTGGTGTAGTGGGACCTGCTGACCCAGTTCCAAGGCCTTATCGGAGCGTGTAGAGTTACCCGTACAGAATGATCTGAAATGTAGAGCCACAGAATTAAAAACCTCAAACATCACTTGCAGACGTCATGATGATAACGAAGACAAGGAAAGGGTTGAACAGAAGGTTAATCAAATGACCTGTCCTTTTAGTTGGCTTATTCCTTAATTAATTCTGGACCTTTCTATGTGGCTGGGGATTGGAGTTGACCACAGCACAACAACCCTGCCTGACAACATTCACTCCTGCATGCTGAGTCCCATTATTCAATAAAACAGATATAAAAACTATTTCATACTATTTCATCTATGTGCTTTGCCCTATATCCGGTGTCTCTGTTTTACTGCTGCACAAGCTGTTGCCATTTGAGGACAAATAAAATTATTGTTCATTGTTTCTGGGCACAGAACACAGATATAATCTTGGAATCTAAAAGAATACTTTAAAACATTTTTCTTTAAATTCAGGTTTGACCCATTAAATCTCATACCGTGATTTGTAACCTGCACACCTGCTCTGCACTGCCACTGTAGAGCGTTGCTTGGGGAGATGTGTGGATCGATATTTTAAATAGCTGTCTGGCCTCATGAACCTCACACAAATAATAACCCACCCATCTCCAAAAAGCTGGATCTGTGTCAGGGCAGATAGTTGGTGAACTGTCCACGACCCACTTTGTTGTAATTATCTGATGGATTTGTATTACATACAGTAACTGAGACACAACATGATAAATGTAAAGCAAAAACAGAATAACAGAAATGGGGGACAGGTCAGAAGCAGAACTGATCACGTTATATGGTGTCTATAAGTAGACTAATTAAACTGTCACTGTAATTAATTAATTTCAGTATAGATTTACAACAGTTTTATTAAAGAAGCCTGATCTGTATTTTTGTTGACCATGTTAATTGCAGATATAGTCATATAGATGATTGAAGAATTTGACTTGTAGATGAAAATTACTGCCTTTTTGGGGTTTTCAAATGATTAGAATTATTCCAGTGTTGAAACAGTACTGATGTTAACAAACTTGCATCTGGCATCAGCAACTGTCATCTTTAGATCTTTAGTTTATATATATATATATATATATATATATATATATATATATATATATATATATATATATATATGACCTGTGTTTTTACATTTTGATGGTGGGATTAACCCATTTTTTTGCATTGAGGATCACGGAGTGTGCAATTTCATTTTAGACATGATGATTAGAATAAGATTTAGCAGTTAAATAATATGAATTTAGACACTGAGTGATGACGAGGAGTGAACACATTATGGGCCATAATTGGCAGTACTATGACTACTACAAAATTAAATAAATGTAATGTAATGTAATAAAAACAAAAAATAATTACAACTGTAAAACTCATAGTTCCCAAGTCTCCCGTCACCAGAATTATGGGCCCTTTATCCTCAGTTGTGTTTGGTAAACATGTTTATTGAGTACTTTGGGAGGGAGAAATCTGAGGGCACATGGCCACTCACATTAGGAACAGATGGGAATAATGAGAGCATTATTGGCTTAGATAAGGAGGGCACAACCTTTCACTCAGGTAGGACAGAAACATGTGAGTGCTGACCCAGCATCAGCCAGATGAGATCACTATTAATAATCAAATTGAATTCAGATTTATTTAATTAGAATTTTATTCAATTTAACTTGATTTGAGTCATATCTCCTGGCCCCTGAGGGAAAATTAGAGGAAGATTATTTTTATTCATTATTTTCTATTTTGTCTAAATTGAATTACTCTTTTATACATTTCTTTGTGTTTGTTTTTTATTTGTAAATTAATGTTTTGATTATTAAGACACTGACAGATGTATCTGTTTGTTTTATTTTCACATTTTAGAACTGATTCATATTTATATTACTGATTTGTCAATTCATTATTTGATCAACTTATCATTAAGTGGCACAAATAGGCCTTCATGCTACTAAATAAGGGTCTTACAGTGTACATTTATCAAATTTGCCAACACACATTAGACTTCAAGATGTCACTTTTACAAGGGGTCTCACTTTCGTGGAATTTGGGTGCACCCTGTGACTGAAATCAGAACACGGATATGGTAGACGGACTTCTCATGACCTAAAACGTGTGGGATCACATGGCAGACATGGACCCGATTTAACCAGCCGCCAAGGGTCGGGGCCGGACTTGTATAACTTGTTGTTGTTTGTGGTGTTTACAGATATTGTCTGGCAGCATCCGCGACCTGCAGTGACATTATGTAACGTATGTATCTTCAATATGATCTGTGAAAATGATGTTGTATACTGAATCTGCTGGGGGTGTCGGGGTGGATTAGGGTTTCCATAAAAGAGGATGGCCACCCTTGATCGTTTCATTCACAGAGGAGAGGAACAGGGGAGAGTTTGGGGAACTGAGTGACTGTCTCACTGTGTCTGCACTTCCAGCATGCCTTCATTAGTGTTGAAATACATGCTGCTGTGCACGCTGATGGGTGGAAAGGTGTGTGCCTGCATGCTGAAGAATCACACCTTCTGGATTGAGAGGCACGACTGTGCCCAGTGTGTGGCTATCAACACTACTATCTGCAGTGGCTACTGTTACACACAGGTGACAACACACACATACTCACACTTTTCATGGGAACTCTTCATCTGAACATTTTGTATATGATGCAAAAAAAAAGGAGGAATACTTACAACAAAGTGTATAATTAAGTGATGTTGACGTGGTGATGCACATGATAAGAATACTTGATGCAACACCCTGTTGCTTGGGTGGAGGCAAACATACTGTAACAATACATTTTAATTCAGCTTCTTAAATCTTCTAAAACACTGATTTTGCAAGTTCAATATGTGGATCAAAATGAAAATCACACCTTTGTTGGATCTAGATACATTATCTCATTTAGATAATTTGGGACCCCTACTCAAGAGGTGTAACCCTACTCAAGAGGTGTGATAATAGCCTACCAAATTATTACATGTCTCGTGACACACACCTCACCTCATGTAAAAAGTTGACACAGTGTCATACTGTTATGTTCAACCACTGCACCGCCTCTAACAGCCCTGTTTCCCCTTTTTCAGGACACCAATTTGAGGGGACGGTTTGGGAGGACCTTCCTGATCCAGCGTAGCTGTGTGCCTCTCTCCCTGGTGTACCGACCCGCCCGTGTGCCAGGCTGCCCTCGGGATGTCAACCCACAGCTGTATTATCCTGCGGCCCTCCGTTGCAGCTGCAGGCGCTGTGACGCACGCACACACCACTGTGTCCGCACCAGCCGATTCTCTTATGACCGATGCACCGTGACTCTTGGCAGTGTGAAGAGCCAGACCCAGCCCGAACCCGCTTTGGAAACCTGAACATGTGCTGATACAAGCAATGACACATGCGTGGCAAATGATGCAGCTGTTGGACTTGACGGACCAGCAGTGTTTCTGCTTGTTGATGTTATTGTGGTGCATCTCCGCTCCTCAGCTGGTCACGCGCTGGTTTCTCTAGTTTGTTAGGCAAGATACTGTAATAAAACACTGTGTCGAGCATGCACTAATAGCTTTATTGTGAATTGTATTGCCTGTGTAAATGAATGAAATGACAATGAATAAACGAAAATAAATGAGGGCATAATGATATGCTCAGTTTTGGTAGGAGAGTGGTCTTGTGCATTTCTATGGATTTACCAGGGTTTCTGTAGGCTTTCACGCACACACTGCTTGTAGCGTATATGCACATAATAGACCTTTTTCACAGATGATAACTATAATGACTGTGTTCACGGTATTAGTGTGTCAGTTAGATATTAGAGAGCCACGCACCATAGCAGAGCCCTGGCACTGCAATACTGAAATTAAATGCCGCCATTAATTAATGCGCATGACCTGATTAGTTACTCGTGCGTTCGACAAGTCTGAGAGAAGGATCTCCTCTCTGCAATAAGCCAACCTTAAGGAAACGTTGAATCATGCTCACCTGGCTTAATAGGTTTCCCGAGACGAGTTGGCCCATCCCACTTTACAAAGAAGCTCTTTTCATTGGCCAAGAAGTCAGGTCGGAAACGCCCGTAGCTGCTTCATGCTCTTTCCATTCCTTCCTTGAGTCCTGCAGCGGTGCGGAGGAAGAGTCGGCAGCTGAACTTTGTTACAGCAGCATTAAATCTCTGACTTCACTTCAAGGTAGGTTCTTCTCATGCTTTTACGAGACATAGGCTTGCAGTAATAATGTTTGTTCGAATACTGCATTGACATCGTAGCCTATTAAAGTAGCAGCCAGGGCAGGTGTGCTGTTGCACCTTATTCTGTCACCCTGTGTCCTTATTAGAAGTTTCAACTGTATTGCCTCTATAAGTCTTTACTAATAATGACATCCATAGTATTTGATAGGTTCACCAATTTTGAATTGAAAACTGGTGGTAGCACTCAATCATATGTCTTTTTTCTATAATTGACCCCCAGACTCCTGTTCACCAAATCACAGATTACAGGATCGCTTTGTTTCACAAAATGACCACTCGGGGCGCTTTCGAGCTCAACTTGACGCAATATTTAGGCACATTTTAGAGGCAGAAAGGTAAACGTTTGAAAGAAAAGTCCTGAGATTCTCACTTCCGTTTTGGAGCATTCGAGCTTTATTATTTCTAGTCTAGACATGTTTTTGACTATGAATGTGAATATGAATGACACTGACTGCAAAATATAGTTATGTCTATACATGAGTGACATTAACCAGCCATTATATTGCATCATCTTTTGCACATCCACACTCCTGTCATCTAACTTGTCTGATTGTCTTCACCCAAATCGTCTGACTGCCACAAATTCAATAAGATGGTAGATAAATAATACATTAAGGCTTTTTTTAAAACCTGTCCATGAGTGTATAGTTTTGCGATCATTAGGCTTTGAGTAGGAAGGTGTATCCTTAGAAGCTATTTGGATTGTGGTTTGGTTTTTGATCTATGATACGGTGATGACTGACCCTGTTTCCATTTCTTGGCTGGCATGGCAGTGCAGTGGGTGGAGAGTAATGTTGAATTTATCTCTGGATCTGCAGGCCTGGACTTGCCTCTCTCTATATATATAACCCTGAGCTTCTCTCTGCTCTTGCCTTGCTCAGTGTCTCCCAGGGACTCTCAGCCTGCTCTCCCTCTGCGGCCTCCTCCTTTTGTGTTGACCAACTTTGCAATCACGACAAGCAAGAACAATGGCCCAGCAACAGCAGATTAGGTATGAACCTGTTCTGTCCATTAGGACAATACACCAAACCCTCCAGCATGGTACAGTATGTAGGCTGCTGAGAGAGCAAAATAGAAATGAAGCATGCTTTGATTGCTTTTATTCCATTAATTTCAAATAGTAAACAGTTCTAGTTTGCCATCTGTTGTTTCTGTAGTGCTGATATGGGAAATTATAGAAGCTTCAGGATGTATAATGCCTCTTGCACATATGTTTGATTTACTCTGTCGACAAGTTATTTTTGGATGTCCAGTGTTGGAAAAAAAAAGCCTTTTTGTTAAAGGTTGCTGTGTTATAGAATAGTAAATGATAATCACTGTACTCGGCATATATCATCTGTATCCATTTCAAATGTGAGGCCTGCATGAAGGGGAGGGTGTGTGTGTGTGCAGCAGGCTCACTGCTTTGTGTGAGTGTGGAAAGATCACTCCTCTGTGTGTGTATGAGTGGCATCGCACATCGACTAAGTGTTGGTGAAGAGGTCCAGAGTTAGAAATCTGGCCCAAAGTGGACTTCTTTTCCTCCAACACCAGATTCCCAGAGTCACACTATACCCAGTTCAGTTGCTAATGCCTCATGTACAGTATACACATACACTTTAAAAAGCATAATGAATAACTTTCTTATGCAGATAATGTTTTTGAATCTCATGCTTTTAGATGACCAATCCTTGTACTGCTTCAGTTCAGTTACAGCAGGTTTTGTCACCTCACCTGAGAGTGCCTCACCTTACTCCACAAAAAAAGGGAATGATTGTTATGTGCATGTCTGTTTTGACTTGTCCTTAAACAGCCTCCCAGCCAAACTGATCAATGGAGGGATTGCAGGCATGGTAGGAGTCACCTGTGTGTTCCCAATCGACCTGGCCAAGACCCGCCTGCAGAACCAACGCAGTGGGCAGCAACTCTACAAAAACATGTAAGAACCACACCCGCCAAAAGAAAAGATCCCATTGACATTAAAAGGATCTTCACATGCATTGTCAAAACCTGCCTGACTTAAACTTAATTAAATGCACATATTTATTTCAAAGTATTAAGCTTTAGAAACTGAGCTCAGCAAAGGCTCTTGGGCCCAAGTTAGACTGTCTTTATTCTCAGTAGTAATTCCTTTTTGTGACTACACTCAACCTGTTTTGTGATAGCAACATCATTTGACAACCTTCTCCTTGTATGAAGGCTCTTCCCATGGCCTGTTTACTACTAATGTCACTTAATTATGATTGCAAAAGCATAAAGTGTTTCCTATGAATAATTTGCATAAGTAATCAATTTGTTTTTTTTCCCTTCAGGATGGATTGCCTAATAAAAACAGTTAAATCTGAAGGCTACTTTGCCATGTACAGAGGTAAGACTAGTCACTGTCCATACTAACCTTTTTTAATAGAAGTCATATAGATGTCATAGAAGTATTTTAGATCTGTGATATACGTTGATCGTCCGACCAACAATTTAGGCATGTGGCCTAAACCAAACCTACCAATTTAATCAGAATCCCAAAGAAGGAAGCTTTTCTTGTGCCAAGTCTTTCTTTTTTTTTTTTTTTCATCCACTGTGCTGTGACACGTACCATATAGCTACAACTCACTGCACCGAAGCTATGGCCATTTTATGCCTCACATAAACCATTGCTTCTTTATCGGATTGACAACCTCTGTGATCCTATGATTTCGCTGTCTTTAGATTTGTTATATCTCTACTTTTTTTAATTAAAAAATTACATTTTTTCACTGTTTACAGCCTTTATCAAAAGTTGCTACCAAAGGACTGAATGTGTGGTTCAGTGAGAGTAGTTATATGTTTCATTAGAATTAAGTTTGTCATGAACAATGCTTGTTGTTGCAGGTGCTGCAGTAAATCTCACCCTGGTAACCCCAGAGAAGGCCATCAAACTAGCTGCTAATGACTTCTTCCGCCACCAGCTGAGCAAAGATGGGTGAGTAGTAGCGCTGAAAAAGACGGACTCCTGTACTACAGTGTCATTCTTGGGTTTTTAACCCTGTCTATGCCCCGTCTTCAGTGGCAGGCTGACGGTGGTCAGGGAGATGTTGGCAGGGTGCTGTGCAGGAATGTGCCAGGTCATCGTCACCACACCCATGGAAATGCTCAAGATCCAGCTGCAGGATGCCGGCAGGCTAGGTAAATACAAGGAAATCAGCAGAATAGATTACCAGCATCAAATAATGTTGTTACATTAAAACCGTTATATGTTTCCTGTATCTGCCAGCGGCCCAGCAGAGGGTGATGCCTAGTGTAGTAACCACTCTGAAGATGGGGGGGACCAGTGCTGTTCTTAGCCGTTCCTACAACACAAGCCCCGCCCCGTCTGCTACACAGATCACTAGAGAGCTTCTGAGGACCAAAGGAGTCACAGGACTGTACAGGGGACTCGGAGCCACATTGATGAGGTAAGATGGCATTTAATGCTCACTTTTGCTTAACTGGTTTTCCATCTTTGGTCAGCGGTGTCTTAATGTGGTGAACATGCTTGTTTGTTGCCTTTTCAGGGACATCCCGTTCTCCGTTGTGTACTTCCCTCTTTTTGCACATCTGCACCAGCTCGGCCAGCGTTCATCTGATGACCCATCTGTGCCCTTCTATTGGTCCTTCATGTCTGGCTGCTTGGCTGGATCAATCGCTGCTGTGACTGTCAGCCCATGTGATGGTGAGTGCCTGGGTCTATGCAGATAACTTGTCAATGTTTGGGGGACTGGGAACTGATCATCAGTTTTATTAATTGAAATTTTAAGTTGTCTCACAGATTTAGCAAATTCTCAACTAAAACATGTTTTATGTCTTGTGCAGTGGTGAAGACAAGGCTTCAATCACTCAAAAAAGGAGCTAATGAAGAAACCTACAACGGAGTGGTGGACTGTGTCAGGTAAATTAGTCATACAGCCATCAAACATTATGACTTTCCCTCACCGGGCGTTCGCATGAATGGCACAAGTTACATGCTAACCCTGCCCTCTCTCTTCCATTGCAGAAAGATCCTAAGAAAGGAGGGTCCCGGAGCGTTCCTCAAGGGGGCCAGTTGCCGGGCCCTGGTTATTGCCCCACTCTTTGGCATTGCCCAGGTTGTGTACTTTGTAGGAGTTGGAGAGATCCTCCTGGGGTACACCCCCTACAATATCTACTCTACATAAACAAGGTGTTTCGTAGTCTTTCTGTCGCATCATTAAATTACAGGCAGCTATGCCCTTGGCATAGCCATGGACTCAGCTCTCTATTACTGTGTACCTTCTTTTATTGTTGGAGGCTTTCAGAGTGAAATGCTAAAGGGACCAGAGATATGCCATTTTATTATATATTATATATTTATTATATTATATAAGTGGTTTCAAATTATGCCTTTAGAATGACTATCTATCTCTTAAGGGCGTGATAATCCAACATTGATCACAATTTGACCCAGATCAGAGTTGACTCTACTCCTGTAGCACCAAACCTTTCCCCTTGTTTCCTTAGATTTAGCCTCTATCCCTGAATGTGCCCATATCATTTACCCTTCACTGTAACCCTAACCTGTATATATCCCCATCCAACTGCCCCATCTTGGCAACCACTGACCTTACTGTGTCAGGGAGCATCTACTAAGTAATAACAAAGGCAGACTATTGAAACTTTACTTGAATAGCTTCAATCCTGTTTTAAAGGGTTACATGTGAAACTGAGCCATGGATGTTGATCCGTGTTTTTGTATATAGTGTATTTGTTTTCAAAGCAGATATAATTTGATAAATAACTTCTCTCACAAAATGATTGTCACATGTTGTCCTCTAAACACAACCTGGTTGGGAAAAGATATGGAAAACAGAAGGGGCTCATAGCTTGTGAACGAACAAAACATTTGGACTGCCTGTCCACTAGGACGCCGTACAGGGATTCTGTGTTGTATTACTTTCTGTCACAAGAAGTGATTTTCCTGTGCTTCTGAATTGTTTGACCCGTTGTCTACACTGCTTTATAGTTGGTAACAAGACTGTAGCTGACCATATATGCTTTCTGGTGTTTATTTTTCAGAACAATTGTGGTTGAGGGTGTTTTGGGTTTTTTACTGGGTACTGTGAATCTTTCCGTGGCAGCCTACACAACTCTGTTTATGTAACGTGCAAGCTTGAACTCCGTAGCTAAACAGCTCAATAAGGCCTTTTGCAGTTGACTTTGGAGAACTGCTTTTGTGGTGAAGGAAATTGTGTTTGATGGTGGTAAACTAGACTGATGGGGGACAAGACTTTATTGATGGGATTTGCTGTGCTTTTGGGGCAAAGTCTTCTGAAAAAAGTGCAACATGACACAACGCATAGCCACTTTCTCTTAGTTGACTGTGCTTGTCTGTGACTGGTCAGGTTCTCTTGTCAGAGATACACAGGAGCCCACACGAATGTAGGCATTTAGAAACAGAAAAAAGTGCAATCCTGAGCCACACTTATTTTTTGGGTCAAAGTACCTTTAACAATTTTACCAATGTAAATATTTACCCTGTATTTTTTCAATTTTGTCAAACTGCAAGTTAAACTCAAATTGAGAGCAGTTTTAACATTTTGAAAGTGTTTCATCCAGTTGAGAAGATAATTTAAGTTCATTTTTGAATTACACATGTAAATAAATATATCTAAATACTGAATAAATATTTTAAAATGCAGTGCTTACTTGTATTATTTGTGGAGTATGTGGAGCCTGAAGTATTGCACATTATAGTTTTAGTCACACAGGTCATGTATTCTCAGGTAGGGCTGTTGGCTGGTTGACTGCAGATGGCAAGATATTTTTTCTGATGCAAGCTTACAAGGTGTTACCCAACTCCTCTACACATGGCATCACTGGCATGGATTAGTGTGTGGCAGTAAAAATGCTCATGCTGCAGTGTTGGGGTAACTCTACCCTGGGGAGTCCTGGAGCCTTTGCCCCATTGCACGCATAACTATCTCCTCAACTACACTTTCAGCTGTCTTTTAAGCTCAAGTGCAGAAAGGTGAAACTCTGACATGAAACTCATGTGACTAATCCGGGAAACCTACTTAATCGCACAGGATATCAAATACAATCAGCTCTTAAATGGCTATATAGGTCACTTTGGTTATTCACAAGAAGAAATATAACTTAATTTATCACACTATTCCTCGCACTGTATATTTACGTGCCACAGCCAGTTAGTAGTGGCTTTCCTGGGGATCACCTGATCTAAATGTATACCTACAACTACAATACTTGCTGTTACATTTGGAAATCTACTACATATTTAACTGTGATGGATGTGTGCCGAGGGGATTCATTTTTACTGAAAAAAATGTGTGTGTGGGGGGGATTCTACTTAAAAAGGAAAGAGGCTTTTTCGTCTAATGTTGACACTACACATTCTGTGATAACTCACACCATATTCACACAAAACCTGCTGAAAGTATCAGCCTGAATACATTACATTTGGCGAGGTGTGGAGGTTGTATTGCACTGCTGGAAAGGACTGGAAGTGTGTGGACTTGCTGGTGTATTTTCAGGCTCCTGAAACCATGCAGCAAATGGAGTATGTGACTAAGGCTGTGTGTGTAATGGTGGAGTCTGATGCTGATATCATGATTACGAGATGTCTTTGATAAGAGATTTAACAAGTTATTAAATATAGAAAAATCTAATTTAAAGCTACTTGTCTGAATCAGAAACGTATATGCAAAAATACAAAAATAAAAAACAAATATCAGAAGCTTTTGACAAATACAACATGATTCTGTTTTTTGCCAAGCACCCCACCTTTGAACCTTTTCCAAAAAGCAGGTTTACCGAGTTATCTGGACAACTTTGCTGAGTAAAACCCACCACCCCCTCAAATCTGGAACATAAACTGATAGAAAAAGACCTGTTTTGTTTTTTTATCAGCCAAGTCATCCAGATAACCCAGTAAACATACTACCTGGAAGAGGCCATTTGTCACAACACTTTAGTAATTACTAAACTGTTCTTCTTGTGTCAGTTCCTGTGAACGATGAACAGGAAACAATTATAAACTGATAATATCAGAACGTGTGATGAAATATGACACAGGAGACTGTGTAAAACATTAAAAGCTTTATTAAACTTCAAACACCTATCTTCCTGAGAAGCCTGGAATGGTATTAAAATAAATTAACACACAATCAACTACGAAAGGCTTGACTGTGTACAGTGTATTTTTATGCGCACAGTACGTTACATCTCCAGATTTGCTCAAACAAATATGACTGAGGAACACAGCAACAGCTTTGTGGATTGAGTTGCATTAAAGTGTTCCCAATTCATCTTATTTTAACTCCACAGAGCCTCTGAAGTGACAGTGACTCTGTTGTGTCGCCTCACTCCACAGAGTAAACACTGCCCACTGGCATCCCAACAGCCTGAAGTGGTAAGTAAGCCTTTGTTGTCTCCTCACTTGTGTCTCATTACACTGAAATGTAAAAAAAACAAAAACAAAGGGAAAGCAATATTGACTAGGGCTTGTGTTCCATATAGCTTGGTGACATAATCAACATTAAGATCATTGTTTTAAGTCCTCAGAACAGATTTCTTTTAGTACCAAGAGGCTTTTAAAATAGTTGGCAGAGAAATTGTTGCTTTCACCACTTCAGCTCTCTTGGCAGAGACGACACAGTCGAGTGTGACACTTTAAAAAAACAACCAAAAACAATAATGGCAAGTCATGGCAAGCCATATGTGCTACTCGTCGAATGTGTGTGACAATTAAATGCAGTCCAACTCTACAAACATATGTACACTTTCGCTACGATCTTTTGCTACGTTCAGACAGCCTGTCAAAAATAGCTCGTTATCAAAGAAAGGCACGTTGAAGAAGCGGTTTTAGTTGTGTGGATTTGCTTTGACTATCGCAAACACTGTCATGACTACAACACTGTACAACTACTGCAATCCTCTGTCTACACACAGCATGTTAAATTGTATCACATCAGCCACAAATAATGTACAACTACACGAAAACTCACACATATTTACATACCAGAGTCCTGACATTTGGAATAAACCAAACAGAATTAACAGTGGCCTGATTTAACCTGGATAAATGGAAGTGATTCCAGGTTGGGCATGTCTTTCCAACCTTAGTATCTGCTGGGGTTGATGAGGTGAGACAGTACAGGGGTCGTTTTTTTTTTTTTTTGTTGTGGGCGATGTACTTTTAAGGCACAGCGCGGGAAAAAAGATGGAAGTGGGAAGAGATCAAAGGCCTGGCTCGGATAACTGGATTTCCCAGCCCCAGTGCCTAGTCTCAGTTGACCAGCTAGTATATGTTTAGCCTGTAAACATGTCCACGTCTTCTTGAAATACAGTCAACAGAGACTCTGTGTACTCTCTAACGTAAGAGAGCACATCTATTAACACAGAAAGGGTAAAAAGAGCGCTGGCACTGCACAATGGACACATTCTCGAAACATTAACTGGCCATTACCTCTCTTGACACCCCACTCTGATTCCACCAATCAGGATTCCCTACGAGAGTCCAGACAACCTTTTTTAAGGCTCATCTGTGCGCGTTCATGTGTGTGTGTGTGTGTGTGTTCGTTTGTGTGCACAGATAAGCAAACTCAGCTGCTTTCACCTCAGATTGCTCTCTCGGGGCTAAAGTTTCCCACAGCCAAGGCGTCAGTGTCAAGGCTGTGTGAAAAAGCATTGACACTACTGCGACAGTATGTGGGTTAAAATTTGTAGTGGAAGCCAAATGGCCGTGAGGAAAAAACGATTTGACAGATTGTCGGGTCAACATCAGAAATTATACTGTTCCCACTGGATATGTGAATGGTGTAAGTCTTATCAGCATGTTATGAAAGGTAGGGTATGCTACTCTGCTTGTGACGGCAAATAAAGAAAGAAAAGTTAAGAGAAAATAGTGGAAGATCAGGCCAGGAGAGCTGGGTTGAGCACCATAGTGGAAAGGAATTTTTTGAACGTGGTCTATTTCCTGGGTCCCTGGATGGATGATGGACAGCGGTTGACATTTGATCTGAAGGCTGTACAGTCTTTTGGGGTTGGGTACAGCAGGGGTGAGGGGTAGAGGCCAAGGATCCAGCTTAAATGACCTCCCTGCTGTTGCGAATGGCACAACAGAGCACCATACTGAAGATCATCCCAATGATCTGTTGAGAGGAAAACTGATTTTTAATAAAATCATTCTCACTCACAGAAAAGTGCGCATTTGTGTGTGTTTTCGACAGATCCTTACTCACCATGACTCCAGCGATGCCGATGCCCACGTACCCAATGATGTAGAGTTTACTGTTGAAGAAGTCCTTGATGCCTGTCTCACAGTCCTGCAGACGAAACATAAGAGGAGTCATGTAGTGTCAAGTTGTGGTGAACCAGGAAGATTTGTATGGCACCGTGACTCATTCATTAGACAACTAACAGGGCAGGATTTCATTTCCTTCTGGAGGTGGAGCTTCCATCTGACAGATCTTACCTTAGTATTTGGTTTGGGATCAGGGCAGGGGCTTGCTATGGTTCCACAACAGTTCAGCTGAAAGTGGGAAAAAAAAACCATTATATGATGGAAGCATAAGCAAATAGCTTTTTACATGGAATTTTTTTCTGCATTAGGAACATAACGTTATCCTAAATATTTTATTTTCTACTTACTACTTTCTGGTACGAGATGATCAATGTGCCATTATTGTTTTCATTGTAGGTTGTTGTGTAGAAGTTCTGAACGTCTTCGATAATCTGTGTGAGAGAGGACGAGTGAACGACGTGGTGCCGTTGGAATTTATCACACTCATTGCACTACTCAAGCTGTAAAATAATAAAGGTACCTTGTCTTTGTTCAAGAATCCAAAGACCCCTGCTGCCACCTCAGCACCAAAGATGATCAACAGACAGGCAAAGAACTGAAAAAATCCACAGATGACAATGAGTGTGCGGTACTTGTAAATAGGTTATAGGTAAAATATATGCCTGCTTAAAAGGTATTTTCCAACTATTGGCAATGTTGTTGAAAATTCCAAGACAAAAGCATTTCACTTCAGTTTTTGCTCTTGTGTTTGGTTGCATGTGTACTCACAGAACCCAGCAGGCATTGAGATTCCCGAACAGCTCCGCAGCAGCCAAAGAAACCAACCAACATCACCAGACTGCCAGCACCTATCAGGATATACACACCTGGAGGGACAGGGAAAAAGAAAGCTATCACTTACGTGCAGTGATGCAATGGTAAACAAAAAGGCAGGTAAATAAGTCATGACGCAAACATACATCAGAATGCCATTTGATATATTCTATTCATCAACATGATTAAGATGTATCAGCATAAAAAAGTGCATTCACTATGCTTCTGTGGTTTGATTCCCCACTACATCTCTGCTCTGCTTAGCTTTTCCCAGCTAGTTCATCTGGCAATTTTAATTTGCAGAGTCACCAGCAGGGGGCAGCATAGAGCTAGGAATGTAAGTTGGTTGAAACAGTCACTATCTAGATTGCCTAGCAGAGCGCAGACAGTGGCATTAACATTTCAGACTGTACTATTTCTGTGGTCAGCTGAGCAAATGACAGCAAAGTGATCGGTGCTTTGTCAGATGCTTTTTTAGGAGTGAGTGGACCCACTTATATTGTGCCTTTTAACAGTGTCCTCATATGAGCTGCCTTGTACATAGCCTTGTTGACAAGAGCCTGATTTAGGGGGAGCTCTAAGTGGGATGCTTCACGTCCTCTTAGATGCCTTGATCTCCCATTATCCCTCTCATTGGGAAGGGTATATCATGGGTAGGTCTGCAGGGAGGAATTCAACAACAGCTTAGTTCCACCAGTGCACTCGTACAGGTGGGTTCTGTTGCTAGGCGACAGCTCTGCAGAGGACGGGGTGAGCGAGGACGCATCAGCCCCCAGGTGATGTGGGCTCAGGTGGGAACGAAAGAGGAAGACAGTTCATATGATCCCGGTGGGTCAACAAAAAGAGTTTATGTGATACAATAGTTGAGTTGGGTGTGTCATTTCTTTTGTTGTTAGGAAGCAGAGTTTAGTCGCCAGCTTAAGGTGTCAAATGATCAGGTGGCATGCTGATCAGCTTTTAACTTGCATTCACAAACTGAAAGGTTTCGGCTCAACACTGCAATGGTTTTCCCTTTAGCTCTCAGTCTGAAGTTGTTCTCATTTGTTTTTATAACACGTCATTTCAAAGTACAAAGAAAAGAGAAGTTTTGTGAGGGATTGACGCCATGGGAACGAGCGCTCTCAGCTGTGTCTGCGGGGACAGCGCTCTCACTGTCAAAGCCATGTGTAGCACTACACTCTCAGAGGACCTGACAGAGGCCACCCATCCCCAGTCAAACCGCATGGACATCTGAGGCTTAGTCCACACACATACACACAGGAAGAAGTGATGAAATACCTTTACGGTATTATAGGCTTTTTAAAAAAGAAGTCTGCAACACTTGTCTACCATTGCACAACCTTAGCAGTCCTGAACTGGCGTCAGAGAAGCAAATAAAGTACCCATCAGGAAGAGAATAGTCTGGAGGCTGTCAAAATAACTGACATTATCCTAAGTATCACACTGGTTGCAGAGTGGGAGATGGGTAGTCCTACATGGGACAGCACCTCCTCTTTCCCATTCTGCACTGTCATGTCATTTGATGTCCCATAATGTTTTTCCTTCAAATCTTTGCCATGCATCCCCATCTGTTTCTATGATGGTCCTCTTCCATGTGCCTTTTTAACCATCCCCACACTCAGTGACCCCACCGCACCCCCCCCCCCCCCTCCATCTCTCTTTCCATCTGGGCAGGGTAACTGACTGAAAGGTGGTTAGGAGCCCCGTGGTCTCCTTCGTGCATTAACGCTCCATGTACAGCAGTCATTTCCTGTTATTCACGCTCATCTCCGGTGTGACAGAAGCAAGCACACGCCTAATGATGAAAAAAGCACGAGAGTATGTTTGGACATTTATCCGTGTGTCGCAAACTTGTTAATGGTAGACACCCATCGAACTATGACACTCACGCATACACATTCACACACAAAAAGACTGACTTGTGTAGAAGCAATTCTTAAATGAGCTTGTGGAGTGTGTATTTGTGTGTCTGTGCATGGGGGGAAGCCTGTGAATATCCCCCTCTGACACTGTGACAGTCATTTATTCACAGGCAATGGGAGTTGCACTGAAACATGTCAATAAACAATTTTAAAGGCCCTCTCCAGACTGAGCATGACAGAGATGAGTGGAACATGACATTTTGATATGTTTTTTTTTTACTAATGTATTCAAAGTTTATTATACTATTATATCTCCTATTATTCTACAGACTGACATGAAATTTGCAATTTGCAAAATTCATGGTTTGATTTGAAAAGATACAGTGGTGTCATGATGTGATACATTTTCAATACTTCAAAAATGTGTCATCAATTTCCATTCTCAACATTAGTCAGCAAAAAAGTCTAATTGCTGACACTTCAGAGTGAAACAACTGAACTTCCTTTAACCCATTTAAAGTGGTTTCTCAGCAACATATGAAAGACACAAACATAACCAGTGCTTAAAAACAAACGCACAGTATAATTTCTTGCAACAACAACAGCACTTCATCTGATTTTTAAATTAAACTTGTGGTGAATTGTTCAACACATGTACTGAATTAGTGGCCTTGTGCTAAATGCGATACAGCATATTGTTACACATCTACACTGTATTATGTACATTGGCTGTGAGAGATTAGCTGAGGTGTGCTATATATGGTACTCACCAATGAAGAATGTGTCTGGAGCCTTATCACCATTGAGTAAAGACACAGTTTCTGGGTCAAAACGCAGCCATAGTCCCACTGCCAGAACAAAGGATCCCATCAACTGCAGAGAGAGAGATTACAGAAAGACTTGCAATAAGCTTTTGCTACATATGACTACTTATTTCAGAAAAAAATACATAGAAAACAATAACAAATAAAGGACCTCTGCAGACAAGTGGTCCATAGTCATGCGCTGTCAAGACTCATGGCTTTAATTGTAACCGAACACTAATAAATACCAACTGTATTCCCTAACTAGTCTTCCCTCATGCTCCTTTTCTTTTTCTTTCCTTTTAAAGATGTAATAATCATTAAAATGGCACATGGTTGCAGACAATCCTTTGAGAAACACAGTCAGTAACTATAAAGTAGAAAATCTTTAATTTTTGTTATGTATTTCAAACTGAAGCGTGTTTCTCTTATCATTTCTATCCTAGCTTTAGATCTGTCATCATTGCTGTAAATTGGTCTCAGCATTCATCACCAACACAACGCTCTTTTCATATGAAGCTTTTCATGTTTTTCAGGCCTTCAGAGGGCTTGTTCTTTTGCTCTCCTTGAATGTGATTTTCCACATAAAAAAAGGCAAATGGTGCTGTGGAGTTTCCACTCCGGCTCTCCACCCTTTGCAACAGAATTATAATTTCAATAACAGTTAGTTAGGGTAAAAATTGAACATTTTGTTTCAAAACAATAGGTCTGAATATCTGTCTACATTGTGGGTGGATTATTTAAGTGTTCTAAACCAACAAAATGTAACTTATATAACTTTGAAATGCCCATTTGCAATTTCTGGCTTCCCAGTAGGAAGAAAATGACCGTAGCTTGGCTGTGGGCAGCAGTGTGGCACCTTGAGCTTTAACAGGCTCTCCTGTTTGTTTGGAAATGTGGTTACATGTTGCTCATATTTTCCTTCATCTAAACCACCATCAGTATACACTGACTGAAATCATACTCCCTGCAATGCTCTTGCTTTGGGACAGCGAAAAACTTTCATTCTCTAAGTGGTCAGAAGACCTTGAAGTAAATGCCTTTTTTTTCCTGAGATCTGAGATGCTCTCAGAGGCAGACACTGTGGTGGGTGCTCCACTGACAGATCAATACTGAGAGGTTTTAATGATCACTGAGCCCATGCCCCCTGAGGATAATCCAGTCTAAAAACCTTCTGAGCCGGGCTTCAAAACAACATAGTGTGTGTGTGTGTGTGTGTGTGCAGAGAAATAAAATGATTTGTCCAAATGGAGAGTATTTCAGAGTGCTTGTCACATGGTCTCACAGTGTCCTAGTTCTGAGAATTTAGGTAGACCGCTGTTTGTGTGACTGTTTGTTTCTGTGTCCTTGAGCTCTGTTAAGTAACTTTATTTAGAGAAACAAACCCCGTTGCCAAGTTCACTCAAAAAGAAACAGTTCCACGTCAGTATCTTTATTTTACTTTGTGGCCTCTTGTTTACCAGATCTACTCTGCCTTTTCCTGGTTCTGCAATTTCTCTTGTTTCACCTCTTTCATCCTTCATCCTCACTGTCTACACTCCTCTCCTCCTCCACTTCAGGTCCACAGGTTATATTTTATGGCATTGGTCTGAAGTAAAGCCAGTAGTTCAGTTGTAAAGCATCAGAATAGGACAGGTGCTGGGAAGCCAGCCTCCTCCCAAACTGAGGATTTAGTGTCATGCGTGGTGATGTATGGGACAGCTGAGCTCTTGGGGTTTCAGGATTAGCAGGTCCAAAGTGATAAAGCACAGTGAAGTGAAGGCGGTAGATATGTAGACTTACTGAACCAGGATTAGTGCGGAGAGGGGCTCTGGATCTATTTAACGCTGGTATTTGTCGGAGAACACCCGATGGTGCGATGGTGTTGTTGGAGGTGTGAGGTGAGGACTGCTGCCCACTGAATCATGTGGATATACACACAGTGCTAAGAGCTGGTGCCGTCCCAAGCTGGTTTGTGTTAAGTGCTGTATGGAGGAGCAGGTGGTTGTTTCACAGTTGAAAAGAGCTCAGAGCTCAGCCAAACCTCATTACTATTATGGTTACATTTAAAAGCCTTTTCAAAACCAGACGCATAGACGGATACCACACTGATAGGTTTCATTATAGAACAGGGGGGCTTCATCCAACACTGCAGTCAGTAGCTGACGTGCTAAGTACATTCCCAACTCTGGCACTCATGAGCCTGACTATCCCAAAGGTCCCATTAACCCCACTGCTTACGTACCTCCCTGCTTTACCCCCCACCACTTTGTCTGCCATCAGTACCCCGTCTGACACCAGACACACCCCTCCCTTCTCCCGGCCTCTCTACCTCCCGAATCTACCACCCCGCCCCCTGACTTATCTCCATGTATCCTCTGCCCCACCTCATCCCGCCCCCTCCCTCCAAACCTCACCCAAAGGACAAAGACCCACTGTCTCCCTGTGACTATACGCTTTGGCGCACAATAGGAGGGAAACAGACAGACACAATGAAAGAGAGAATGAAAGAAGGAAGGGAGAGGAAAAGGGAGAATAAGCCGTTAGAAGTCCCATCATCTTTTTTTCTTTGCCTGCGGACACAGACTACAGAAGCATCTTGTTGAGAGACAAAGTTAAAACTCCAGCCTGTGTCCTATATAGGTCCTGTATTTGCATGTATGTTTCTAAAACACAGATGGAAGTGAGAATAGCAGAGTTCCCCTGATCCTTCTTTCTGTCCTAACACCTCTGAGGATAGTTTGTATGTCTGGATATTTCTAGACAGGGGTGGAAATCTCTCTGTCGAAGCTTTATTGAGATTCTTTTACAGTGTAAGGCCTACTTTTTAACGGTGCAACTGCAGTTAAATAGTGTTTTTGTGAGGGGAATTTCCATGAGAACAGGGGCTGAGCTGACACAGGGCTGTGGTCTTGGTCAGAGACAGTTTGTGGCATTAACCACTTTCTAGCTTAATCTTATTTTAAGGGGGGAAAACAGTCTTACTGTAAATTAAAGCAAAAGCAGTCTATGACAGCAAAACAAGTGTGAACTACTTCTTTAAATCCAGCAGTAATTGGTGAGGGATTTAAGCTTGTCAAAAATAGTCTTCTGTCTGGCATAATGTTTGGGAAAACAGATGCAAGCGCACATTAAAAATGATGGGCAGAAGGAAAGTGTAAATAGGAGTGAGATAATTATGGGTGGAGTAAATCCCATTGTACTCTGCCACGGGGCGAGGGTGGGGGAGCGTAGTGGCACACATGAACCTCCACAACACAGACAAGTGTGTTTGTAGGGCTGAACATCGGAGCAATATTTAGTGTCAATAATGATTTTAAAGTCAGTGCATGTTACCAGAAATCTTCAAAATGTTGGACACCTCTTCTACATAATGGCTGTGGAGGGTTACAGACAAAATCTCCACACTGTGCGTCAATTTTGAAAGTGAAACGTTTTCTTACAATAAAGAAATCAGTCTGTTAAGCCTTTTGTCAAACAATCTGATCTTACTTTATTGCTTTAAAAATATTTCCTAATTTTGTTTATTAGATTAGTTTAGATTATTTGAATGAAATGAAAACAGGACTACATCTCAGCTGTTTGTTATGAATTGAACATGAATTGTCGTCCTTTATATATATAAATAAGAAATATAATACATTGTTACATAAAGGCAATCCCTATGTATTGACTGTTTGGCAAGGATCTTAATCTTGGCATTTACTTTTCGGAACACTTGCATAGCCATATAGTGCCACATAAGGCATTTTTCAAGATAATATCAACAGATAAAGCCAAGAAAATTAAGTGTTCATGTGTTTAACTGACATAATATCCTACCCTCACAATTAATTCAGGTGTTTTGCATAATTTTGAACCAAACGTAAATAAATGAAATAGTGTAGCATTGTTAGCATCAAAAAATTAATTACGCACTGACATTCAATAGAAACAACAAGGGACCCAGGACACTGCCTTGGTGGACACCACTAGTCACATGTTTCTCCCAGAGAGGTAAGACGTTGGCCATGCAATTGCTGTATTAGAAAACCCAATTACAACAGAATGGTTTATAGTGTCAAAAGCTTTTGGCCATGTCATTAAGTTTTCTAGCCAAGTCATGATGCATACAGAAAGATTGTCATCTTCATGACAATATGGCAATAGTTGTGTTTGTAAATGTATATTTTATTTTTCCACTTGTTTTGAATGATATCACTGCTCATTTAGCTCCATAAAACGTTTGGGACTTTACCTACCAGTGTCTTTCACTTTCATCTTTCTCTGCATCATTTCTCTCCTGTTCTTTCATTTTCAGTTAAGCTCACCCAATTTTTAAAGTATAATAAACTGTATATCATTTATGAAGCTGTGTGGTTATTGACCCAACAAAAAATCCCTTCCATGTGGCATGCAGTTTTAGCTGGCTAGACAATCAAAGAGTATGAAACACTTCAAGCAATAGAGAAAACAAACAGAAACACTGGTGTGGCCTTTTCAAGATGAAGAGTTTTGCAGAAGGACAAATTATTAAACTATACTAACCAAATTAATCATGAAGGTAATAGGAATCAGAACACTCCCAAAATGTGTCATATCAGTTGTTTTTGATGAGGAGGAAGGACACAGGAGGAGTATCTGTGGGAAAGACGCTTCGTGCTGCACCTTTCACGCACATCACTATGAAGCAATGGCTGCCCCACACTGTTTATCTCACAGGCTTAATTTTTGACTAAATAGGGAAGTCAGTGAACTACAGCACACAAACACAGGCCAGACAAGCCCGCAAGGTATTGACGTTCTGTTGCAAGCTTTTGTATTTGCAGCTATCAGTGTAATATATACAAGAGCTTGGCCTGCATTATATTAATGACAGTTTAGTAAGGGAGCCCTGCAGGAATCTCACTACATCATGATGCTGTGACATGGAGTCAGAGAGATTTATAAACACAGAGCCACTTTGTAAGTATTGATTGATGGCCATGTTTTGAGTGTGTCAAATGAGGGTATTAACTACGTGTATGACGCTCTTCATCCTTCAGGTAAAAACAGCTTCATTTTTGTGCTCCTGTATGACATGTGCAGACAGCACACACATCCACAAAATATCCCGCTATCCTCATACTGATCTATTTTCTATCTTTATCTGGGTCAACTTCAGACCAACTGTCCCTCTTTTGCCATGTGAGCGCGCACATAAATATCCCTCTCAATCTCCCAATGACCCGTTTCTATCCTGTCACATTTGCCGTCTTCCTTTCTCTGTTTTTCATCTCTCACTGAGCATTCACTCTCGTCTGTCCGGTGATCACCCATCCTCTTTCTCCACCTGTCTGTCATCTCTCTCATCTTCACCTCTCTGTCTCCGCATGTATCCACACTCACTCAGTATCAAAAGGAGATTTCAGCAAATGCCACACCCAGCGGAGATAGAACCAACCACTTAATGGTGGGGCTGCTGCGGTTAGGGCTCAGCTGCTTAGCCAGGCAGGAGCAGCAGACTGAAGTTATGCTATTGTCCCCGCTGTCACAATGGATCCATTTTCGCTGCACTCACCGCCTGATCCACTCCACAGATGCTTGTTGGAAAATCTCTATCTCTCTCTCACACACAGACACACACACACATACATACACAAAGGAACGTCCCCTCTGAGGAGTGAGTACGGTTGTACACATAAGCCAAAGTGCGCCTTTACACACACACACACACACACACACACACACACACACACACACACACACACACATTATCCACCAACTTCCTCTAGACTTGCAATTAGTGTGTTCATTTATAGCATGCACTATGAGTGGAATTTAACAAGGATGTCAGGGTTTATGAAGACACATGTGTGCAGGACACACACACACCTTTCACATCCACCTGACAGTTTGTCTTGGGTAAAGTGACTCTCTTGTGTCTCCTTCTGATTGCCCAAGTGCTGCTTTTTGAAAATTTAGAAGAGGAAGCAGTGTGTGTGTGTGTGTGTGTGTGGTGATCTTGTGCCCCAGGGTGGTTGTAAGTTCAGTTCATCAATCAGCTCTGCACCTTTTGTTAATGAAGGCGCAGGGAGCCAGCTGCTGAGTTTGTTTTCCATGCTGTCTCTCAATCTCTCACCCTCTCTCTCCCTCTGTCTTTTCATTCAGTCCTCCTTTCAAAAACACGCTTCCCCGGGAAAAAGGGGGCGGGTTTTTCCTCTGTGGAAAATCTGATTTGAGCCCGGTGAGCCAAAACTAAAAATCTCTGGCTGTCACCCTTTCCGCGCCACGCAGAGTAAACCCACGCAGGACGGCAGCTAAATAAAGCACACAAGAGCCCGACAAGAGGATGAATGCGAAAACTGTAAACAATCTCAGCATCGTTACTAAAATAACACGTGGGTGTGAAAGTGGGCTGTGTGGAGTGAGTAGTCTGCACTGCTGCACTTGCTCCGTGTTCATTTACGCACAACTTGCATCTCATCTCGCCACACAGCACAGCACCGAACATGCACTTACCCAGAATGTAAAGTTGAACACGAACAAAAGGTATTTCACACATTTCATTCCTCCTTCCACCTTCCCCATTTCGGCTGGATGTCTCTGTGTTTTGCCTTTATCCTCGCAAAATGCTCTGACGGTTGTGTTGGCTGCGCACGCTGTGACAATAATGGTCCACCCCGGTCACAACACTTGTGCATCAAGAAGCGCCGTCACGGTAGCCTCTCTCTCTCTTTCTTTCTTTCTCTCTCTCTCACACACACATGCGCACGCGCGTGCACGCACACAAAACGCCGCAGGATCCGCTTAAACTCTTTCCAGACCGCCCCTTTCAATAATTCAGAGGGGGGCTGAAGGGGGGACCGAGACTACACGATGGGGACTTGGCACATGTTTGGCAGAAGTGTTGTTTTCCCTGTAACAAAAAAAGTCATTATTTACCTATAAACCGATGTTCACCGTATGTTCAGGGTGTCCAACTCCAACTTTGTAACCTCATGGCACCGTATAATTAGCAACCCAATAAGAAAATTGCAGAAAACAAGCATATTATAAGTGGCAACACATTTACTTGTGATATCCTTTAAGTGTTTCTAATATTCTTAAAATATAACCTACAAATTAATGAGTTTAGTGTTGTTTTCTTGCCTGCTAGTGTAATAAATGCACTACTTTTCTTTCTTTCCATCAGGGCTGATTATTATTATTACACACCACAAATCTCTGTTCATGCATAGTAGCACTGACAGACAATTTGCAATTGTATATAATTTGGATAATGGTAGTTGTGTTTGAACTATTCTTTGCTATAGGATATTTTCATCACTCTGGCTGACAAGTTAATTTAGTGATAAAATTATATAATTTCTTCCGTAACATATTCCCTTCATATTTTGTTACTATCCTCACACACCTTCAATAGCAATAATACAGAAGGAGTTGACCAAGTTTGTGATTTAACCCCTCAGACTAACAAACAATGCACGCCCTGTAGTGACTCAACTTTCCACATCACCATGCATAGTAACCTTGCGATATTTTTCAACTAGGATATAATTCCTATACAGTTATAGCATCTCACAAATGAAGTATGGGAACCAGCCTATGTGATGACAGAATTACTGCAAAGTCAAACCTCATGCACAGAGCAAAACGCTTACTATTAAGTCAGCAAGTACACAAGGATAAGGCTAGCATTTATGCAGAAATGAGTTGCTTAAAAAGATCTGTTTCATTTTGTAATCGCATTATTAGATAACAGGATTTACTCAATTTCCTTTTAGAAGGCAGCATTTTCCTCTTACAGCAAAGTGTCAAAAAAAAGAAAAGAAAAAGGAAGTTGACTAATCATTTATCAATACGACTTGTTGACTAATTCGGATGGACTGGGAGCTAAAATACTTTCTGCTTCTTTCTGTTTCTGCTCTCCATGGCACTAAATTTAGTCCTGGAGCGATGAGTTAAAGAGCTTCAGTTCACACAAGTTTATCATCCGCTAAACTTCCGCTGTCCTCATTCAGCTTAATGTTTAAAGATGGAATGAAAATCTGTTTGAATAAGTGCCCTGGAAAACATAAGGCTTTTAAACACAAAATAAGTCAAAGTTTCTTTGAGGAAAAAAGACATTTTTATGGCAATGTCACACTAAAAATTACCAGGCTAAAAATGTACACAGTTAGTATTAGGGAAATTTATTTACATGCTGTTGGGTTTCATGAGTCGTTTTCCACCCATGAGTATTGGGTAAAGTTAACCCATTGCTGAGTTGGGTCAATTTTGACCCACTCCTTTTTAGTGTTTATATTTAAAGCACAATTGACTTCGTATTCCTAAATGCATTGTCAAACCTTGTGCAAAGCATCAGCTAAGCACAAACAAGACACCAACTAAATCTACTCTTAATGAAATTGAATGAGTAGCACCTCTGCTGGATTTCTTCCCTCAGTGTCATCAGTACATGTAACTCAGCAGCAACACCATGTTCAACATAAATATTTTCCCCACAACCATGGAGAGCAGACATCCCAAGAGCAACTTCATTTTATCACTGGGAAATAAGGCACTGGTTAGAAAATGACCTTATAGAGGAAAGTGGTCTGCCAAGCTGAGTGCTCGAGGGAAGACGGAGTCAGACAGGAATGACATGACGGAGAGAGAGGGAGGGAAGGGCTACAACAAATGCTTAGATGATTTACTTATGTGAACAATCACCAACATGTAGCCCTTTTCAGCCATTCACACGTGTGTCTGTCTCAAAACTGATCCGTCTAAAGCTGTCAGAGCAGCAGAGTTTGTGCTGTGAGACCCATTAAGGGAATTGCAGAGGACAGAGAGAAAACGAACCAAAAAAAAAAAAAGGTTTATTTTGGATGCTAACCAGAGCAGTGCCAAAAGAGGAAAGGCTGATAAGACTGGGACAAGACCACTGTGTCCCTGCTTGTTAGTTATTGTGGGCTGTTGGCCACTCAGTTGCTATGTGGTTCCAAACATGTGAACAAGAAAAATGTGTGCAGGTCACAACCTCCATAAAAATAGACAACAAATAGCTGACTAGATCATTTTACAGCTCAACATGATACTTAACAGGTCCATCGGGGGGGTTGGCACAGTCAATTGCTCTGTTCTTTTAGCCAACAGACACTGTGGACATATTTAATATAACTGTGAGCCAGACAAATGTATACTGTTGTGTTGGCTGTTGTATCTTCAGAATTTGAATTAAGTCCTTGCTTTTCTCCTTCTCCCTTGAATGGGTGGGATCAGTAATAGCTGCTGTCTGTTACACCCATGTTTGGGTCAGGACCTGGAGCTTTTCCTCAGCTCTGAGGTCACTATTGATGTGAGACTGTGATATCTGTCGGTTGTGAGGGTCAGCAATTAGTCTCACTCTACAAGGAAGTGAATTAAGCTGTGCTGAAGCTTAGTAGAGTTGTTAGGCTGTTTTAGTTTTTGAGAATAATGTTAATTAAGCTGTGATCCTAACACTTTGATTAGTTATGACAGCACCAAACTGGCAGGAGACTTTAGCGGTGAAATACTTCTGTGGCAGCATGATGCCATCTACTGGTCAGACTGCAAACATATACTGTGTGGTAGTTTATTTTCAGGGTAAAGTCACCTGAGCAGCTGTGCTCTTCATTCATGTACTGGGAAACGAGTAATACAAACACAGGGTTTTACAAACAGAGTAGTTAGTGACATGTTTAAAGGGTCTTTGACAGCAGCTGTTGAGGATAGGGAGTGCTATTTATTCACTGTATTCATCTAGGTGCAGGTTTGCCTAGATGGGATAAATTATGATCTCCTGTTGCTACTCAGAAGTCTGTGAAGGAGCCAGAACTCAGCTTCTTCTTTCTCTCTTTGTACGCAGGTTACCGCCTTCACAGCTATTGCGGCAAAAAAACAGAGAACGGTTCACAAGCCACACCGCCTGTTTGCAGCTCCTGCCAAAGTGAGAGGTTATCTGAGGTCACCTTCTGAAAAACGTTTTAATCAGGCAGCCTTGCCGCGATGAGGTTTCCTGGCAACACATCCAGAGCTGAATAGCACTGCGTATGATCTGTGAAGCAGCAGCATTAGTGAGGGTGAGAGCGCAGCCTGGCACCTGGGGAGGGTGATGATGTGAGGAGAGGTGCAGAATTCACCTTTCAGTGAGAAGAGAGGAAAGAAGAGAGAGCTCTAGACTCTAACAGTATTCCCTTTTTTTCTCCTATTCATTTGGCACCAACATTTATCAGGTATGGTTTTCAACTTGACCACAAGAGGGCAGCATATTCTTGCAAAATCCTGTCAGAGACAGAAACAGTCTATAGAGTCTGTGATTGGCACTGATTCCCTGACTAACACAAAGATAATCTACAGTATACAGGGCTGAATTACCAGCTGGTCAAAGTGGGCAACTGCTCCGGGGCCTTAGATCCTCAGAGACCCTAAAGGCCCCATATTACATATTTTTGCATGTTCCTAAATACTTTTATTTATTTCTTTTTTAATTACCACTAAATGTGAGTCAATAGAGGTACACAACTAATTTTACTGTATACTGAATCCACTATACACTATGTAGTACCTTAACCATGTGTACTTGTTTTTCTCATGTTATTGCCAGAATAGTTTCTAAATTGTGTTGGATGAAATCTGAGGGATATACATTTCTCTTGGTTGCCCTGCACTGCCCTTATTTTCACCCTGCATCTTTAGATACAAACTGGTGACAAATTATAGGAATAACCTGAATAAGTGAGAGGAGAAACATACCAAATGCAGATGCTTCCATACAGGGAAAGAGAGTTACTGAATGGTTTCATGAGCATACAAATGATGTGAATCATATGTTATTGCCTTCACAGTGACCAGATCTCAACCCAATTGAGCAACTATGGGAGATTTTGGACCAAATTTGTCACTCATCTGTATGCATGATCCCTATGTTTCCCTCACATACAGGCTCACAGGCATTTCCCACAGCTGTGTTTACACCAGTTTTCCAAGGTGACGGGAATTCTGCCGCACTGCTGGGAGCACCACAGCCAATCCATCTTCCCCTGTGTATAAAATGCAGAGAAGGACTCTCAGGCCTTCACGGTGCAAACGACATTCATTCACCCTAGGAAGAGTCTGCTCTGCCACTGGCTGCTGTCCCCTGTCCTGGAATAATGCTGTAGTGCCAACAGAGACATGAGTCGTCGGAAATTTAGAACAGCTACTGGTAGTCACTATGTATTAGAAGAAATAGAGAGCAAAGCGTGGGTACTGAGGTTGATTAAATGTTCACAACCTTTTGTGCTTGTGAACTGTTAAGAAGCAAAGTGTTTTTGTGGCCCTTTGTTACACGGTGCATGTTGGGTTGTGAGAACTACTGAAAGGTGATTTTTCTCTCTCAGACTGTTTGATTTGAATCATTTTAGGGGCCTGAAGAGGTAACTGTTAGGTAACGGTTTCACAAGAAAAACAGCAAAGTAAAAAAAACAGAACAACAACAAAAACCATTATTATTGTGTAGAACAATTGAGATTTTGCTTATTTCCTACCCCACTAATCATTTCATGACCCCTCAGATTAATCTTGTGTCCCCTTGTGGGTTTAGAGCATGATTGTTAGCCTTTAAAATATCGCATTGATTTTTTTTTTGGTCACATGGGGGCAGTAAACTCAATCACATATTATCACCTCATGACGTTCATATAGAGAGCTTGTTAGCAAACAGTTGCCTATTAAAGTAATACATTGAGCACACACATAGCTGCATTGACATTAATCTGGAGTTGTGTCTCTGGCCACCTGATGAACCTAAGTCCAATACTCACTCTCCTTTCTACTCTGGTCGGGCCTCCAACAACTCCTGAGGGAAATATCAGGCTCTTTAGCTGCTAAATGCCCCACTATGTTTACCAGCTATTTGCTAACTTTGTCTGTCTGCTGTTTGGTGCTGGGCAGGTACCGTTTGGTGGGTTTATCAGAGCTTTTCATTGTTGCATTTGGAAACAATACTGATGAGAGCGGTGGGACTGAACCAAAACAGTAAAGTTGCGGGCTGTAAAACCAAAACAATGAGCTGAACGGTGCTAAAAAGAGATCTAGAGTTGAGGGGAACTGCAGAGCTGGGTGAGAATTCTCTGTGGGTTTGTCATTACGACCGACCTCTTTCATATTTCACATTGTCATTTTATTCATTATTAATATAAAAATATTGGTTAGAGCAGCTTTAAAGCCAAAGTGTTAACATCTTAAACTAACACAAGAAACCAGGCAAGTACTGAGGTGTTTAATAAATAACAGCATAACAACACAACAACAATAACAACAACAACATTAAAAGCTTGAATTCATTTTGTATATACACATACTGTATATATTTTCATATTTGACTGTATAAACCATAAATATGACATGCAGTCCTCATAACTTAAAACAACCAGGACTTCTCGGACTGAGGTAGGGTCAGGGGCCAAGGGGTTGGATTGATGAAGCTGTCTGTGTGAGTGTGTGTGGATTGAATGCTATGTTCAGTGTGTGTGTGTGTGTGTGTATGTTTGGAGGTGGGGAAGAGGATTACAGTATTGGCAATAAAGCTGCAGTGGCTGTTTAGTAGAAATGTGTGTGCTTGGTTCATAGTTCAGTGGTCAGGAGTCATCCTCCCTGGTCAGTGCCCCAGTCGTCCCGCCCAAGACTTCCGGCTGAGAACACACACACATGCGGCATTGATGCGGATGAAACGCCAGGCTGTCCGTTCCTTGAAGATGGTCAGGGCGCTTACGAATATGTGTGTGTTGGTGCAGTAGGAGTTCCAGTGGCGACTGTCGATGCCGAGACAGCCCGAGTTGCCTGATTTGGAGCCCTGTTTGCCGCCCCGTCCCCTTCCCCCATTTGCAGTCCCGGAGCCTCTGTGCGTGGGGGATCGGCAGGTGGTCTCATAGAAGAACTGTTTCTTCACAACATTGTTGATTGTAACGTTGGGCAGCACTGTCACCTCGTTCCCAGCTATGTCTGTGGCTCGTGTCAGGTTTCCCACCCAGGTATTTATGCTGTCACAAACTGAGTACTCTCCTCGGTGCATGGTGTGCGATCCTGCTCTGCGCCTTACCCTCACCCCCCTCACCCCTTCAATGTCATAGCCCTCACCTTCCAGGGCATCATGTGATGGGGGCACCTCGCTGAAGACAACACGGGGCGAGGAGCGGTAACGTCTCTTGGAGAAGAGCTTGGGGTCCACCACTGGGATGGAGGGGTCAGGGGGGGAATCAGACTTAGAGTGCCCGACGACAGGGCTCCTGTCCTGGGTGTGTGAAGCTGCCCGATGGGGCCTCTTGGTCCTGTGGTGGCTGGTCCTACGATGCTCCTGTGAAGAATGGTGTTCGGAAAGGTGGTCCCCCGCTGCTGTTTGCTGCTGTCCTGCTCTGTGATTGGCTGCCGTCTGCTGTCTTAGTTTGTGGTTGGCTGCCCCGGCGCTCTGGGCCAATCCACCTCCCATGTTCAGTACAGCCTGGACGCCGATCAGGAGGAGCAGGGCCAGTGGTGACGACCTCATGGGCACACGTCCTGAGTCGTAGAAAAAATAAAAGTTCACCTTACAAAGTTTACATTATTGTTGAAACTGCTGACAGACTGAAAGAAAACAAATACATCACTTATCAAGAAAGAATAACAAACATTTTCTAGAACCACAATCCAGATACTCAAATGTGAGGATTTGATGTTTAACATTTTTCACTCTCACACAAAATAAGCAACCTGATCACATTTCTTAGGGCTCTGAAAACCTGAGATGAGTATTTCATAGCATGAGCCTAGTTCAGGCAGAGCACTGAAGTCGCTTGTATTGGCTGATTGGCATCAGCTGTTTGCAACATGCTTTACAATGACTGGCTGTTCAGTTTGCTTTGTTGCTGAATCTGTGTATTATCTGAAATCTCTATTCACTTGCAAACTTTGTATTCATTTGCAATGCACAGGTATTCATTTGCATTTGCACTGGTATTGCTAGTGCTAATGTCCAAAGAGATACATTTAAATTTCCCCCTGGCCATTTGGAGTTGTTTTGGGGGGTTTCTATCACCTCATGCATGCTATTTAGCTGATCACTAGAGACTACTACTTTACTCAAACTGTGTTTATGGCTGTTCATATCATAATGGAATTTATAGCTAAACTTCTGCTTATCGCTAATTTGGTTATCTTATTGCTAATATGGTTAGCTTTAAGAGAGGAGAGGAGGCCTGGCTTGCATAAAAGTATGTGTTTGTACATAGTCTAGGTACATTTTAGTTGTAGATTATTTCCCTTGCATCAAGATACTATTTGTATCATGCCATATGTTCATTTAATCAATAATATTGAGTTACGTCTCAGATGAGAAGGGCTTTGCCAGCATTCAGAGGGAATGGCAACATGTTACTTCACATATTAGGTCTATAATAGTTTAAAATATCTCCCTTGAATTGGGATGTTTATCTGAGGCTAGCCAGGATGTTGTTTGAGCTATGCAACATGCTTGTTGCATAACGCGCTCCCTGCTAATAATTAAGCAGGGAACAATAATTGTGTTTTGGGGGATCAGCTCTCTCAGCAGCTGCTTAACGTTAACTACAAGTGTCTCTTATTGAAATGAAGCACTGTTCAACATAACTTGCACTTGTATTGGCTGATTGGCATTAGCTGTTTGCAACATGCTACATCACAATTTTTGGCTCATGTGACTTATCGCTGTTACTCTGTTGATTACGCTCATGCCGCTCGCTGCAGAAACTCCCTCCACCACCCTAACCTCCTCCTTTGTCGTATATCATGTTGTTGATTTAACTATGATTTATGTTCACCTATGTGTTTATTAAAGGGGGGATTCGCTCTCTCAGCAGAATCCTCCTCGCTGACTCTGATTCATTGAGAGCTCCCTCAAACAGCAGAGCCCTTTCCACCAAATCTAACCGTATAACCATTTGAAATAAATGGTCAACTCCTTGACATAGTGCCTCTGAGTGAATGTACTTTTAAAAGCTAAGTGAATCTAAGAATATTTTCCAAATGAATCAAAGTAATAATTAGTTGCAGCCCTAGGCTAGCATACATACATTATCAAAGAGGAAGCTGTAATTGTGGCAGAATTAGTATTGTCCTACAGATGTAGTTAAGCAGTGTTTTCTGTCAGTTAAGTGCTTTGGTTGAGAAACAAATGTTTTGTCCATTTTCACCATCACAGGAACATCTTTGGTCCTTGAACCTGAATGTGTGCTGTGTGTTTCTGTGTTGAGTGTCTATGTGTACCTGTGGAATGTGTCCAGTTGAAGTGGGAGCCCCTGTGGACTCTAGAGCCAGACTCCAGTGCAGGCCGGGCCCCTCATGCCTGCCATCTGGACCCCCTGAACCACAGTTCTGTAACACACACACATACACAGACCAAATACTTAACTTAAACATATGGATTCATGATTCAAATTTTCATATACAGTATAACCCATGTTGTGCAATTGATATTTTACTAAAACCATTTACTGTTTCAAATAATGAATACTGGCAATTTAATGAATATGTCTTCCTTTATCATTCAAGACTAAACTTGAACTCATGGGCAGGACATACTTATGTGGACTATTCAAACTACTTCACCTTTATTTCTCATGAACGCACAGAGAGTTAGTTATTTCTGTGTCACGCCCATACATTCAGCCCATTACATGTAGTATTACAAGACAATGCTGTATATCAAACGTCAAAATTACAGCAAGACATCTTCTTGCAACAAAACTGCAGTCATAACATATATGGATCGACATAATTTCAGGTAAGATATGATTGTACAAAATGTCAACTAAATTGTGAAACAAGTTGCAGAATGAGAAGGAAAGTTTTTGCTACATGCCTATATTTTTTACCCTGATTTTTTAAATCCTCATCTCCTTATAAATCAGTCTCCCAAAACACAAAATGGCGCTCATTCTCTATCCTTGAGATAGCACATTGGACATATCTAGTTTTCTTCTTTCAGACTGACATACCGTTCAGTCAACAAATGGTAAATAGTGCAAGTAAAACATCTAGAAGCAGGGTAAACTCTCACTTCTCTTCCCCTGAACACCACTGCTCTCACAGACATACACAATTTACCATTATCTGACCTTATCTCATGCAGTACACACACACACTCAGCGTGTTTAACTCTTAGAGCTTAGACTTGCCATACATTGGAATGTGCGGAATTTCACACCTCATTTAGATGTTAAATATATATTGAACATAAAGCACTCCAACATGCATCATTAGCAGGGGATGTGCACACATGCGTGCACACACAGACTCTGTCACACATGCAAAAAAAAGTGTCTTTCTTAGGCGCACATGCCATACAAGTGTACATACATGCGCATATAGGAATGCATGTAAGGTTGTTTTCATGAATAGTTTACATGCTTAGATGCCGTGATGTGTATGAATACACACCCCCCACACACACAAACGCTCAGAAGGTCACTGAGGTGAGTTGAAACTGGTGTGTCAGTATTTTCGACTTATCTGCAATGTTCTGTTAAACACATCTCGCTGGTACGGTGTTGGAATACCGCAAAGTTTATTAGTGTTGTAAATGTTTAGCTCAACATGTTTAATTTTACGACCTTGTTGTGAGAGGTACAGTATCCTGGCTGGATATAAATAAATAAAAAAAAGCTTAGGAAGTGGTTATGATTCATGGTCATGTTTGCAAAGATGAAACATTATCTAGTTTTTATTTAATCTTTTGTGGCACACAGCTCTTCTAGATATAGGACTTGCATTGAAATCCTCCCAGTGTAGCACATAATATCCAGAAGAGGTCAGTGTTGCCTGCATTGGATGGAATTTGACATAATGTCAAAATGTCACAGGGCCCTGTTCCCATTAGAAATAGCAACTCAGATGCATGAGAGAAGTTTAGCATCTTAAATCATTTTATAGGTATTTTCCCACAAGCTAAGAATGCTCAAGTTCTTGAGATTTCTGTTCTTTGAAACATGTTTTCTATACCTGTTTGTATACCAGGCAGTGGTGAAGAGCAACTACAGTGATGCGTACATGTACTCAAGTAATGTATTTAGTATAATTTTGAGGAACTGGTACTTTACTTAAGTACTTCTTTTCCTCTGCCTTTCATGTAGTCTACCACATTTATATATATATACTATAGTTACTAGTTAAGATTTATAAGGCAGGATTCAACTTGTCATTTCATCCTATTGTGATGTATGTGAGCAATTTGTATTTTACCAAACATGAAGGTTTTTCATACTTTGATGTTAAATATAATCCATTGCTGTAGATTAAACGACACAAAAGCATAAAAAGCAGTTACCTCAAAGAGTCACGACATTAAATGCTCCATGAGTGTTAATTCATCAGTAATAATAACACAATAATATAAAGGTCAGTGAGTCAAAATTAATACTTTTGCAGATACATCTAATGCTAATATGTAATGGAATACTTTTACATTGTGGTATTGTTGCTTTTACTTAAATAAAAGATCTGAATTCTTCTTCAACCACTGCCATGGTGTCAGTTTGGCACTGCAACTGAAAAACAATCATGTAGGCTAATCTTGGGAGATGGAGAGAGCTAGAGACTTTCGAGAAACTGACCTACCAGGGATATCTTTTGACTTCAACAAATACAGTCATACACCTACACACTCACACACACACATGGAGCTGGTCCAAACAGGCAGCGAGTTGATTGATCCCGGCTGACGGGCAGACCACTATTTACATGGCCCAGGGTGAGCCGGGAGGATCCTAATGTTAAAAATATGTGGCTTGTGTTTAATGCCAGCGGAGCCAGCGTAAACACTGCAGCGCAGGAGCACAGGGGTCAGAGCGGTTTAGAGAGCACCTCTGACTTATGGGATTACTTCAGCACTGGATCTGTCTGGCTATCCATCCGACCCTCTCACACAAATACTGTATGCGAAATAACAAACACATGCACATGCACCGCCATACAAGCTTGTGAGATGGCCCTGCGGTTTCCCTGTGTTTCAGCAAATAGGGTAGGGTTTGGACGTGCTCCCATTGCTGTTTATTTGTGTTTATGGTTTTGTGGAAACAAAACCTCATTCTGCTCCAGAAATTGTGTACTAGTCTCACTGGAAAGTTAGATATTCCAGCCACATTTGCAGGGTGTTGACTGGGCCTGGAATAGAAAATGTTAGATGAAATGGTCCAGTGGGTTTTACATACTAACATACATCCTATATCAAACTGTGGGGGAAAGGCAACCCATATGGTACTGATATAACAGGAAGTCTCAGATGGCTGTGTGAGGCTCCCTGCACTTTGACGTGCACAGGACAGTGAGCTGCTTTACTCTTTAGTGACCAGGCAGAAAAATCAGAGCACACAAACACACATGGGAGATGCCCTGAAGAATAAGAGAGCTTGCAGGAGACAGTCCTGCTCACATGTTCAAGCCAAATAATGACAAAGGTATTCCAAAACCATCTGAGCAAATATCACAGAAATGACAGACACAGTATGGTTCATATTTCCAGACACTCAACACACTGTATTAATACACCCTGCTATAAACAAAGAAATTGTTCGATCTCCTTTTATGATTCATGCTTTGTACAGTTTGCACCAAGGAGGATGTTTATGAGATGTGGCTTACTGTAACATGCCCTGCTCTAAGGAGGTTCCCTTTCTCACAATAGGCTGATTCCCCAGCTTTGCCAAGCTGTAAATCAAGACCATTTCTCTTGAGTCATCCATCACTTTCATATGGCATGAGCGTTCAAGGCACCACATGGCTCTACCTGGTTAAGCAAGTTTGCCAAAGTTGATGAAAGTATGTGGAAAGAAGACATAAGTCACGCAGCTGCCAGGTTGTGACCTGGAAAACGTATCATTAGGCAGCATAAGAGGAAAACACTTCAGAGAGACTAATTACTTAGCCCAAGGCAGTGGAGGCCGGCCACACATTTACTGGTACTCACTATGTAGTGTTAGCCAGTAACACATTTTCATTTAGTCTGCCTGTCCACAAGATGCTCCATTGATCAGACTCTGCACCTACAAGCCGCCAAAGTACTGCATGTGGTTACAGTACAGCGTGTTGACTGTGATACAATGACAACAAGGCAGGTGGGCCAAAACATGAGCAGTTTAGGAGAGCATTGCCTGCCATCAGTCCGAGGTTAGTTTACATTTAGCAGGGCTTTCTTCCTATCTGTGTGATACATTAGTCATTAGATACAAGTCCTTGTTAAAAGATGTGCAGGAGCGGCATGTCAACAGTTCACTCAAACAAACACACACCTCTCTCTCGGAGTGATGACAACGGCATCAGCTTATGAGGGGGTGAGAAAGAGAGACTGACAGCTACAGAGACAGAGAGAGAGAGAGAGAAAAGAGATGCGGAGAAAAAACAGAGAAAGGTAAACAGTTTTTCTGTGTCTCTCATCAATTCAGTGAAGTGCAGTTCCTCCTTCTGTCATCCACTGGAAATAATTATTAAGAGGGATGACTGCCAGGTCAACTTGCCCTCTTTTCGCTTTTACACGCATCCAAATATTTGAAGATATATTTATTTCCTCTGAAGAAAGGGTATCTAATGCTCGTTAATCAATGTGTGAAAAATGCAGCGACTTATAAGGACCAAATAATTCTTACTTTTGGAGGTTTAATTTGAAATGAAAAGCTTCAGTTAAAATGTCTTTTCTCATGGTGCCTTTTCACTTTACAGGGCCATACTCACAATTGCAATGCCTCCATTTCTCGTCCAGTCACCGTTTCATTCACAACTGCAATCGAAGCTTGTCATCTACGTGAAGACGATCTGCTTGTCTCAGTTTAGACAAGCCGCCACGTGAAACTAATACAACAGCCAAGACACTGCCGTGAATCAAGTTTTTGTCACGCAAAATGATGTCATGCAGGGTCTGTTAAAAGCACAATGAAGTTACACTCTCCAAACATTCTGAGAGGCTGTCAGCGAGCCGGCTATTCTTGGAAAAACTTCAAAAGTCTCCTATATGGGATACACAGCACAGGTCAGACAGTCAAAAAAACCCCCAAAAAAACGTAACGCTATAAAATAAACTTTGAAAAATACATGCTATTTCATAAGCCAGAAAATCAGTAAAAAACATTTAAATAGCGCAATGCTTATAATTCTGATTAATTCGATGTTACACAGCGCCCTGGTCCATTTACACTGATGTCATTAATGAAGTATATTAAGATGTGATTTAATATAAACTAAACCATTTGAACCAGTGTAATTCACTGTTCATGGTTGCACAGAAACACATGGTTTTCCAGAATTTTCTATGGTTAATAAACATTTCAATACAACTCAATACAATTGCACTTCACATTGCTGTGGTTTTTCATTGTAGACACTTCAAAAAATCAAATGCAAATACATCGTAGTCAAAATGTGAAAACTGAACCACTGAAGCCCGATTAACCTCTTAAGTCCAACTTCACTCAGTCTTTCTAATTTGGCATGGTGCTGCTGAGCGTGGCTTTAAGTGGGGATGGTCAAGACTAATTTTTCTATATCACATCAAAACATGGCAGATAATACTGTAGTTACACAGAAAATACCTGTTCTGCACCTTTGTTTCTCAAACTGCCCATATAGCTTTAATTCCAGGCCGGTGGAAAAAAACTAAAAGTGAATGTTATCAACCTTTAGCCGAGTGACAGTCATGTGATGTGAGTAACAGAGATGAAAGAGATCAGCTTCTGCCCTGTCCTTTCCCCTCGTCTTCATGTTTAAAAGACATTTGCTGTGAGAACCGAGGCACCTGTGTTGCATCAGGGATACTTCAAACAGTAAACTCTGCTGCCCTGGCCTCAGGACACAGGAAGAGAGAGACAGGCAGCATCAAACTGACACACACAACCTGTTAAAGCACTTGACTCCTCAGTGCGATGACAAATGATGCAAGATATGCCGAACAAAAGAACATTTACTGTACAAACTGTTATAGTATGAACTGACTAACCTCTACAATATGGAAAAAAGAACATATGTGCAGGTCTTGACATCAGCTTGTATTAGCTTCATGGGTTTACTGGGTGCAGCACTAAAATATGCCTGGCGTGTACAACACACAGGTAAATGTATTTCCAACTTTCAAATGTATTTCTATAAAAACAAGCAGCTTTTGAAAGACTGACCCTTTATTCAACTTAGCTGGCTGATGCTGGCAGCCGCACAGAAGCAGGTATTTCACTGCACGCATCCACTGAATGTTTTCCCAGCTCAGTAACACACTGCCAACAAGACCTCTGAAATATATCTGTGGCTTCAGGGTTTTATGAGCAACCATTTCAAACAAATCTACCTGTAATAAAACCATAAATGAACATGGTGTCATGCAGTGAGAGGGGGGATATCAAGAAGTCTGTATTTGAAGTTCATTTCTTGTTTGGATTAGCAAGTGTGCATTACGTGCATGGTTGGCGCCTGTAGAATTTAATATATGTACCTCCATTTTACACAGGCGTTTCTCCTCATCAAAAATCAATTTGTATCTGTTCAGGGTATCTTGAGAATATCAGGGAAGCAACCAGCCAAGGTGTGAAAACCAAAAGGAACAGACTTTGGCAAAGAGCCAGTGTCTTCATCCTGCTGTTTCGTGACTTTCTCTGGTTCTCTTTCCGTCTCTCTGTCTGTCAGTCAGTCAGTCAGTCTATCTCTCATTTATCCAGGTTCTCCCTTTCTGCTGCTGGAACCTAACCTAATATTCCTCTTTTCTCTCACGGTTAAAAGCCAGCATACATGGAAGTTTCTGTGTCCAACAGCGATAACAGATTTCAACACGCAAACGCATGTGTGCAGGTGCAGAGCACTTGTGGACCCTCTCTATCGTTTCCTTGTGTTTTGGGAAAATTACACAACCACTTTTCTGATCATATCCATAGACCCTTTCACTGGAGATCTGACACCACCGCCCCCGCCCCCGCCCCCGTCTCTTTCCCAACTTGGCCATCTCGAACCCAGACTGTGGTTGTGTGTTTGTTTTGTTTTTTGTGTTGTGGCCTACAAATAATTGGCTACTGCTTCAGAAGCTGTAAAGTGATTCCTCTGAAGACGTGCCCAAAACACAGACAAAAGGATTTCACTTCCCAGTAGAAGGAATTTGTCTTGGAACTGGTATAATTAAAACAGTTGGACTTGTGTCTGCATATGGCTCCACTTTTACTTTTTCACTAATGCAAACTGTCCAAGAAAAGTAGATGTCAAAGTGTTGAGTCAAGAGGGACAAAGTGTGCCAATGCAGTTTAGGTGAATGTAAATACCTACTAATTAAATTGATCCCATGTACTTGGGAGACAATAGGTGCAATAAGATGCATATGTGAATTTTCAGTCAATGTCTTCGTTTCTCTTTGATGTAGCAAGGCTCAAAGGCACTTCAACCTTGACATGGCTCCCGTTCCCGTCCAAGATAATGAAACACAGTTCCAGGAACCACAGGCCTTAAGTTTGGCGTATACTGTATCTCTCTGGGCTGAAAGATCTTTTTATCAGCTGAGATTTCACACGTCTTCAGCTACATGTGGTAAAGCTTTAAAGTCAGCTCTTGGCACAATATTTGTTCCTGAGTCGTTTTTTATTTGCAAGGGCAACCCTGAAACAAAGCAGAGACATGACTACAATGTAACCTCAGCCTTTTCCCTACTGTCACACGTTGTCCTACAGTAAATCGAACAATGATTCATAATAATAGAAAGATTAAATCCTTGTGTTGTTTGTGAAAGGAATCCAAAATAAACAACATTTTAGCTGACAGAAAAATTCAGCAGTAATTACATTTGGAAGAATGGGATGAGTAGCAAATAGAAACTGTAAACTGTAAACAATGCAGCTCTTTGTACATCAAGGAATATCAATGGGTTTTCTTTTTGTTTGTTTAATAATGTGGTTTCTAGCACTTTCCCAGAAAAAAAAAACTGCCTACTTTATTTGGAGAAAATATGTTATGTAATATGAATGTTTCTGGGCTATATGTTATGCTTGCATTTAGAAATGCATTAAAATGTATTTATTAAAAAGGCACTATGGCAATGTGAGTGAGCCCATTCCTCTAGCAATGCAAATGCAATTGGCTTGAAGTAATTCTGTTTTTTATCACAAACTGAGAATTATTGTGCGACAATAAAACTGAAAGTGTATTCATATTACAGAGGAAAAACAGGGGTCTCGCGCTGTCTGTTCCGTGTTGTTTACGCAGTATTTACTGCACTTGAACTCCCCGCGGTACTAACACGGCGCCACATTAGCTACAATGCTAATGTTGCTAGCAGTAGATCGCTCTGTTTCAGAGACTCAAACACTTTTTTTGTCGATACGAGGCCAATTTGTTATTGTACAGTTCTGGAAATTAAGAAACACAAGTCATTCGTTTTTCATCCATCTTTCAGTTTAAGCAGTGGTCAGCAGCGATTGGCTGCGCCCGCAAAGGTCAGCGCAGCTCGGGCCAAAGTTCAACAAATTTGAACTTTGTGGACATTTATGTGAATACGCCTAAACACTTTGTTTCTGACACAACTGCTGCTCTGCTCTTTAATTCTACTTTCAAAAGGTCCTCACAGACAATGAATATCAGTGTTGTGATGCTGTTTAATGTCCTTGTAATGAACTCTTGGCTGCTGTCTTGGACCCCAGCACAATTCCAGGCACGAGGTTCGTTCGGCAATTAGGCAAAACCGCAGCCAGAGCACCATGGCTGTGTTAGTGAAAGGTCTTCTCCTCCTCTCTTCCCCCTTTTTCCCCCCTCCCTACAACCGGGGCCCATCCCCAGTCAACCCACCCTCTCCCTGCACTGGACCAGCAGACGTGGGAGGCCAGTCCTCCAGGCCTTGAAGGCAGGATGAACACAATGATTAACATGTTTTCCAGACCCCTAGTTTTTATGACCTTGACATTCAACAATCTTCTCATGACAAGTGCTTAATCTTTTGGCATGGTCGTGGTAATAACTCCCCCTTCCTGGTGAGAATCTAAGATCCCACAGCGGAGCAGTGAGAGGAGGAGGGCCAGAGGCAAGAATGCCTGTCTGGCCACGGAGAGAGATGTAGACAGAGGGATGGAGAGGAAGGAATCAGAGACATCATGGGATGGGGAGAGGCAACAAGTAATGGAGGGTGGGGTACAGATGGGCAATGAGATGTCTTGGGAATTTAGCAAATAAAGGAGCATGTGATAGAAAGAAGCAGAGCAAGGAAGGATGAGGTTGTAGGGGAGCAGAAATAGAGACAAAGAGGAGTTCAAGGACAGGGAAGGAGGGAGGAATTAAGGCTACAGGGAGTTGCAAAGAGTTGAGGAGTAAGAGACACATGGACACATGGAGTTTCATTGCTGTCCCTTTCCTCCCAATAGCTTTAACAGAAAAGAACATTTCTCACATGTCTGCTCCAGGAGACAGAAAACCAACTGTCTCAGAGGTGTTGTAGCTCATGTTGCTTATTTACTCTCAGGGCATCCAGCAGAGCAGAACTTGAAAAGCGTCTCTGTTGCAAGCAGAGGTTCATTCATGTTTGATACTAATGCTCCCGGAGAGTACAACTATATCAGCATGTATGTGATTGAAATCGCTAACAACAATTAAGTGAAATGAATCTCAGTCGTGTTTCTGATAAAGATCACTGACTAATGTTAGAATGAGTCATTCGGTTCATCATCTCGACTTTGATTTGACTCATCTTACAATGTAAAATCTGTGCTTTGAATGCGTCTTTCACAGCTTGTGCCCTTGACGAAATCGAGCATATAGATTTGTATGTGATACTTTGACTGCATGCTGTTGTAAACAAAAAAGCGTGGGAACGATGAATGAGCGAATGAGTCACGCAGGTAAATTTGCTACAGAACATAAAGTGAAACGTGGGCGTAAATAGACACGTGCTCACTCAGACACCCAAGTTTTCCATTACGCCCCATTTGTGCTGCGCTTTCGTCTGATGCCATAAGCATGGGTGTGGGCCCATAGACGCAAATTGGGTATATACTGCGTCAGACATTAGGATATGCATGTGCGGTATTCTTTTAATGTTCTTACTTGTATTCTCCAATGAAAGTAGGCGCTACACAGTAATTATATCAAAATTCTCCACATCTGATGGGTAGCTGGGGAGGAGAGCTAATCAGTGAGAAAAAAGAGTTCTAGTCAAGTCCATTCTTGAGGCATATTATGATAATAAACTAAGTTTAACATAAAAGTGTAGGCTGTTGCAGTACAGTGAAAATGCTCTGGCTGCAAGCTAGCGTTTAGTTGTGCCTTCCACTTTAAATTGGTGTAACATGGATTTGATTTATTAAACTTAATTCAGTTGTCTTTTAACCCATTTTATTGGGGTGAAAACATCAGCCATGTGGCCTTAAAGAGCCATCATGCATAACTGACAGCCTCTTTACAGTAACCTCAAATCTTAATGTTGTTGTAGATCAGTAGAGACTAGAATATCTCAACATCTATTGGTTGGACTGACATAACATTTTATGCAGACTTGCTAAAGGTACAAAAGGTAACTTTTCCCATCTTTTGTCACTCTCAGTAAACTGCTCTTAATCAACATTTTAGATTTAGAGTAAAGTATGAACCTTACTGAAACAACTTTGAGTATTCAGCTGTGCACAATCCACTTTGTTGTGCTGTTATAGATGGCCTTGTCAGGACTGTACTGAATCCTCCGAAGAGTGTAAAATGCAATGTTGTCGTCACTCCCAGCGTTTGTTTGATTACAGTCTCACCCCTCTCACTATAGACTTGACCCGGCCATTTTCTGTTCTGTGTGGTCTCCACATCGTTCTGTCATCTGTCTCTCTCTCGCTCTACTTCTGTTTCTCTCTGCCTCCCTATCTCCCTCACTCCATATCTTCCTCCCCTCCCTCCCTCTCTTTCCCCCTCTAGCTGATGTCAACCACCTGTCTGTGTGGGACCTCCCAGGCCCATCCTCTGTCTGTTAGCAGCATGCCATGCTCAGCGTGTGAGCAGAGCTGTGGTGAAAGAGATAGAGTGGCTACTTTCCAGCGCGTCTGCATGTGTGTTTGTGTGTGCATATGTGACCTGCAGTGGGGGGGTTTAGATGAATTAATATCTACCGTGGAGCTTGATGCACAGGCTTAACAGAGAATCCAGCAGAGAGAAATGGCTTCCTACAGCGTCATCCTCCCCAAAACTCCTCATGACACACCATCAATCCTCAAGTTTGAACTAAAACAAAACTCGATGACAGATTAATACAGATTGTTTGAAGCTATATGCGGAGAAAAGTGCTTGTAAAGTCCCTCATGCCTCTGTAGTTTTTGGGATCCTGTCTGGCTAAAACAACCATAAGAAGAATGACGCCTCATTAATTTCTACTCATTGTGTAGGAGACCAAACTGTTACGACTAGCCAGTGGCTCATCCTCCTGCATACTGTGCATTCCCAAATTGGCATAATCCGAATAAGTGCATAATAAGTGGCTTCACTTGTATCCTTGGGGCTAAGGCGTGTGTGTGTGTGTGTGTTTGATGAGTATCCAGCACAAACACACATATACATACACACGTATCCACATGCGTATTGCTCATACACATGTACAAAGTACATTCCTCCAATGTTGGTGTTGTTTATGTATCTATTTCTTCTATACTTTCTTTGTTGGAGTAAACTTACTCTCTCTAAATCCATGGGAATTTGTAAGAACAGATTATTGTATGGCTAAAAAACATATTTATAACAAAGCGTCTGATAGCAAATGCTGATTTTATCTTATTTTGAGGCATTGGAGTGAATCGGAATATTTGAAAAGATCAAGTTTTCATGTTCTGTTGATGGCAACGAGGGAGAGTTTCATGTCCAGACAAGCTATTACCAACCAACCAATCAGGATAAAGGGGAAGGAAAGTGAGAGTGAGGCAGTGTCATTACATCAATCCAAATGTACACACACACACACACACACACACACACACACACACACACACACACAAAGCGGCTGCGGTGAAACAATTCAAAACACCAGACGTGCACTTAGTCAACAGATTAAGACCACAACACTGTTATTCTAGCAATAAGAACTGCCCTTGTAATTTGGTGATTTATCAGCTACTGTGTGTTTAGGCTGCGTGCACATGCATGAGAGGAGACTGAGCCATAGCTGAAAGTCATAGAGGCATTTAATGTGGAATGAGCAGGCATGTCTGCACATTTAGTTGCCTTTTTTTTTTGAAGCACATACAGTGTACACACGCACATGTGCGCAGACACAGAAAGAGAAACACGCAGACACAGGCAAACATAACCCTTTGATGGAGCACCTGTTGAAATCAGATCTTCAGCTGTCAAACACAAAGACTGACTGGATTCAATTTTCAATGTATGGAAAAGTCCAAACACAGGAGTGTATTATTCTTGATTTTGCACAGTGCAAAGGAGCTGAAAACCAGGTCCATATGGGAAAAAGGTGCTGGGACAAAAGAATCCTGCTCATGCCTGACAACAATTCTGTCCAAATCCAGCAAGTTACAAATGTCAAACAAGGTTAGCTGTGATTTCTATTGAGTCAATTTTCTCCCAAACATTGTGAGAAGTTGTTTGTAAAGGAAACATCAATGAGAATTACTGCAGAAAGTAACTCAGGAGGTGACGTCAAGTTTCTGTATTTTCCACTCTGCTCTGTACTCTCTGCTCCTGTGCCACATGGTTCAGGATCCTGACCTGCGGTGACCTCCAGATCCCCCGTTTTCCTCCACAAATAGAGATGTCACCCCGAGGCCGAACTCTGACCTCTTACCTCTCCCGCTGATGTCAGACAGAACACTTAAGCTGGTTCACTTTACACCAGATGTTCTTACCCCATCCTGTGCATTGACCTGAGCCAGACTGCAGCTCTAGTGACCCAAAATATAACCGAAGCAGGGTCTGGGTTTACATTTTGACCCATGAATTATCATCTTCTCATTTTTACCAAACAGGAAGGCTTTGTTCTAGATGTTTAATATCTTAATATGTGTTGTTCTAAGGTAACTGTTATGTCATCTAAGTTAAGGTTGGACTAAAACTGAAATGGATGCTTACATTTTGTAGTATCTGTTTTAGCAAAACATACATCAACTTTATTTTAAAATGCATACATTTCAAGTGCAAAATAACAGAAGATAATAGAAAATAAAAATGATCGCACTGTGTTATATTTGATTGACAAGTAACTCTACTATGGTATAACAAAACAAATGGGATTTTATTTTAGTAAGACATAAGACATCTTGTAAGATGGAGCAATCATTCATCATGTTTCTGTGTGAACAAATCCTTAATTAGTTTTTTGTTGCCAGATGGCACTGTTCCATATTTTCAAGTAACTCTAGTAGTACTCGTGTCAAACTAAGTCAGGTGGTATGGTATCTTTACCAAAAACTTTTTTTTTTTTTGCCTGGAACAAACGGTATGTGTGGAGCAGTGTGGTACTATAGGGCACTTCCTCCAGCACAACAGTAGTAATGTAATTTAACATGTCTATTAAATCATGTCCCATAGTTCCAATCATTTCTGGTCGCTGTTGTAAATTAGTGCTCATATTAGGCTGCAAGTGACTGGTGCTTTACATTGCTTTAATGTTTAATCTATAACTGACGGTTCAACCAAAATAGGTTTACAAAAAAAAAACCTGAAAAATTATTTTCACTTTTTCTGTTTAATTGTTTTTGGAAAGTGACAGTTTCATAGGTGCAAATCTGCTCTCTGAGGTTAAAATAACTAAAATATGTAATGTAAAAAAAATCTGAAGAGTGTGAAAAATAATAATAAATAATAATATAGGAAATAATTAACTTACTGAATAAATGCCACAACACATTTCTCATCTGTTATATAGGGACACAAAATCCGGCCCGTATTTCACAATACGGGTTACAAGAACAACAGTGTTTGTGATATACCTCAGAGGGTCGTGTTTAGGTGATAAAGAAAAAACCTTGCAGGACTATTAGAATAATTTTTAGAACTAACCTGATATCTCTGTTTGTAGTCTGACTTTAAGGGTTGGTGTGGTTGGTTTTAGGCCCTCAGGTTAAATAGCCACAGTTAAATTAACAGTCCAGGTGTGCTATCGCAGCCTCTCCCCCACCCAGGTGTCCTATACAACACTCTGCAGTCTAGACACACTCACACTTTTCCATCCTTTATGTGTTCAAGGGGTGGATCTTCTTCTTGTCATAATCTGAGTGAGCACAATTTCATAGATTTGCATGCCTGTTGAGATGACGGCATTATGTCACGTCTCCACGCTGGAGAGCGAACAAAACAGCAGTTGAATCCAAATACCTCTGACAGTAATGTTGACTATTGAGCCGTTTTTGAACAAGCACAACTTCTATTTATGAGATATTTGCAGTTGTATGACAAAGATAATTTGTGAGACAGTAAGGATTATAATTTATCAATCCATGAATGCACCCATACGATATAAAAATGCATATGCCTAAATGCATGTCATGATATCTGACTCTTGATAGATACAACTTTTGAATAAAGTGAACAAAATCCCAAAATACCACAGAAAGAGTAGGGAACAAATCTATCAACCACTGTCTAGTTTACCAGTTCACTGACAAGCATCTAGCCAGGCTGTTTTAGCGATTAGTAAGATGTATGGGTTAGAATATTAATGTACGGTAGATGTGCTCTAAATATGATATCTCTTTTTAAAATGTATGCTGTCTCTGGCTTGCCTCGTTCATGAATGAATGGAGCATTTCCAGTTAAAACTCAGTAGCTACATCACACTTTGGTAGGATTTGTTTTGTTTTGACCCAGTGTTATTTTTTAAAATTATATTATATATATTATGGGTAATTTATCCAAACTAAAGTATAGTTATTTTCACCCACTGTTAGACCTTAAAACTGTCACAGATACATTGTTGGTTGAACAAAACAATGTGCATCTGACATTCAAAACTGCAAAGGATACACATATTATTAACAATCGGTAACAAATAGTGACATGTAAGTTTAAAAAGAGCTAGAGTAGATTATAACAAGCATTCCATATTTCTGTTTAGGTAAATAACCCAGCCATAATATAAAAAACAACCCGCTGTCTTGGGTGGTTTTCTACCAGTGGGAAATGGTAAAGTTAACTCAGTATTGTAAACTAATGCATTCCTAGTAACATTTCAGTTAGTTTAATATTTGTTCCATAGTAACTACTCAAGATTTTGTGTGCCTAATTGTAAAGTGTTACACTTTATCTCTCTCTTTTCTCTCTTTCCTCTCTCTCTCTCTCACACACACACACACACACACACATGCATGCGTGCACACACAGGTGCTAACATAGGGAAAGCTGTAATTCAGCTTCAAAGGGAAACCTGAGAGGGTCATGAATAATCACAGACATCTTTGTCTGCGGGGGAAAACAGCACTGTCCATCTGCCCTCCACACACATACATACACTAGTTTATATGGCTTAAGCTGGTTTTAGCAATGCTACTGTGTGAAATTCATGGTTTGAAGAATATATTTCCATTTACAAACGCCAACCAAAGTTACAGATATCAACCATTTTGAATTTTAAAATCATGTAATAATGATTTTAAATGTATTGTTAGTGATATTGAGCGAAGGGGAGGGGGGCACCTTTAGTCTGCGAGATTCTGGATCATTCTGCATGATTGACAGACAGGTGAGCCAGCAGGGGAGATGAGATATGTTGTAAACAGAGAGACTCAAATGTAGAACTGTTAGCAGTGTTATTGAAAAAAGGACCTGCTCCGTATCGAAATTAAATAATCTTGACTAGGAGACATTTTTAAGATGGTTAAAGCTGACAAGCTGCCTACTCATCTTGCTTTCTCTTGGCTGTTGACATTGTTATGTTTGAGGATGTTTCCCAGCTCATTCACAAAACTGTGAGACAAGATATACGTGGTAGATCTACCATATCTACTGGTAGATATAGTGTATATTTCGTTTGGCATACCATTCATGGCTATGTTGTCATTGTTGCAAGCTGCTCTCTGCCTGTCAATCCATGACAAAACAGTGGCAATGAAATGTTTTGATTGGCTATTTGCTAGAACGTTCTCCTTCCACATAGATGGCTTAATTGTATGTAGAAAGCCAGTGGGTGCCTTCACAAGACAAACAAATATTAAATGTTTTTTCCTCCCTTTTGGTTAATCATTTTCATTTTTACAGGACATCCGATTTATAAAGCAGTACAGTATCTGTTGAGATGTCATGTAAAATATACAGCAAGGCTGCTGCAGCTTTCTCTTTCCATTTCCTCTGTGGACCAACAGAGAGGGGATGAAAACGCAGTCAGCTTCCCTCCGGCATTCACTGGCAGTGAATTTCTTTTTTTGTACAGAACGGAGCACCTTTCTCTTGAGAGGGCTTTACTCGCTGGCCTATGCTGAAAGTTTTCTTATCCAACACTTATATTTGTGTGTGTGTGACAGAAATATGAGCTGACCATTTGGTATTTGGCTAACCCAACAACACCTACATTATTTTTACATCTTCTTTAGATTAAAATGAAATCATAATAACACAACAAGTCTAACGTGGCTGACCAAATGACTGCACCTATAGGTCACAGTTGAAGCCTTCGGTGTGTGATGTTTGTTTGTGTGAGTTAATGTTCGTCCGCGGTGACATTCCTCCCCTGTCAAAGCCCGAAAGGAATTCCCTGGTAGGAGTGGCAGGCATGAGGTCTGTGTTTAGCACACACGCTTGCATACACACACACACACACACAATTACACACAAATATACATATCAGGAGTATAAAACACTGAGCACCAGGCCCCACCCAGACATAAGGATAACCTCAGCAACATACTTCATGTTGGACATTGGAGCTCATCAGAACCTACAAGTCCTTTAAGGGTTGTGTAACATGAGCGGAGGGAAAGACAGATAGAAAAAGAGGGGAAGAGAGGGACAGATAGAAAAATAAAGGGAGAGAGGGAGAGAGAGAAAGAGAAAGAAGGTAACCTGATGTCCCAGGAGTTTTCTGAGCAGTGAACTGGTTCTCATTGAAGTTTGGAGAACCCACTTTTTTCTCTGATCCTCACCTCTATTCTCTCCGTCTCTCTACACCCTCTCCTCTTCCATTCCCTCTCTCCATCCGTATATACCTGGAAAGCAGCTGTTTCTTACTGAAAATGTTGAAAGATCTGAGCCAACACAAACTTTTACATTTATCACTCAACTAAACTCGTCTTAGTACCTCCTGTGTGTGGTAGTCAGCTGCAATTTTCTCCCCCCAACAGAGGACTAACTGGCTGCTGCTGAGCTCAATCTCAATTCAGAGGCTCCACTTTCACCTAATGACAGGTATGAAGAAAACTTGAAGGGCAACTCTTCTGAGAGATATTCTTGTCTCTTCTGTTTCTCTATTTCTCAGTCCTATATGCACACACACCCCACACATGAACACCATGTTTAATTAGAGTATTAAAAGAACAAGGTAGGACTCACCACCCTGTTAATGCTCCTTCTCTTCTCTCCCCAGTGAGTGACAACTTCCAGATAAACTCTGCTATATTCCACCTCACTCTCTCCAGGCCAAGGGCAGAATTATCCCAAACTCCAAATCCCGCTCCTGCTTTTAAAGCTGTGAATCCAGGTCTTGGGCCATCCACTTCTGACTGTTTCCCTCCCACACTCTTTGGTAAAATGGATTGTTCTAAAAGTTTAGTAAGAGGAGTCCCAAAGCTGCTCCCTCCCTCCTGTGTGGCTCACTGCAGGTCCTAGTGCCTACCCTTTCCACATGCTCCGAGAAAGAAAACCCCCCCCCCAAAAAACCGCACAGCTGCTGATAATTTACACCTAGCTGCTGTTATTCATTCTCTCCTTCACTGTTCACTGTTTTATCCACATTCTGTTTCTTTTGCGCAAATCAGTGGAAATAAACTTTCACCCGGGGATGATTCAACTTCTTTTCGTTTGAGACTTGACGTCACCGAATAGTGAGGTCAGGCTTTGCCTTGTGCAGTGAAAGCTTCCCAAGATTGGCATTGTTGTTCCACATCTGAGTCATTGCTAACTTTGCGTAGAATACCCTTGGATATGGACTTAGTGGTGCAATGTGCCTCGGCCATGTGCATGGTTAAACCACCAACGTTCTTGGTGTAGAGGATGGTTGTGAAGGCGAACTCAGTTAAACAACTCGTCGACCATTCCAGAAACACTGGTACACTGTCATTTTCTAAAAGCTGATATTGTAAATATGCACAGTGTTTTGCAATTCAAACAGTGAAAATGCGTACAGTCCAATGAAATTCATGGACCTCCAAGAATAGAACTTTGATGGTCTGTTGCAACCAGGAATTCATTCCTGCTACTTGTCAATGGCAAATGGAGAGAAAATGGGAAATAGAGTCAAACCATGCAACTATGATATCCCCTCGCCCAGGGTAGAGATCAGCCACACCCTGCATTCAGCAGGGCCTCCAGGCTCCAGTATCACAACAGTTCCTCTCTGACATTTCTCTCCCTCTCTTGTTTGTGCATCTTTATTTTCTCGTCTTTCCGTCTTTCCTTTTTGCCTTCTCACCCTCTTTCTGGTTCTAAGCGTTTCTCTCTTTCACAGCTTCTCTCTGACCTGAACCGTATCGTTGTCAGAGCCCCTGGCGCTGAGCAGACAGACAGCCCACCTTTCTGCTGCAACAGACAGAGAGAGGGAAAAAAAGAAAGAGAAAATGAGAGAAAGGAAGGATTGTGTGTCAGTGTCATCCCTTCTCCTCCTCCTGGGAAAATGGAAATTCCTTTACTTTGAGTTGAAACACTGATGCTGTTTTGGTGTTAATGAAAAGATTTTATTGGGTGCAAATGGGCCCTGGAAGAAATAACACAGGTGAAAACTTGCTCAAGAATTTTGACCCCCATTGATGAGTTCAAACCCAAGTGGGCATTTCCCTAAAGCTGGCGTGGCTCTTTTTGAGGTTCTGTGTGTGTGTGTGTGTGTGTGTGTGTGTGTGTGTGTGAACAAGCTTGTGTCACTGTCAAAACTGCCTTGGCCCTTGTTATCGAGGCTGAGTCTGAAAGGGGAAACCCCAGACAGTGAACTCTGACCCTGCACCCCGCTCTGGGGTTGGTTAAGGGTGAGAAATGCTGCAGAGGAGTGAGCACTTTGGGCTGAGAGGGTGGGGGAGGAGGTCAAGAGTGCACCGATATCCTCATATTTCAGGCATTTTGATGCTGGGACTGCTTCGGAGGATCTGTGCGCAAGAGTCTGACCTTGTTTTAGGCCTAGACCTAAATGCAGGTGATTTTCAAAACTGCATTGTTGATCAGGTTTCTTAGGCGATTTGTCTAATTTTAGGTTTAGGGTGAAGGGCTGAAAGTTGTTTATTTTCACTTAGTTCTGTCATTTATAACATAACACTGTTTGATAATGACGACGAATTTGTTGTGTGCGTTTGCGTTTATTTAAAAAAAGAATACATTTAACACACCCTTCCCATGGACATAAAAACAAGGCTGGTATTGTCAGGGTTTGGTGCTGTAAAATGTTCTATTAATCATTATTACAGTGCATGTGCATGTGTGTGTGTGTTATAATAACTGGGATTATTCACAATCCAGCCCTAATATGTGGTCTTCAATTTACAGCTCTATAAATTCCAGAAAATGCCTGCAAAGACTTGAAGTCTTGTTCTGACACTACCACACAGTGCATAACTATCGAGATGCATTCTGCACAATACCACACCATCTTCATTATTGGTTCGAAACAATATGTGAGTTAATTCCTTTCTGAGATGCAGCTGTAGGGCACCAGCGTAGCGCGCCAGCATATAATCCGCATCCAAATCCAAATACCCTCACTGTTTTCATCCAGCACTTAACAACTGGCTAATCCTTAGCTACGCTCGATATGTATCACAATGATATCTGAAGGAAGCGGTTGGACAGGTTTCTCCCTGGCACAAAGATGCTGCTCAGGGACACACAGGCCTGCTGAAACAGACGCACACGCTCTTGTTGAAGCACACATCCCCATTCATCTCAATCATTCCAAGAATGATGACATACTTCTCTGAACTTAAGCGTCAACTGTCTGTGATTATTAAGATCCTCAGTCATCTAGGTGATGGCATACCAGGTCAAAGGCAACTTACAGGAAAGGGTCAGTTCACCTAAACTTAAAAAAAAAATCATATTTCTCATGTACCTAGCGGTATCTAGCAATGCAGATACTTTTGGTTTTATGTGTCAAGGTTGTGAGGTACAGTATCTGCCGCTGACATTTAGGTTTAGGGTGTTTAGGTCACACAAAGCAGTGAAAATTTACATTAAAAAAATTCCACAGCAACGCCTCTTTCCAGTCTTCCCAGTTTCTCTAGATAATTCACACACCACTTGGTTAACCATTTACACTGTAACTATTTTCTACTAAAAAAGTAGTTCTGTATGAAACCTGTTGACAGTGTGTTTTGTGACGGAAAAGATGTTTCTGTTGAATTTTTTTAAAAGGAAAATTGTCCTTGCTTCTAGCACCACAATGACATTTTATTCAAAATCTCAAAAACAGGTATTTAAAAGCATGGGCAAATAAAACCAAAACTATCTATATGACGATCTGTTTTTTTCTTTTTTGTAATATGAGTGAATCAACCCTTTAACGTTGTGTATCAGCCATTCTTTAGGCAAGTGGGAATGAAGTGAAGCTGATGGGTTTTTTTTGGCAGAAACTTGTACATTTTGTGTATCACTTCCATCACAACTTGTCATATAAATCATGGTCCTAAAAAGCTTCTAATGACACAAATGATCACTTTCTTTTCCTTTGTCCTTAAAATTAATGGTAGACATGATTCAAAAGGAGAAATATTCATTGGTTTCCAGCTTGGTCACATAAGCTACCTTTTAATTTCTACACTATGCACTAAATGATCAGGTACATGACACGTTTGTAAAGGATATGATTTGAGCAAAATGTTCCTGCAGAATGAATGTACAAGTACACATTATATAACTATAATGAAACTCCTTCATTACTTCAATACATCTGAGCCTAGGCATGACTCTGTATCCCTGTTTTCTCATTACTTAATGAGCATTATAAGATCATACACAAAGCGTCCCTTTTCTTTTTAACAGAAGCATTGGTCAGACTCTACTCAATAATTGATGACGCATCTCTCCTCTAACATTTTCCATAGCATTCATTCTTTCTTTTCCTTAATGGCCAGTGAAAACCTACGCCAGAGAATCAGTCATTGATTGAGGCTTTCTGGCCCAGTTATCCATATGTCACGAGGAAGGTGGATGAATGGTTTAATTTCACCTGCACCTTTGTTGACTGTGTGCGCCTATGGTTGTGTGCGTGTATGCGTGTCTTCCTGCGAGGCGACTGAATGGCTGTTCCTCCGCTCATTGTTGAGTTCGAGGGCTCATCCTCCTACACCCTCATCATGGCCTTGCGCTGACGCATCCCAGAAGCCTCTTCACTCATTGACTCTTCTGTCCCCTTCCTCCCACGGACTCGCTGGGCAGAATCACGCTATTGTCCCACCATGCGGTGTACACAGGCTAGCAAACAGCCCGGCTCACACTCATACGCAATTATGCACCACGCACGGTATGTACAGATGGATTCAGAGCAACAGCAAAGCATACCTGAACCTATAGAAAAAAACATACTGCACATCATTTGCTCACATAATATCAAGTTTTTCACATGCTGAATATGTTTTCCAGTTGTTCCCACAGTTTGCCCTCCAACCCTAATCTCCTCTCAGTGGACACCAAGCACTTCATTAAACCCAAAGTCCCTGTGTGTGTGTTTATGCGTGCCTGTGTCTGTTACTGTGGTTGTGTGTGCTCGGTAAGTAAGCGTATTAACCTTTAGCCTCTCTCACCATTGTTTCTATGACATGCCCGACTGCTACTGAAACCCGTTCCCAGAGATTTTGGCAAAATGTTGAATCTATCAACATCTTGTGTTAATTTCGCATCTGGGTCCAAGCCAAAGTTAAGGGATGAGAGCAAGTCTCAAGATCACATGCTGTCGTGCATCCCATCCAGCTGGACTCTGATACGGACTCCTTGTTATGTCATCTGACCGTAACAATCACTAATTTAGAAGTAGGAAATTCATGTATTTTTAATATTAATGATAAAGTCTCCCACATTGTCAACATTTTAATTCATACATCTTCTTGTCTTCTTAACTCCAACCTTTTTAGCTGTTTGTCTCAGGATTTCAGATGTATTCACTGGGCATGGAGAACGAATCTGTCTTTGTAATGTTCTTTAAATTAAACAAAGAAAGGGTTGTTGGTCTGTTGGAGATTTCATATGTGACTATAGTGTATGAAAAGGGAAAATCTAAGTCATTTGTCAGCATTATAGTCATTTTGCGCCTATAGATTCATGGTTACCAATGTTCGAATAACCCAACTCTATAGTAAAGTTGTTTGGCGGCTGACTGTTTCTCACACACAGAGGGCATTGTGTCTTGTAATGGAGCCCTGGCCTCAGGGTCTGTTGCTTCACAGCTCACAACTCAAAGACATGTAGGCTTAGATCTCTGCCTCGAAACACATTGTTGCGGTTATCCTTTCAAACTGCATACAGTATATTACCCATACAGCCTGATAAAAACAGTCACAGACAGGAGCCAGTAATGGTTTTCATAAAGTCACATAAATCTGGGAGCAAACCCAGAATGCATGGAGGTGCATACAGAACATCTCCAATGTGGAATAAATGTAAAAAAAAAAAAAAAGAAAACAAAAAAAGAAATTTTGAACCAGCTATGAGCAGGAAATCACTTGGCTCGCGTCCTCACCCACATATCAAAACCATACATTCATGCCCAAGTGCAAGGACATTAAACCTTACTCATATTTTTTTTGACAAAATCCAATTTCCACCAGTTCTTCCCACAAACTCCACTGATCTCTTTTTCTTTCTCCATAATAATTTCCCCCCTTTCACATAAATTCCATTTATATGAGCCACAAGGTCTCAAAAGCCACCATTTTTCTCCAAAATGTGAAACTTCTGTGACTCACATCCTACCTCCGCACACGTCAGAACACATCCTCTGATGGCTACACTGATAATTGTTTCCTCTCAATTTGTCTAAGAATTTTCCCATTCACTTTTACTCCATGTTTGTGGTCAGCACGTGACTTATGACTGCAAGCACAAGTAGGTTCCTGTTCCTTTGTGCTGTTGCCAACAAACACGCTGTGTCATACAAAATACAAACAACATGTGACAACCATCGAAACTACTTTTGAAATTACACACTGCAGATATCCTTATTATTATGTCGCAATTTATCTCCTCATATCTTCCACACTAATCAGCGCAGGACAGAACATAGTGGAGCATTTAGCAGCTAAAGAGTCAGATATTTCCTTCAGGAGTTGGTGGAGACCAAAAGCAGACTTGAAATTAATGTTAATGTCGCTCCAATCTGCTTGATATCTAAATAGGTTAACTGTTTGCTAACATGTTCGCCATATCATGTTTATTGTCAGTGTTGTGGCTACTTCCACAGAGTGGCCTAAAATTCAATGAATGTAGCCCATATTGAAAACACCAAAACAATAGAAAACTGTTAAATCTCTTCAACCATCACCACCAACAGGTTGAGAGTGCAGCTGAATAAAGCTCATTTCGAAAATGCACCCTTTATATGTAAAAGTGATGGTCATTTCACATGTTGGTCTCATGTCTGAGTAAGTGCCTGAGTTGCTTTTAGGTTAAGGTTTTTAGGTTTTAACACTTTCAACACTGAGTTGAATGCCAACAGATAAATGTAAAGGCTGCCTCAAAACAAAGTTAAATACAAATCTTTACAGTAATACATTTCTCACGCAAGTGTGATCTCCTATATTCAAAGAAAATAAAATCAGTTTAAAAACTATAAAACACTTTTGATAGGCTATAGCATTTGAGCAAGTAGGAATTAAATGTGAGTCCCAATTCAATGTCTTGTCATTTTATGCTTTTGCACTGTTGGACTTATAGACTGCTGTATTCTCTTAATAAATTATGAACATTTATTAGAAGATTCACTTGACAGAAGTGGAGGTGATTGAAGGGTTATTAATTAAGGCTTCAATGGATAAAAAAACGTTTTAAAATCCAGCACTGATGCAGCGTGAAAAAAACATAAAAACACTCCTCTTCCTTCATTTCATTTTTTTTTCAAGTTTTTCAACTAACCACTGTTTTCCACCAGTGATACCATTTGCGCTTGTGCACCAGGTGCTAAATATCGTGTGAGCACGTGGCTCTGTCTGTAAATATCCTGTCATGTCTGAATAAAGCCGTAAGGCAAATTTATTTAAAAGTCAAATGAAGCCAAGTCTGAATGATGAAAAGTCGTCACTTCAACAGCTTGACAAATACAGCAGTGTTACTTATTCCTTAATTCCTTATGTCTGAAAAGGATCTTTTCATGAAGTACTTTGCTTTGTTCTCAAGGTTTATCTCTCTTTTGTTGCCTCTCACTTTCTGAGTATTTTGTATTTCAATATAGCTGATTACACAATAGGCGTTGTCTCACATACAAATTCATTTATGCTGCCAGATGACTGCTGGTGTAAAATTGTGATTAATTGAGGGTCATAAATGCTTCCTGGTAACCAAGGTGGCACCATTTAATTCAAAGAAGTGTGCATAAGGCTGGCATAGAAGTGTCATGAACAAGAAACAAACTGCCTGAATGTTTATGACTGTTGTCATTTAATGACATTTGGTTAATCTGTAAAGATAACTTAAATTTATTAAGGGGACATAGCCTGTCATTAACATGTCATGGCAGGCATAAAATATTAGTTGGTACACTATGAAATCCAGTAATGACAGTGTCATTAATAATTTCCTTGACCTCAAGTTGTAAAGTTACTAAACATATAATTAAACTGTCAAATAAAATAAGAATGGGAAAATGAACAAACAAAAGTAACAATATTACAATTGACAGCTTCATATATAGTATTGTGCAAGCCTTATGCACACCCATTTAAAAGGTTAACAGCTTCTGTGTTGGCACTATTGATCCAATCACCATTTTATCTTCACACAGTTATAATATGACCACACCTATTGTCTGATCAGGGATACTGAAACCCAAAATAGGAGATTGCAGAGACTTGTTGGAAGCAACAGAAAGTTGGCTACTAAACATTGCTGGCAAGAGGACATATGTTGGCCAAGTCTGTAAGATTTATCGCATGGGATCACGCATCAGTGTTTTCAAAAAGCAAATAAGGTGTTTGTAAGGAAGACAGAAACAAAGTTGCAGATGCAGAGGGGGAAAGGAAGGCAGGCAGAGTAAGTTGTGAGGGGGGAGTTAAAAGAGACACCTGGGAGAGGAACAAAGCAGCAGCTGGCTTGTCTTTACTCTTCGGAAACCCCACAGAGAGTCTTTTAAAGGGTTAAACCAGGTCACCATGTACACTCTTGCATACACACACACACACACACACACACACACACACACAAACATCTGGGCATGCACACAGTCGCAAGTCCAAACACAACCTGTATAGTGAGAAGTCGTGTTTCCTTATGTTGGAATGAAATGGGTTTAATGTTTCTGTCTCCAGCATGTTGACACTGAGATGCTCCATTACCAGTGTGAAGTGTTTGAGTCTGACATACATTACTGAATACATTACTGTCTTCACAGCCTGTCTTAGTAGTAGCAGTCAGCATCTGACATAATAAAAGGCCATCATGATGGGATTATACCCCAATATGTTACTGTGCACCAGTGATCACAGGTTACATAAAGAAGGGCCTCCTATACAGGGTAGGAAACAACCTGAATTGGGAAATCTGTTTATGCCCAACAGATATAAAGTTATTTTATGACCTAATGACACCTCCGAGATCCCAGGGTGTTTCCACCTCTGACTAATCGCAATAGGTTTCCAACCAGGTAAAGAGTGAAAGCCGCATGAGAACCCTGAGGGTGATTACTGTACATAGTTGGAATGCATAAAGACAAAATAAGAATGTATGCTTGTTAGACACAGTCTTGAAGATAAGCTCCATTACCATCCCCACAGACCTCTGGGCATGACCCCCCACACCTCAAACCAACAGTCAAAACACTCCCAGTCTGTGAAGACATGTGTTGTGACATTCTCCAATCTCAATGGAATCACATCCAAGGAGCTCTCACTTTAAACTAGCACCACACAATCAATTACTTTGACCCGTGTTCATAGATAACGATATTGCCCGGTCTCTTGTAGAGCTTACAGAGGTCTGTATTTAAATACTGCAATATGTTGCTTTGAGAACAAAATGGCCTGCAAGCACCATCCTGAGATAAGATATGGAAAATGAGAGTAGGCGCAGGAACGACATTGAAAGTGACTAGAACAGTCTAGAAGGCCACCGGTATTTACCAGGAACCTGGTAAACTCAACACAGATATTTTATGGTCTTTTTGAGCTGTCATTTAAAAATCTGATTTACGGTATTAATATAGCATCAAGACTGGACAACTCTGCAAAACCCCAGATTATGTTCAGTGATGTTGTTTTTTACTCTCACGTTCTATAATTTCTGTGCATGGCAACTATGATACAGTTAAAGTTATGGAAAGGTTGTAGTAGCAAATATGTTTAAGGCATGAGGGGGTAGAGAACTTCAACACTTGGTTATGGTTAGGGAGCCACACTGTTGCAATGACTGACATGTGGCATCCTTACGATGAATATGGGCTTTATACTTTATTTTGAACCGATTCTACATACAACGTGCTGTTGCTTTAAGTACTCTGTGGCACACCAAATCTGTGGATCTGTAAAAAAAAATACACAATTTACTCTCTATATGTGTGACCTGTTTTTGAAGAATTACATCTTCAGTAGCAACAACATGGCTTGGGGCTGGGAGCCACAGACAGGGTAGGGTAGTTAGGAAGTACTGAGAGACAGACTAACACCCTTTTGGGCTTTTCATGAAATTTGTGGACAATAACAAAAATGTAGAATATCGCCAGCCTTATCTTTTAATATAACAATGCTGGGGTTGAAGTCAACGACACCTGCTTGTTGTACTTAAAAACTGAGGAAAACACCAATCAAGTGATGAGCCTGGGAAGGAATGGCATTGCACAAGAGTGAGACGAGAGGATCCAGAATGGCTTTCGTCACTCACACAAGGATCGAAAATGAACAGTGTGTTTGATCTGTAGGTTTTATGAGCTTTTAGGCTCGTTCCTTTGTCCTGAGCTGTCCTTCGGTATGCTTAGACAAAAAGAGATCAGTGTCAGACTGAGTCTACAAGGGGGATTAGATAGGAAATACCAGCATAACACACAACATGTAATGGAAATGAGCTCACCAGCTTGCTCTGGAGCCACCAACAGACTGGGATGAATTGCGAGTAGGGACAAATAATTCACATACACACCAGCACGCAGTTATACACAATTAAGAGGGACACACACCAGATCTACCGTGCCCAAGCTTCAAGACCATTTTTGTCATTTGTTTACATCTAACCAAAGCACAGAGTTTACTGGAAGGTCCTGGACATAGTGAATTACTGATATAAACAGTTGCAAAAGTAATATTAAGAATTCCTCCGAACTCTTTGGTTAGATGCATGTGTTGCTGCTGCTTTAGAAACATCTACTTCAGATAACTCTTGAAGGTTTCCAAACAAACAGAAGAAAAAACTCTTCTTATATTGCATAAGTCTTCCCCTGAAATCAGGAAAAAAATGTTGTCTTCCTCTACCAGTCTTATCGCAGATTCATGCAAAGATTATAATTCAGGATGTCTGTCTTTTGTCAGTTGTCAGTTGATTTACTTTTTCTTACAATATTATTGTCTTCATTATCTTCATTTTGTATTCTCTCAGTGTCAAATGGAATCAGGTTTGGTTGCACAAGAAGTGTTTCTGCAGGATTTAAAGGACCATATCAGTGGTTTTGCTTGTTTAAGTCGAATAACTACTGTCTGCTTAGTTCCAGTCATTTCCTAAAGCATGCAGCCATATTTAGCCGGATTGTTTGAATTTCCAAAATGAACTGTTCAGGTGATACGCCCACCTTAAAACTTAATTATGATTTTGCTCAGAAAACAATCTTTTATTATTCTATGACTTTTTTCCATGGCAGAGACATACATTCTTTCTGCGTAGTTCCGTGTTGGATCGGTTAACAGGACAGATGTCTCGCCTATGGGTAGTTCTCATTGGACAGACTCTGCTTCATGAAGCAAGCATGACCAAAACATTCTAGCTAGGGGGGACGTCGGCTTCAACTTCGTCAACTTTACTGTGTACTGAAATCAGGACGGCTTGTCACACATGTAGGTTCGTCCACTGCATCGCTGCCTTGCTCTAACTCCTCAAACAACGCTTCCAAAATGTCCTATTCATGGCAGCAAAAAACACTCTGTTGTGGACTGCATAGTTCGGCAACAACTTCACTACCAGCTGCTGACTGTCAGAGTTACTTCTTTGCTAACTCATTTTTGTTTACTAACTAGTATGCAGGTTCTCCAGCCCAGATCATTCAATGACAGCGCACATATGAGCTTGACATTGAGGAATGGTGCGTTTATGTGCTGTCGTGTAGCTAAAACCCGTCAGACTTCATTCCAGCACGTGAATGCACCACCAGGAAAGATTCACAGATCAGTCCGCAATTTTAACAGTATTAGTAACAAGTAACTTCAACCAAAAACAATGCAGATGTATGTTTCATTATGATGCATTAACTATGTTAAGCAAGTTTCAAGTCTCTGTGAATTGATTTTGATAGCGTACTAAAATGAACTGAAAATAATGAGCTCCTGGAAGGTAGGAAAAACGCATTTAAAACTTACAGCACCACTTGCGTGCATTGGGAAATGGGTGTCAGTAATGTAAGTGGTAAGCACATAGGATTTACTGGGCTGCTTGTGCAAAACCACTGGTATGGTCCTTTAAGCGCCTCGATTCCTCTGTGTGTGTGGCGGCTTGCTGTAGATATCTGACAGACAGCAGGGCTGGTACTGGCCTACAGGGCTTAGTTACAGTCATAAACAAAACCCCAGAACGCAGAACACATCGACTGCCACACAGTAGCTACTATCTACTACTTCAAAACAGCATCTGCTAAAGCCATTACAGCTCCACGGTGAAGCATGGACAGAATGAGAAGAGGTGAAAAGGGAACAGAAAGAAGTATGGAGTGAGAGAGCAATGGGAATGAAGGCCTTCGGTGACAAGGCCTTTCACAAAGGGATAAAGGAATGTCCAAGCCATAAAACACAAATGAAGAAAATGTAGTGTGTATTGGATTGAATTTAAGGCAGATGTCTGTTGTTTGGTGCTGTGGAGCATCACAGAAAGGGCTTCATTGAGTTCAAGGATTCTTCCAACACAGGTCTTCACAATATGTCTGTTACAACAAGTTACAGAAGATTATAGACTGGTCGTGACAGAAGGTAGAGCATGGAGAACATCTTGCAGCATAACCACATTGAGCAGAAATCATGAAGCATAAAGCTGAGGCTAATCCTGCTCAATTGATGGGATACATATAGATGAATATAAATCAACAGAGTCTAGAAATAAAAGTCTCAAGTATTTTCACAGAATATTTTATGTAACCAGTCTGTCAGCATGCAGGTGGAAAAGAGTAAACTCATTGCATTCTGCATTCTGGTGTGTGTGGGTTTTCTTTTCTTTTTTACGCCATGTTAGCAGTGTGACTCAAGGGATGCCAATGTTGGTCTGTCTGTCGGTCGGTTGGTCCACTGCTTTGGTCCAGACTGAAATATCTCAACAACTATTGAATGTTAAGTTAAGTTAAATTAAGTCATACATCTGGTGATCCCCTGACTTTTCATCTAGCACCATCATCAGTTTAAGAATACTTGGCTTTATGACCAAATACCTCCAAATCTAATAATGTTTCCATCAGCCTCAGCTGTGCTGGGTTTAGTGCTAATTAGCAGCTGTAACACACTACACTAAGATGGTAAACCACACCTGCTAAACATCAGCATGATAGCACTGTCATTGTGAGAATTTTGCTGCAAGCACTACTGTACAGCCTCCAAAAGTCACTAGAGTGGCTGTAGGCTCATTTTTCTCCCCATTTTATTACTTTCACTTTACTGATCAAACTATTCTCAAAAGGGAAGGATCATTGAACACAAATATTACCTCAGTAGTGATCCATTAGTTTGCTATTTAGTTAGTCATATCCTGATTAACTTTTTGCAATTTAAAATACACCGACTTTAGGATGATACTGACCCAATTATTTAATCAGTATTAATGACTAATTGCGATGTACTACAACTTGGGTCTTAAATTCATGGTTTTGGCCATCACTTCGATTGATTTTAATAACATTGTGCAGAACAAGTTAATTGCCGAAATCTGGGAATGCAACAAAAAAATATTTAAGTTGACGTTTAGTTTGAAGTTAAGGTTAGCCAAACTTATTTTTAAGATAACAAAGGTGGAAGTTGCAATTATTATCCAAAATGTCAGTTGTAAAAATACATGACAGTTTAAAGACTGGCTTCCTAATTCAACTTTGACCTATCGTACATTTTTAAAAGTGTGCACAGTGTAATGAGGGACTATTCCCAACATTTTTGGTGTGCTCATTTTCGGTTTGGCTTGTTTACAAAATGTCTGACCATCTGACCATTCCTGTTATTTTGCCATTGGTCTTCATTGTAATGATATTACCATTTTCCCAGATTTCATCAATTACTTTGGCGAGCACCGTGTTATCATAACCAATAGAAATTATGGAAAAACCATGAAAATAAGAGCCAGGATGTAATAACCTGGAATTGTCCTTTAACAGCCAGCTGTATTCAAGTGGAATGGAACAATGTTTTCTGTCTGAACATAACAATTTGAAATGTTGAAACGTTGACCCTCGAGACATCATTCAGTCCAAAAAAAGTCCAAAGTGCTGTTCAAAGTAATATTGAATGCCTCAATTCTTTGTATTCCAAAAATCTCCCTCTCTCTTGTGTCCTCGAGATGGCTGGGGATCATGTTCGCTCACTCGGCCAAAAAATACTCACGCAGCATCCAAAGCTACTCTTGCAGCAGTTATCTGGGGCCAAAGTGCAGGAAACTCTTTTGAGAGGAAACTGGTGTCTAATTGTCTACGGAGAGAGCTCCTCATGTACATAAAGCCAAGTGATAAGATAAAAAGTTTTTTTTCTCTCTCTCTTTTCAATCCTCTGAGAGAAACTTTCTTTGAGTTTCATTGTACTTGGCACCTCATTTGACATGGGGATAGCTCTGGACAGATGCTCCCTTCAAACACATCTGTCTGGTTTTTTTTTATGAGCTATTTGATGTACTTCTCTTTGGGTGGGAGAGGCAGGGTCAAACACTCATGAGGATTCTATACACTGAAGACTATGAAGGGCGGGGTGGCAGAAAACACTGCAATGGTGAAACAAAGAATGAAAAGAGTCATGGAAAAGATGCGGGATGATGAGTGAGATATCCAACTGCAATTATGGAAACCGGCTTAGTGGTTTGGGACCCAGGTTGATTTTAGAAACAATTGTCATCTCAGCAAAGGCTCAGTTGGAGTAATTTGTGGAATATGTCCCACAGCGGTTAAATACAACAGTCTTCTTTGTGCTGCAGAAAATACTCATCAACTCTCATGTCTTTATCGTCACAAAATTTTACAAGATGCTTCTCATCCCATGTAGAGTGAATGAAACATCAGCAGAATGGAATGAAGCACCTAATTGATCCTGAATGACTGGAAATGATGTGGAACCCAAACTCTCTCCGATCTGAGGTTGCCATTTTAGGTTCCCAAAATTAGGGGAGTAGTTATTATTTCAGGAAGTCAGCTTTTACTTGTCAGCTAAAAAAGAATAAGTTTTGATTTCATTGTGTGTGTGTGTGTGTGTGTGTGTGTGTGTGTGTGGGTGTAACACTGTTCTTGGGTGGTTAGAGCTTGGCAGACACACCCTGCCTCTGTGCCAGACACTTCTCTAATCAACGCAGGTCACTGGAGCTAGATGGCTGCTCTCTAAGCCTCTTTAACTGGAAAAAGATGTCACGGCTTCACCCTCCGCTCAACACAGAGCTGCATCACTTCACTCAAAGATGGGGACTGTTTCATAATCATTTCATTATGCACCCCAAAGAGATTTCAATATCCTGTGTCTACGCAATGAAGATGGAGCTGCTTACCGTGTTACACCGAACGTTGCAGTAAGCATTTCCAGCCTTGGTTTATGGCCAGGCTTAACTTTCACAGTAATTGCTGCTGTGTTTTTCCACTCGCTCTTTGCCATAGAAAACTTATTAGACAAAGACCAAGTCCTGTAAGCTAGATTCTCTGTGACATAAGATATTACATTTACTTTATCCTTTTATCCCTTACAGAGTTCATAGAAAGGGACTTGAAGCTCAGCTAACTTTTCAGCAACGGCTGCCCTTTCAAAATGTATTCTTCTCAAAATATAGTGAGCTGCAGATGGAATCTACTCTTAATGGAGGAGGCAACGTGCACACATGCGTGCACACACACACATTTAAATCCATACACGTCATGGTCTGGGGCTCCCGGTGGTCTGCTGAACCGAGCTCTCCCGGTGTTTAGTGTTGTCTAGTGGCGAGAGAGGGCCTCAGAGCCATAAAGATGTCTCTTCCACTCCATTCATAAACCTCTGACTAACTCCAACCTAACCCAGTGGGACCACACAAGACCACTTCTCAGTCACCCTGTGACCACACGATGCCAAAACCTTACTACCCTTCACCAATCGTCCACCAACTGTAAAGCTGTATTTTACAAACTTTACCACATCTTAACTGGGAATAAAACGTGAGACCAAAATAGTACAAAGCGTTCTGTAATGCTTAGCCATCAATTTTACCTTCATAATTTGTATATGTAAATGGACATTTTTGCAATGCTTCAGATGTCAGTAGACCAGTCTGTAACTCGATTCTCCAGTCAGCTAGAGTTCACCATGAGTTAGAGTTTCATGGCTGTAGACAGCTACTGTTTGAGGTTTGTGCTGAAGAGCACAGAATAAGAAGAGCAATCAGGTTAAGACAGTATGCGTGTAATTCCAGAGTCAAGCTTTTTCTGCCTGTGGACAAGATTGAAAATCCTGTGCTTTCATCTCCACAATCTTGACAAACATGCAGCACTGAATGTTTGTAAAATGACATCACCATAAACCAAACCACATATAAGACATGCCTCTCTGTGTGTGTGTATGGCTGCGTGTGAAAGAGAGGGATGGAAATTGGAAGTGCAATGATCAATAATGATGCACGGGTGTGAGTCATGTATTTATATGACATCATCAGCACAAGTAGACTAGTGTACAATAGAGACGTGGACAAACCAGGAGTCTTTCTTGACCTACTTTATCAGATGACCCACAAACTCAATATCAGCACAACATCACATCTGTCGGATGTGAAAACTACTTTCAAAAAGCTTGTGACCTGTAGTTTTAAATGTGAAAACAATATCACATATACCCATGCGGATGTTTATTCTTTATTAGGGCCCGAGCACTGACCAGTGCGTAGGACCCTATTGTATTTCTAAGGATTCTTATTATTATTATTTATATAAATGAATTGCCTTTTTGAGGGCCTTAACGTGCCCGAAAACTCATGAAATTTTGCACATGCGTCAGAAGTGGTGAAAATTTACATATTTTATAGGTCTCCCACATGGGGGGGGGGGCAAAATGGCTCAGTAGCGCCCCCTATAAGTGGAAAATAAATTGGCCCCCGCGCCATGTTTCACCTACATGCACCAAAATTTGTGTACATGTATATCATGCACTCACACACTAAAAACTCCATAGGACCCCCCCCCTTAACCAAACAGGAAGTGAGTTATTAATAATAGAATCTCCAATTTTTAATGATTGGAAGCCTTTTGGACCCTCCATACTTTTGCGAACTAGTCCTACAGATTTTATCACATCGCCTTCAAACTTGGACCATGGCTTCTCAAGAAGATGGCCATCAAACGATACTCGTGGATTTTGTTTTTTTTACACGGTCTGCCCGTGAGGTGGCGTGGAAGTTAGGTGTTTCGCAGCCAAACAGGAAGTGCCTTATAACTTCACTGTACATTGTCCTAGAGGCACCAAAGTTACCACGTGTCATGACCCCCCCGCCCTGAACACGTCTATATGGTCATTTTCAGCCACACCCACAGCGCCACCTAGTGACGGCAGGAAATGTCATGTTTTACAGTCTGACGTGCATCTCAGAGTGGGTTGAGCAGAACAACCTCAAAATTGGCCAGGAAGGCCTAAAGACGTTGATGATGCTGTACAATCAATAATATTGACTTTTCGCCAGAGGGCGTGGTCACGGCGGCGCGGCGAATTTCGATGTTCCATCATGAACAATCAAACTGTTGTAACTCGGCTGAAATTGATCAGATATTTTCCAAATTCCTCACGTTTGATGACATTCCCGCCCTGAACACACGTAGGGGTCAATATCGCATCTCACTCATAGCGCCACCTGTTGACAACAGGATGTATCACGCCCACTACTTTCAATCAGTACTCCTAGCAGGTTAATCACATCCACATCAAACTTGGTGAGGATACACTTAAGACCTTCATGATGCTTCACTGTGAAGATTGTGACTTTTCATCAAACGGCGTTTCCATGACAACGCCTTCTTCGCCATAAACAGGAAGTGGCTTATAACTGGACTGTACATTGTCCAAAACGCCCCAAACTTGCCATGTTTCATGACCCCCCCGCCCTGAAGGTGTCTATATGTACATTTTCACATGGGGGGGGCAAATGGCTCAGTTGCGCCCCCTAGAAGTGGCAAATAAATTGGCCCCCGCGCCAGGTTTCACCTACATGCACCAAAATTGGTATACATGTATATCATGCCCTCACACACAAAAAACTCCATAGGACCCCCCCCCCCTTAAACAAACAGGAAGTCAGATATTATCTATTTTTTTCATGATTTTATGGTTTTTGGACCCTCTATACTTTGTCGAACTTGTCCTACAGATTTTATCAGATCGCCTTCAAACTTGGACCAGGCCTTCCTAACAAGATGGCCGTCAAACGATACTCGTGGATTTTTTGTTCGTTACACGGTGTGCCCATGAGGTGGCGTGAACGCCGCCAAACAGGAAGTGCTGTATAACTGGACTGTACTTTGTCCTACAGGCCCCAAACTTGCCATGTTTCATGACCCCCCCGCCCTGAAGGTGTTTATGTAATAATTTTACGCCACAGTCATAGCGCCACCTAGTGACGGCAGGAAATGACACGTTTTACAGTCTGACATGCAGCAGCTTCTCTCTGCTCTCCTCTACCTGTCTGTCTGTTGTAGCTGACATCTTGTCTACACACACACACACACACAGACACACACACTGTCCCGTGATTTCCTTCGCCGCCAAACAGGAAGTGGTTTATAACTGGACTGTGCTTTGTCCTACAGGCCCCAAACTTACCACATGTCATGACCCCCCCGCCCTGAAGGTGTCTGTATGATAATTTTACGCCACAGTCACAGCGCCACCTACTGACGGCAGGAAATGACACGTTTTATATTCTAACATGCAGTAGCTTCCCTCTGCTCTGCTCTGCCTGTCTGTCTGTTGTAGCTGACATCTACACACACAGACAATCACGCTGTGCTACGTTTTCCTTCGCCGCCAGACAGGAAGTGGTTTATAACTCCACTGTACATTGTCCTACAGGCCCCAAACTTCCCATGTTTCATGACCCCCCCGCCCTGAACACGTCTGTATGATTAATTTACGCCACAGTCATAGCGCCACCTACTGATGGCAGGAAATGACACGTTTTACATTCTAACATGCAGCAGCTTCTCTCTGCTCTCCTCTGCCTGTCTGTCTGTTGTAGCTGACATCTACACACACAGACAATCACGCTGTGCTATGTTTTCCTTCGCCGCCAGACAGGAAGTGGTTTATAACTCCACTGTACATTGTCCTACAGGCCCCAAACTTCCCATGTTTCATGACCCCCCCCCCCCCCGCCCTGAAGGCGTCTATGTGTAAATGTCCGGCCACGGTCGTAGCGCCACCTAGTGACGGCATGAAATGACGCGTTTTGTGGTCTGACGCGTCGTGAAGCGGCGGACACTGCCCTCCCCAACGCGCGCAGGTGTGCGAGGGCCCGTTCATCACTGCTTGCAGCTTTAATTTTTTTTAAATTTCGTTGTTGGGGAGTTCAGAGCACAGGGTCAGCTCTTCAGCAGCACCCCAGGCGCTAATTAATCACTCCGTCTTGCTCAAGCACACCTTTGTTTGCCAAAACTGGGAGTCAAATCCAGAATCTCCTTCGGAGGGATGAGATGAAGTGAGCTTCACGGTCTTTAACTGTGGTCTCAAAACATGGACAAGATACAAGATTGAAGTTCCAACTTTATGATCCCCATGGGTAAATTCTGGTTGCAGGCAGTGTTGTGTACAAAGAAACTTAAAATCATAAAACATAAAATTCATAAAAACAACACAAAGAAAACATATCTATAAATTAATCGCAGTCGACAATACATGGGAAAAAAAGAGGGAACAAGAGCTGAAAAACAAAAACACAAGAAATGTCTGTCAGTCAGGTCCAGTTCATACAATCACATCTGGCTTCTCAGTTAATGGGGGTGAACAGTCTTACACTGTTGTGTATGCTCAGCATGTACATATATAAACTTCTTAATTCAATGAAAAACTAGGGGCTATATTTTAGGGAAACAATTTAGTAGTCCCAAAAGAAAGAAAATAGTGAATGAATTTCAGCCCATATAAACCTGACAAAACAGTGTCTGAATGACAAATGTCCTGTTTGCATTATGTCCTGCATCTCGTTGATGATGTCAGGTGTTCCTGTCGCTACGTCGAGGGTCTGCAGAGTGTCGGCCATATGTCGGGGGGGGGGGGGGGTTACAGCGAACAGCTTTGGCTTTCACACATTTATTTCTTTGTTTGTTAATGCTTATTGTAGCAACAACCTCCTCTTGTGTGTTGCCGTTGGGGCCAGCTCTGTTTTACATCTTGACTAAAAAAAAAAAAAAAAAAGGAGCTACAAGAGAGAGGAAGAAATAGAGGAAAAAGAGGGAGAGTGAGAGACAGAAGACAGACAAAGCGAGAGAAACACTTTAGGAAAGAATGACATGGCACAGAGACAAGGCGGCCATTAAAACCAGCTGACAATCCCACTGATGGATTTCGTCACATCAGAGATGGCACTGAGTCTCCGTCTGGCAGAGCGGAGTATGTACTGTAAGTGCAGGATAAAACACAGGGACTGGCAGCTATTTTAAGGCAACGACTTCCAGCTACTTCTGAAACTCTACCTAGTGCTGAGGGGACTTGGGCAAACAAAAACATAGTGATGGGTCCGCTGTCAAACTGTTTAAAAAGCACAATTAGAGTTAAGTGTCTACAGATACACACTCCTACAGACACTCTCGGACAATCAGGGTCCAAACTACACAACTAATCAGCATTGCTTCAGTGTGCAGACAGGGATGAATGGTGAGAGGCAGGTGCTGTCAAAAACATCCCATGCTCTGCAGAAAACCATATGGCACGTATGGTCCTGCCTTACAAGCACTCACAGTATCACAGGGCAGCAAAAAAAACAGACCATCTTTGTTTTTCTTTGTCTTTGACTAGCTCCAGCTTTTACCTGGAGACTGACACGTTGCGGCAGAGAAGGGGGGGGGGGGGGTTAACCTCAGAAACGGACCAGAGGTGGCAGGAAATTGACAGCGTTGTTTGGATCAAACCCAAAGGTGGCCTTCTTTTGTTCCACTGTCTGCTCTTGTCACTGTCAATCCGCTGGCTCATTTTGACAAAAAAAAAAAAAAAAAAATCCTAAAGAATCCCATATGTTCCTGTCTCTGTGTGTGTTTGTGGACAGCTGCGGATGATTACCTGGGCTCAGTAGTGTATCATGGCAGCAGATACAACAGTCTGTGACATTAGCGTTACTTCCTGAGTTAAAGGTCTGATGTAATATGTCAGACAGCTTGGTGCCCGGTTAACCTTTGCCCGTGGCCCGATTTCTCTCACAGGAAGCATTTAGTTCTTTGAAACCCTTCCAATTTTGAGCCATAAAATGCCTTCCCAATCACAGCTATTTCTTTTGCAACACATCACTACAAAGTAAGTAGAGCTATGACTGTGAAAAGAGTGTTTGAAAGTGTTGTTTTACAGTATCCCCACAGAAATTTCTCTATATTTGAGCTGTCACGACACAATGACCACATCCACAAGTTTCAGAGGTAGATTCGACCAACAGATGAATGCATTTTGAAGTTGTTCAGGCTTGGTAAGTGTTGTTGGATCACGCTTTGTCAAGTCCAACTCAATCCTCCTTCCTGCCTTGCCAATCCCTCCATGAGCCTCTTCCACCACTCTAAAGACACAATGATTTTAACCCCTGGCCCTGACTGATTGTGACCAGGTGGTCTCCATCGCCAGTCTGCAGGAGGGATTGTGTATGTGTGTGTGTGAGCTTGCACACACATGGAGATGACTCACAAAGAATAATCCGCAAAGAATAATCACATGGAAAACCACCAACTTTCACCACATACACCCACTCTGACAGACACAGATGTGATTTGGGCAGCTTAGAGGAGAGATATATGAATGTGTATGTGTGTGTGTGTGTGTGTGAGAGAGAGAGAGAAAGAGAGAGAGAGAGGAAGAGGCCCTACAGTGAAGTATTAACAGGTGTCTTTGGCCATTAACATGTGTTTATAGCTCTGTCTCACACTCACACAAGTATGGGCGCTTATTCCTGATGTCTGCGGTTGGGTAGACAGCCATGGAAAATCACTGCCAGAATGTTCTCTGAGGCAATCAATTAAACAAAGCCTAATAAGTGCTGTCATACATCTTGAGTGGGTAACTCACTGTTACCATATAACTAGACCCTCGCAATTATGCTATATGTCAATGCCTACACAGATTTGGCAACGATGTTCCCATATTGGCCATATTAAAAGGAGCAAAGGTTTATATCCATGCACTTGAAGTGGATGATAGGGGGTTGTGTGCATGTTTCCTTCCTCGTGATTTATATTTTGTCTACACCAAAGGTGAAACTAGAGCCTTTGATTACAATTTAGCTATGGTCATATCTATGTCAGAATCCCAGGCATGCTGGAGTTTTGAGAAGTAACTCAGCATGTACCAACTCTGGTAAAAGCGCTCTGGCCTTATCGTAAACGTGGAATTCATGCTCTGAGTGGACTGAAACACCATCACTGGACAACTTCAAGATGATGCTACTTTTGATTACAAACCATTTTTACAGTGGAACTTTTCATTGGAACTGTGTTGCTCGAAAGACCGCTTGGCTCCAGCTTACTTCCTGCCACTGTGTGGGAAATAAACTTGGAGCCATTTAAAGTGTTTACATTTGAAAGGTAGGAAAGGTGTATACAGACCTCTTAGAGAGCCTGCATTAATGGCTTTCCAGTGTCAGTTGCATAGTCTGGCAGCAGAAACCTCGAGCTCGCCAGAAGATGAACAGCGAAAACATACAAGTTAAAGCAACTAAAGTGAAAGGAAGTGGCGCTGGAGTGAGAAAGAGCGAGAGACAAAGAGTAAGTGCACGGGTGAAAGGCAAAAATGGTGATAGAAAAGAGCAGAATTGAAAATCTCAGACATCTAACACACCCAGAGAGGTATATATCCAGAGACAAACATCCATCAGAGTCAGTTTTGAAGTGGACGGTGAGATAAACAAAGATCAGAGCTAATGTAACCCAGAGATTCATCTCTGAGTAGCGTTTTGGCCAGAGAGCACAGCTTTCAGACCAAACGACTTCCTCCCTCCTCTCAAGTCGGCTCACTGGAGGATCCCTGCTCCGATTTTGCTGGTCGACATGTTGGTGAAGAATGTGCTTGTAAAACACATTTATGGCCCGGTTACATCTTGAATTAATTTTATTTATGTCATTGCAAGGAGAGCGAATCAAATTTAAAAGCTTCTTCAAAATCTCCATATTTACTCAGTTGTCCTTTCAAGAGATACACTATAATCCAGACATCATAACTTAAAAGCTTATAAGAGCAGTTTCCAAAATTACTTTCATAAAATTAACTCTAATTATATGAATTAATTATATTTAAAAGAAAACCAGTCTATACAGAAGGTCTTCTGACCAGCAGCCATAGCTAAATACTCAATGCAGACTGTGTGCGGCTGAGCAAGACAGACTCTAATAGGTGGTAATTGTCATGTTCCACCCTTTATTTTTAATGATGTCAGGGTTATTACAAGAGAGCCATCCAAGCCCGTGGTTTTAGGTTGCATCTGTGTGTCTTCTTGTTCAGGTGAGTGTGACCAGGGGCAGTGACATCTGCTGAATAAAATATCATCCACATAAGGATACACAGACATGCGCTCGCACACGGTGATACATACACAAAAGCAATGTGGCCTCTGCAGTTTCGGCTGCAGTAGTCTGCCAAAGTTCATCAATCACATTTGTAATAGACTGTTGATTAGTGTTCCTTGATGTTCCCTTAAACACACAGGTACATGCCCTCATGACAGACACACACAAGCACACACACACACAAACACACACACAACCACTTTGACACATGCTAAATAAAACATCGGACTCTAGTAAACCAATCCTGCCCACATATGCTGAGCACAGCATGGGCAGCACGCGGCATTGTGCTGCTGTATGACATTCTGCGGGCTTGAGTTTCAATTTGGAAACCATAACACAGGTCGGAGCTGAGAGGGGAAGTTAGCGCTTTCCCAGCTAATCTAAATCACATGGATTTTTTTGTCACCGCTGATTTTTCTGCCAGCGACATTATCGTTTATCCAGAAAGCCCTGTCGACTCAAGAGCACGATAACGTGAAGTAAATCGTGTCTTTTGATATGCCAGGTGATGCTGTGCTGAAGTTGCACAAGAACTTGGAGTGCAGACTCAAACACACCCGGTTCCATCTGGAGGAATGTGGCTTTAGATGAGGGGAGACGATGAGGGCTCGCAAGGCAAAAGTGAATATAAACTTGTTCCATAATGACAAATTATGAGATTAGCTTTGGAAAAGCAGCCCCACCTTGCTCTTTGTTCGGTGTGGCTCATTACCTTTAATAGGATAAATAAACTGTTTACAAGGCGCGATTATGCAGCACCATAAAACCCCAAAGAGAGACAGATCTGTTTGCCCTTATTGCTGATCATACTTTTAATAACCCTCACTCAGTCCAAATGGTTTTAACACTGCTGTAATGAATGCTGTCATGCTCTTACCATAAGGCTTTCAGGCATGACTAGTAGTGATACGATATACTACAATGCTAATGACACAGATGGGATCTTGTAAAGCTAAGGCGTTTGCCTGCCTAGCCACAGTAATGTCGTTGCTGCCTTATTTAGCTAAACAAGCATAACTGCGTAAAACCCCACTGCTTTGTGGGTACTACATATGGAAATTCTGCAGTGGTGACTCACTGCTAAAACCAGAACAATGTAAATGACTGAGATGCTAATGTAATTACTTGAAATGGAATGGTTGTAATTGCTTGGTGGGAGTTCAGGTTAATTGATGTAACATTATATTCCCACTGTGTGAACTTTCTCATTGCTTAATCGCAGATAATTACTTAACCTTTCAAGAAACATGCTACAAATGTGTGTGTGTAATTGTGTGTCCGTGTGTGTACACATGATTGTCTGCCGGCATGTAAAAGAGCATGCATACTGTACAAATGAAAGAAGGTGCTAGCTGCTGCTGAACTAAACCCATGTAGTAAAGGTCTCACATAATGAGCTGCTGTGTGTTTCATTAATTCACCTCATAAAGAAAAGGAAGCAGACCACCATGGTTCCCAACATGCTGCCCTGTGTGAGTAAGCTACATACTTAACCATTAAGTAAACACGTGGCTTTTCAGCTACTTGTTGCAAAATCAAATGTGTAAAGCTGACTTAAATACTGTACATACATATTGATCAAATTAAAACAGGAGGGAAAAATCCTCTTTAGCAGGTATAGCCGTTTTCTGACTCGACAGCTGTGTGCAGATTACAGGCACAGCTCCAGACACAGGTGCTTGTTTGGCGTCTCTGACTCTGTGACACAGTGGTGCAGGCCGCCCCAGAGACACCTCTGGGTCTGACCCTGCATGATTTACTTTTTACACAGACAAACATGCACATGCACACACACACACACGCACGCATGCACAGTTTCTACTTGATTGACGTCCAGAATTTTTATGGATGCATGGGTGATTTAAGAGTCTGCAGGAATCATAGTACCGCATAGTCTCAGAATCCCTTTATAGACCAAAATGCAAACTCTAACAATGACTAAAATATGGATGTGTATATAGGAGTGTACTATGTCATCTGATTTCTCAACTGAAATAATTATTGGTGGAGTTCATTTCATGTATACTGCAGATTGCTGGAAACTGGAAAGCACAAATCGAGGTCTTTTATGGATTTCTTTAGGACTCTTTGTGATTCTTTTCGGGCTTGTTTCAGGCCTTAAAAGACAATTTAGGTCATTAGTTTATTAGAACAGTAAGCTATGTGCCAGTGAACTGGCCTTCAACATTGCACTAAGTGACCAGGTTTCTCCATTGCTTAATAAGGCAGGGAAAGACAAGTTTATGCCTTGTTTATGATTTAGGAGTTGGGTGGAGATGATGATGAATTTAGTGGAGTGTCTGAGATAAACAATTTGTCCAACAAAAATATTTTTATTCAAATGTGATCATTTGCTTTTGGTATCATGGTGTTTCACCCTGTTTGACTCAATCTTCTGGATGTTGATGTCAAAACAATGTAACAAACAACCAGTTCTCCCTCTGATGGGTACAGTAAAGGATGTGTTGTACTGTATATGCTGCATGATTGCACACCATTTGTGTTTGTGTCTGGACAAACGTGTTAATGATCTGTTTACATGTCTGACAGATGAAGCCAGCACAACAATCAAGCCCAAGTGCAAAACAGCCGCATCCACTGGCAGAAATTCCACCTGCTTGGAAGGCGATTGGGCCTGTTTTTTAAACTGTAAAAATTCCTACCATTGCTCCAGAACACATTAGGCCCCTAGGGTCCACGTTTATAACATGTCCAACCTGACCTTGCTCTGACTCAAGAATGTCATTAAAAACGCTTTACACACGCAATGAGAAATTGCTGAGAAAGAAAGAAAAATGCATAAAATAAAAGGAAAGAAGCAGAAAACAGAGGCAGCAAGAAAGAGATAAAGAGAGAATGTGATAATGATTGAGAAAAGGAAAAGCTGCATTGGAAATAAAATTATGTTTATGGACTGGAAATCAGAGCATAAATGTCTCTCGACCTAAACCTGGGGCCTCATTTATCAAAGTGTGCGTGGAACAAGTTCTAAATCTGTGCGTAAGAGCTGTCTGTACGCAAGAAAGTTGATATTTAGCATGTGTACACACACCTTTATGCAATGAGCAATGATAACTCACACCTGTTCTACATCCGACTGCGTGTGCATGTCTTAATGTAAATGAGCCATGCCCCCATGTACAGATAGAACGGCACAGATGTTATCATGTTAAATAACCAAATCTGTTCTAACTTTGCTCTAAAAGCGAGTGTTCGTGTGGGATCACATCACTCATAATAAAAAGCTGATGGGGAAAATATGTTTTTAGGGCCTTTAAAGTGATGGCAAATGGCAAGTTTTACCAGAAACGAACCCAAAAATGTTGAATTTTCCCATATTGAAATTGTACTGCAGCAGCATTGAGTTGAGGGTCAAATCTGAGACATATCCATATCTTGAACCATAGATGACAATCTAATACGATGGTTGAGGGTTTGTGGCTGTGATTTGGGAATCAATTTCCACATGATTACACTTGTCTACCGCAAAAGATTTGTTCATATGCATGGGCAGGAGCGGTTCTAAATGTACACAAGAAGTAATTAATAAATCTTAAGCGTGAAACTGGGTGCACATGCTGTTTACATGCAAAACTCTGCATATGCAAGGTTGATAAATGAGGCCCCTGATGAAGAGGATTTGACATATGAGAAACACTAGCTCAACCCCAACCCACCTGACTGCCTGTCCATCTTTACCTGTCTGTTGAAACAAAATCCCTGGGAGAGACAGACAGACAGAGAGAGAGAAAAAGGCAGAAAGAGGGGACCAGGATTCTGCCTATACCCATCTATTACAAACATTGTACTCCCTGCCCACTGTCCTTCCCCATGCCCACCCCCCTCCTACCTCACCCACCTCACCCAGGGCGGGGATCAGGTGTCTCCCTTTGAAATCTAGGATGGGATCAAACAGGACGCAGGCATTCGATAGGGCAGCCCCACTGCCACAAGGACCCTTAATGGAGGAGTAGCATGACTGGGACCTGGGCCAAACGGTGTGTGTAAAGAGAAGAAAATTTACAACTAGGAGCTGTGCAGTGGGGCTGCTAGTGTGTGCTTTGAGTGTCGGGGGTATATTTGAGAGCTAATAGGCTGAGAGGGAGGCATGACAGGGAGGCTGCTGTCTTTTCTTTAGCTAACATTTTGTGGCAAAGCTCCACCTGCAGACACACATCTGGAGCGTATTGGCTGATCATGAATTTCACAGTTTATAATCATTCTAGGAATGCATTCAAAAAGCAAGATACAAAAAGGCAATATGCAGCTTAAGAAAATGTTACAAATCCCCACATAATAAAAGAATGTGTTTGAGTTATTTTGCACTGAAAATTGATAACAAATTCATTCCCTTTGATCAAACTGTAGCCTCCATCACAAACCCCAAAAGCATTTGTCCAGCCAGTCAGCTGCATAGCTCAAACCAAATTAGATTGGAGTTATATAAATGCAAGCCATCAGGGGTATATGGGTGGCCAAAAAGCTAAATAACCATATATTCTAATGCATGTTGTTTCTCTCTCTGCTGCCCAGAGTAATTGTTTTCAGATTGGTGTTCTGGGCCTTTTCAACTATTTCTGCTGAACTAATGGTTCTGCTAGTCTAAGTTGTAATTTAGATATTGTTTTGTGGTCAATTACAGTGGCATGTTGCATATTCTAAATTATAGCTGTGGAAAGATGAAGAGATACAGACAGATCATATTTTGTTTGTGTTTTATGTGGAAGAATATTGTTGTTCTATGCAGTAGGAGCTGTACTCTGTGGAAAAATCTATATGTGTGTCTGCACATTCTTATACCATGAAAGATCACCATTTATGTCTGTAATAGGTTGGTGATTACTTTTTATTAACAACAGTTCAACGTTTATACATTTCAAGTCGGGGACAAAGAACATATAAAATGACATACATTACAGAACATACCAGCGTGTAAGCACAAGCAACAGTGCCTTTAAAGCCAGACAAACTCAGACAATAAAAAGAAAGAACACAAGTATACAAGGGGTAAAACGTTAGCATAATATTTATAAATATTAATAAATAAAATGACAAATCGTTAACTCCATCGTAATGTCCTCCAGAGCAGCCATGTGCTCTTATTTTAAATAATAAATACAGAGACATTGCCTTAATGGTTGATGTGTTATTTATTGTTCTTTTCAGCAGACCGATGCATCCCCAAACAAAGATTGACCTAATTCTGTCCTCATATAGGAGGCAAGTCCCTACACGTGACAATGTGAAAAGATTTATGTTTTGTTTGTAACATTTGCTAATTATCACTAAACACAAAGTACAGCTGAGGCTGATGGGAATATCTTTAGTTTTGTAGGTATTTGGTCATACACCAAATAATTGGTCAACTTGAAATTTTGACCTGATGACCTGAAGTTATTATCTTTATAGTTATCAACGTGTGGAAGCCATTAATATCTGCACCAGTGTCATCCATCCAAAAGTTTTTGAGACATTTCACTCAAAACCATGAATGTCAATCTGCTGGTGGCACTAGATGAAATGTCAGGGTATCGTCAAAGTCATTAGGAGTTATCCTCTGGGGACTAAGACTGTTTGTACAAAATTTCATGACACTCCATGTAATAGCTGTTAAGATATTTCAGTCTGAATCAAAGTGGTGGACCAACCAACCGACATTGCCATCCCTAGAGCCCTATTGTTGCTGAAAATGTCCTCACAAAGATAGAAGTACACAAGCACAGACAAGCAGACCTAAAACCTAAAAAGTCTTAATCCTAAAAAAATAATTACTCTTGTTGGGACTGGATTCTTGTCCCCATATGGTAGACAAGTCTCTACATGTAATGAAGTGAACAGATTTTGTCCCCAAAATGTAATGAATTGCACACACACAGTCTTCTTAAAAGTGCAATGGAAAGTGTCATGGCAAGATGCCAGACAACCTAAAGGTGTTAGCTTTTTTTTTTTTTTTTTTTTTACCTCTGCTTTCTAACCCAGGTCACATTCATACAGTGTTTCCTCCTTTTTCATCTTGAACATATGGATTCTAATGTTGAAAAAGTGTAGCAAGAGAGGGAGGGTGGGGGTTACTGTAAAATGATAACTGTAAAAATAACTGCCATGTTTAGATTCTTACACAAAGTGAGCAGACTCTTCCTGTGATCACTGCTGTTTTATGTTCATGTGGTCACCAGGAGCAACTAAAATCTTTGTAAAAACAAGTCAGGTAAACTTTGAGGTTTCAGACACACACACACACACACACACACACACACACACACACACACACACACACAAGCACAAGCACAGACCCTAATGGTGCTTTGGACTGCACACAGAGTGCAAGTCGCAGACAAGTTCTCACATTTCCCAAATGCTTATATTCCACTTGCTAGCTCGTCCTGCCCCAGTCTCAGTGTCAGTCTCCTGAGTTTACACAGTCAGACAATCAAGCTGGTGGATGACAAGGTGACATCCAAGGCTTTACAGCTCTGATGGATACACACACAGAGATGAATCAGGTGGTATTTGTGTCTCTGGACAAACACTTGTAAAGCTGGGACGGTAAAGCTCTCTAAGGGAACAGAGAGGACGGAGTCTTTAAAGCCATCAAAGAGTCACTACAGAATTCACGTGGCTGGACTGATTTCACTAAAGGTCAGATTAACCTCTGTAAGCCACCAGTGTTGCTGTTAAATCTTCCATTATTTCGACTGCCCACAGACGTGTTTCATAAAGATGACAGCTCTCTAATTCACTGTGTATACATACGGAAAGTACACATGTATTATACAGTTAATCTCTCCTCACCTAGCTATTAACGTGTTATTTCTTTTCCGCCGTGGCCTTTCAGCCTGTCAGATTAGGAAAAATATACTGTTTGCATTATAGGGGTTGTTTAGCTAAGTGGAAGAGGAAGTTGTGGCTCTGTTCTACAGTAAAAATGCACATAATAAAGTGTTTGCACGTGTGTGTGCGTGTGTGCATTTGTTATCTATTCATCAGTCTCAACTGTTCATTTGTTCCCTTTAACCCTGGCATATTTGCATTTGTGTTTCCTGTGTCATCCCCTTTCTATCTGATCGAGGACCAACTAAAATTTTAGACCTCAAAATTTGGGACATTTTGGCCTGTTCACACTTCTTTAAAAGACTGGTTTTAGGGTTAAGATTAGAATTAGGTATTAGTTAAGTTTTGGCAGTGGTAGAAAGTAACTAAGTAGATTTACTCAAACACTTTACTTAAGTACATTTGAGTGTTTCCATTTTGTGCTACTTTACTATAAATGCTATATGACAGCTATTGTTATTACTTGGTAGATTACAGTTTTTCATACAACATATATGACTAGCTTGTAAACTAAAATATGACGCATTGCTATATAGTGCCCAAGAGTGTATTAAGCTGTGTATTAACCTGAACCAGCTACAACAGTAAAAGGCTGCTCACACATTAATACATTTTTGAGTGCATGACTTTTACTTGTAATGGAGTATTTTTACATTGCGGCATTGCTACTATAACTAAAGTAAAGTGAGTTTTGGTACAGGTTGGGGTAAGGCATATAGTTGTGATGGTTAAGGTTTGGGTTAGGATGTAGGGAACACATATGTCAGCGAGGGTCCTCACAAGTATAGAAATATGTCTGTGTGTGCACACATGTACATGCTTAACTATGGTGGTAAATCAACAAGTAGTCCGTTATTCCTGATAATGATCATGTTGCTGATAAAGGTTCGACATCATATTTTCAGAGCTTGGGTAGAAACATTGCAGCATCAGTGTTGTTTGCTTCCCCCAGGTGGTCGATAATCATACTACAGAGACAGGCACGATGAAAAGATCAAACAAGTGGCAACATCATTTGCAGGAAATATTCATTTTCAGAGTTTAGAGAAATATGCAAATAGAAATATTTAACATGTAAACACATTCAACATATTAAATTATAAGCATCCATTATCCTGTATTATCAAAATGCACAGTGTCACATCTACTCCCTGTGTGGTAGTTTGAGACTGACGGCTGTTCACTGCTATCTAGATCAAGCTCCCCTATCTTCATTGATACCCACCGCCCCTCCTCTGCTCTCTCAGTCCCCTGGCTCTCTCGGGCCCAGCCATGGTGCACTTGTAATGGGCAGCTCTGGAAACCCAAACCCTCATTACCGCCCTCATTACTCCGTGCTGCACAATGGGGACCTGTTTCCTGGCTTTCACCCCTTCCCCAGATAAAAACACACACACACACACACACACACACAATCGCACAGGCACACACATATACTCAAATGCACCTCATGCCCTCGTCCGTCTCTCTCTTTATTCCTGCGGGCTTTCTCTCTCTGGTCCAAGGCCTTGGTGATCAGGTGTCCATGGTTCTTTGTCTGCTCTTTTGTACAGGAGTACAAAGGCGGGCTGTCTCCCTCTACATCTCTGTCTTTTGTTGTTGTTTTTTTTTTAATCTACTCCCTTCACTCTCCTTACCTCTCCTCCCTCCCGTTTTAATGTCATAACTTTGTTTTTTACCATATTGCTCCCTATTCTCTCTTGTCTTTTTATGATGGGGAGTATGTGCAGCACTTTCCACTTTATATCTTTACGTTTGGCAACGTGTACCCTGTTCAGTTCCCTTTACAGACCACTGGGGGGCAGCAGTGGTCGTTATGTCAGTCTCAGTGGAAAATATGGGCAACGATTCATCTGAGTGTCAGTCTGAATCCTGTGGTTTATGAAGCCCTAGATCAAGCTTTTTAAACCACAAGGATCATAATTAAGCTCTGTAGACTGAGCTTGTCTGTTTTAGTGTTGTGCTGTTTAGGATGTGGAGTGTGAGTTGCCAGTTGTGTGTTGTTTAGGGCTGCAGTGACTACAGATGCTGATCCCTCCGGAGTCTCTTTAAGATACTGTGCTAATAGTTCAGTGATCTGAGAGGGCTGCTGTCTCAACTATACAGTAAATCAATACAGACACCACGCAGCCACATTCCTGTGGTTCCTCAGTTCCTGTGTGTGTTATGTGTGATTTGTGTCAGTCTATCTTCATGAGAGACACTCAGGCCCCCCCCATGTGAAACTGGAGCTGGTCCACATTAATGCGCACATCAGGCTCAGGGCCACACATCCTTCACTAATGGAGCCTCTTATCACTTTATTGATGGCAAAATTCTAACAGGAGAGTGGCCAAGTCTGTAGAGTCTGTTACAAGGTGACACTTTCGAAGCAGAACAAACACATAAATATGTGTTACCAAACATCAGGGATGAGTTCAGGCTTTCCTGTGTACTCTCTGTGTTACAAGAGTGCTGGTACAGTTATCTGAGCAATGAGCAAGCTGCTGTGGCAATACAGAGCAACTCATTTGATTAAGGGTCTTTTTATCTTAAACACTGGCTCCTTGGCTTACTGGTAAATGGCTTAAGGTGCCTTATAAGTCATGGCTCAGGAGATGATGGAACATGCTGGTTTCCAGACTGCAGTCATAAAGGCAAAGTTCATTTTTACCGATATCAGGTGTACACTGATGACACTTCTCAAACCTGTAAAAGCCGTTTCAGGTTTCATGTCAGCTACCTCAGCAACAGTTTGAAAAACATACTCCTAGTGCAATTAAAATGTGCTTTTGAAATGCCAAACAAACACTTCACCGCAGGCACCAATTTGTTTTCCCACACTGCATGGAGGACGAGTTTCCAATTTCAACTTCCCATATCCAACTTAAATGAAAGGATAATAAGCAAACATGAACACTGTGAGAAGGATTATGGGAATTTGACAGCCTCTTGCAATGTACCTCACCAAACAGAGATACAGTTACAAATATTGACCTTCCACAGATGCTGAGGTTTGCCAACTTCCTGTTTAGAGAGAAGAGAGGAAAAACCTGAAAGACAGCAAGTCAAGCTAAGCAATTTTAAATTACTTTAACAGTTTTTGGTCATGCAAAACAATCCTTTTCCAGTGTTAAACACTTACTTTTATAATATGTGACTGGGACAAGTTGGCTGCTCAAAGAATGGCTGTTTGATAGTTAATAATTTCACTGCAGTATGTCCATACTCACACAGTGATTAAATGCTGGACTGCAAAGAGGAATTTGATCGTGTAGCGCTCATACAGAGAGACTCCATCTGGTTGCCTGAGGCGTTATTCCACCATGTGTAATCATGACAAAAACAAAGCTCAGCAACATCTTACCAACCTCAACACACACACACACACACACGCGCAAACACACACAAACACTCTCTTTCTATCTCTCACTTACACACACGCACGAGCACACACACTTAAACATGTGGAGAGAGGATGTTTCATCCAGCAGTGCTCCATCACGGAGGGTCTCCCACAATCCTGGAAAAACAGTAAAGATTGACCACTGCAGCACATGTGGACTGGTGTGTTTTCACACACACACATGCTGTGTTAGATGTACAGTGCGGAGCTAACCAGAGATGCAAAAACTAGTAAACCTGGACAGGAATTACTGCTTTGTGAGCTTTTTCATAACCTGCCCATATTTTGATTGGTTGTATTTAGATTTTTAGACAATTTATAGAGCTAAAGTGCAAATCAAAATATTTTAATAACCCTAAAGAAATCAGAAGTATACATATTGGGACAATTTCAAGAATATTATAACAGTAATAACAACTACTATAACAAGTATTTAAATAATTTTACCTGAAATTTTACCTAGAAATACTAGTAATCTCCTTTGTTTCAAATTCTGCTCACAGTGGAGCAAACCTGACAATCTGACAATTAAAAGAACTTGGTGAACTTTGAGCATAAATGGAAAAACCTTGTATGTGTGTGTGTGTGTGCTCCTGCATGTCTGTCTTGTGTGCACGCACGTGTAAATGATTATGTGGCACATTTCCCTTTGTGCTACAGGCTTCTAATTACCCACTCCTTTCCATCCCTGCGTTGCCGTTGCTAGTATGAAGTGATCATATAAAGGCTAAATTTATACATGAGCTCAATGTATTTAAGTTGCTAATTGCATCCTAATGAGTAAAGGTTTGCCAGGAAGTCTTGTGTTTCAAGCATTGCTAATTGGAAGAGCAGGAAGTGGTGTCGTGTGTGAAGGAGAGAAACAGAGAGAGATGAACAGAGAGCTGAACAGGAAAGAAAATCAATCAATCAATCTCATGGAATGTGTGACTGAATCAAGAGATCAACCATCTTTCTTGCACTTTTATATCCTTTTGTGAATGAGAGTCTTTTAGAAAACATTCTCTCGCATACATTCTCTCTCTAACACACACACACACACACACACACACACACACAGAGAGAGAGAGAGAGAGAGACTACCTCGTGCCTTCCACATGAATGACTGTGTTATGTGTCATTGTCCTTTACAGTGTTTGCAGCTGCTCGTCGGAGATCTGCATTCCTATCAATGACTGGAAGATGACAGGTTTACATATGCTTCCTTTGTTCGTGTGAGTGTGCATTTCCACCTTTGAATTATCAGCATTTGCTCACAGCTTTCAGAGCATGCGAAGGGAATGGGGAGAAGAAAGAAAACTGAGGCATGACGGACAGATGGGAGCAGTCAAGAAAAGGTTAACAGAGGTGAATCAGCATGTTTAACCTGGCATTACATTTTTAGCACAGAACAACAGGTTTTTACACACAGAGACATAAAAGGGCAGTGCACTCTGTCCCAGCAGAGCGGTACTGTACCATGAGGCTGCCACCCTCTCTTTCAACAAGATTGTTATTTTGTCTTGAGCTGTCTGAAATTAGCCACAGCCCACTGCTCTCTCTCCTTTCAACGCCTGAGCTACATAATGAGCGAATACCTTTCTTTCTTCCTCTCGCCGGTTCCGTCTGCCTCCTCTCCTCCCCCTTCGAGTCACATCACTCTCCTTTGTCACGCTCTCCACACCTTTGTCAGTCTCTTTTTCTCGCTCTCTCTCCCTGTTCTAATCAGTGCCTGTGGTGAATAATTCACTCAGTGCAGTGGGGACTGAAGCTCTTTGATTGGCAGCTTTATTCTCCTGTCTGTTACATTATTAACATACCTCTTTTGGGCATTGTTGCTATGGTAAAGGCCATTACAGGCCAGATGAGAGTCAGCAGTTTAATGGAATGACTGCCCCCCCAAACACACACCCTTAATCTTCTTCTCCTTCCATCCTTCCATGTATCTTTTCATTTCCTCTTTGGTTTGGTTTGTCCTCCTGAAGGTCACCGCTTGGTAGTGGCACACAGGGGTGAAGAACTGAGCGAGAGTAATAGACATAGAAGTCAAGTATATTTGTAGTTGTAGTTTGTTGGCCAGTCTGGACACATACAATGTGTATAATATTGGAAAAATAATGGATTATTTACTAGCAAAAGAAATAGATGAAAAAATAATATTAAAATTGGTTTTACGGCCCGCAACTTTACTGTTTTGTTCATTTCAGTTCAGTTCAGTTTCACCACATTTTTGGGTGAAAAAGCCCTAAAAACCCTACTGTACGCTACCAGCCCAGCACCAAACGACTGACAGACAAATTCTGTGACTAGCTGGTGAACATAGTGCAGCATTGAACCACTAAAGAGCGAGATATTTCCATCAGGAGTTAGTGGAGACCAAAATCAGAGCTAAAAGGAGAGGAAATATTCGCCAGATTGCCAGAGATAAGACTCCAAATGAATGCTAATGTTGCTTCAAGTCTGCTGGATGTAAATAGGCAACTGTTTGCTACCAAGTTTACCATATCAGCTTGATATCAGTGATAATATGTCAGTGTTGTATTTACAGCTTGTTTCCGCTGCCCCCAAGTGGCCAAAAAATCAGTTAATGCAGGTTTAAAAGATTGTAGCCCAAAGAAATTTTATTCTTTTACTTTTACATATTCAAAAAAAAAAAAAAAAAAAACTGTTAAGGACAGCAACTATATATAGAACTCTATATATAATACACAAACACTAATTTTAAAAAGGCAAATAAATAAAAAACAATGGGTGTAAAATATAATGGACTTGCAGCTCCATTTGCAGAATACAACATCCCACTGGCCAAACAGATTCAACAAGAGCTTGTTGCAAAGAATGAGGATTCATCATTCAACGGTGAACTTGCATGAAAGAGCAAGTCCCCAATTCCATCTACATCCAGTGTGCCTCACGTGAATTTCACTTTAAACCTGTTGGGCTTCTCCCTGCCAGGTGTACTTTCCCGCCATACAGCCCACATGTTCAGCAGTGGAGCACCTTAGCCACTGTGGAATTATGTAAATGAGACCAGGCAGAGACATAACAGTGAGAATTACAACTCTGAGGACTCTGTTCCGCTACATGCGTTTCAAATTACTGCCCAGAGAACAACATGGTTCCTGCAGCTTCAGCTCCCCTGTGCCGCAGATTGCTTTTTTTTAAAATATATATTTCAAACACGGGTCTTCCCTTAGGATAAACACAAATATGAACACGTATGGATGCACAAAATCACATGCATTCAAAAAAGCACACAAAGATATGCATGCGCACACACACGTGATACATGCAGGATAAGCCTGGAACAGGAGGAGAGTGGATGATAAATTGAAAGATGGAGGAGACGAAGGGTGAGAAATGGACGAAGGATGGAGAGAGGCATAATGGAGGACAAGATGACGCTAGGTCTCATAGAGATTTAGGACACCGTAGCTGCAATGTAATTGAGACTTAACTGTGCCAATGTCATTCTGTTTATGTGCCTTGTGGGTGAGTGTGTACTTCTGTGTATTGGTGTGCGTATGTTTCCTTCTTTTTTTCTGAAATTCAATTCACACTGTCTCACATTCTCTAGATGCCCGAGGAAGTCATCTGTCAAAGACGGTAGCTGGGGAGGTCTGTGGTGAGTGAGCATGTGTCTCTACAGCATGTATGTGTGTGTGGGTCTCTGTCTGTGCGACAGTTTTTGTTTGCTCTGATTCCTCCAGTTGCTCAGGCCTTCCGCAGTCTCAGTCTCATTAGCCCTTTGCCCTGTTCTGAAGGGGAAGACAGAACAAAAATACCCTGTGTACTTAGTATAACTTTATACCAATTTTCTCCTCATCTTCTCTCCTCTCCTCTCTTCTTCTGTTCTCTTATGTTCTATCTTTTCTCCTCTCTTTATTCCTCTTTTTCCTCTGTTCTCCTCTCTTCTTCTGTTCTCTTATGTTCTGTTCTCTTCTCTTTTCCCCTCTCTTTTCTTTTCTTCTCTTTTTCCTCTCTTCTTTATTCCCTTTTTCCTGTTCTCCTCCTCCTCTCTTCTTCTGTTCTCTTTTCTTCTCTCTTCTTTTCTTTTTTCCTCTCTTCTCTTTTTTCCTTTTTCCTCTGTTCTCCTCTATTCTTTTCTTTTTTCCTCTTTTCTCCTCTTCTTTTTTCTTCTCTTCTCTTTTTCCTGTCTTCTCTTTATTCCCGTATTCCTCTGTTCTCCTCCTCCTCTCTTCTTCTGTTCTCTTATGTTCTGTTTTCTTTTCTTCTCTCTTTTTTTCTTTTGTCCTCTCTTCTCTTTTTTCCTCTGTTCTCCTCCTCCTCCTCTCTTCTCCTGTTCTCTTATGTTCTGTTCTCTCTTCCTCTCTCCTCCTCCTCTCTTCTCCTGTTCTCTTATGTTCTGTTCTCTCTTCCTCTCTCCTCCTCCTCTCTTCTCCTCTCTTCTTCTGTTCTCTTATGTTCTGTTCTGTTCTCTCTTCTCCTCTCTTTTCCTCTCCTCTCCTCCTGTCCTCCTCTTTCTCTGAATAGAAATAGCACTGGGTCCCAGGACAGCGGCCTTTAGTCCACCAGAAGTGAGTGAAAAGCACAGAATAATGCCACTCACTAAAATAGTATGTTGGACTCATTATCAAACTTACAGTTAAGTTCCTAGACTGTTTTTCTACTTTTATAGAAGTACCCAACTCTCGAAAGATTCAAGATACTAGGCACATAAAAACAGAGTCTCGTCATTAGCACAGCACGGGTCCATCAGCAGATATTTTGTACATCTTTCTATACTTACAGAGGGATAAATCATTGAACAGGAAGAGCTGACAGTAATCATGTGTGTTCATGTATGTGTGCAATGTGAAATGTGTGTGTGTGTGTGTGTGTGCTTGAGATAATCATATCAGCAGCCTTTTATGGGAATCTGTGAGAAACTGGGTTAGTTCTTTCATCACATTGTCCTCTCTCACAACAGGGAACAGAAAGCTTGTGTGTCTAATTAACGAGCACAGAATCACAGGCACACAATGTACCAAATGACAGAGTTCTAAAAAGAGCAGTGACAAGAGAATTGTGCTTTTATTTGTTTTTTTTTTGTTTCTTCCTTTCTTTTTTTTTTATTTTTGCAGAAAAAAGAAACAAAAACAGGTCGGCAATCTGTTGATATATTTGTTACAAAACTAACAAAGCAGTGTGAATGGTTTCCCATTCATTAGGCTTTATGGTGATGAAGTTATTGTAACAAAGAAGAAAAAGTCCCTTGCCAGACAGCTGGAGAGACGTCCGTGGAATAAGAGATGAGTTTATTCTCCAGTAAAACTCAAGTTGCATGACAACTATGTGAGGTGGGAACTAACTGTCAAAATTTCCCCCTTTAAACAATCCAATTGGAAATACAATTTACTGTAATTAGTGCCAGGCCTTCCGGTCCTTTTATTTCCACTGCATACAGGAAGAATCGCTTTGGAAAATGGCTCTGATAGTCTGATGGATGTGCCTAGAAAAAAAAGACTTTCTGTTCCTTACTGACATTTAATTGGTTGATGTTTGGCAAGAACATTCAGTTATTATAACTGTGCCCTATCAATTCAAATTGTATCACTGCTATCAGCACCATGTTACTGTAATTGATTTTCCTAGTTTTAATGTGCTTTCATTCAAGGTCTATTGCATAGTCCTTGGTTTTTGTGCTGTTTTATTGTCCCCAGAGCCTGATGGTAATATTTTGTCAAAACATCCTCATGTTTACGTCTTCTCTTATACATTACAGTAATAACTTACACTGTTTGATGAACATATTTGTGTCGGTGACCATTGATGTTTTGTATTCAAATGTGCACTGAATGAATCAGCCTTATTCCACACCCCTAAAACCTAGAATGAAATCCTCTGTTTGTCATCATTCAGCTTGTATCGATTTGATCTGACTTGTTCATTCAGCTTGTATCGATTTGATCTCACTTGTTCATTTTTATTCTCTGTTTGTAAATCACTTTTTCAATTCTGTTCTGAAAGCTGCAACATGCCTCTCATTTAGAAAAAAAACACCACACAAAGCTATGTGTGATTGAACTTAAAAAAAAAAAAAAAAACATAATATGAAAAGTAACAGTGGGGCGAGGATGTAACACATGCTGAGGGCAGGGTTTATATGACACACACATTTAAATGTGTGTTCTCTGTTCACAAGGGCGGAGATTTCTAAATGCCATCGCTGAATAATTTATCAAGGCAACACCTTTCAAAGAGGCCAGTGATGGGGGATGAAGACAGGTGGAAAGAAAATGAATCTGATGAGTGAGTGAGTGGTGGACAAGAGGAAAGAATGATGAAGGAGAAAACAATAGTGGACATCATGCAAACAGGACCTGCAGTTATGTGACTGCATGTGTGCAGTGTGTGAATGTGACTGCACACTCATTGTGTGCACATGTATTGACAGCTGAGGAGAAGAGCTGGTATTTGGAGCGGCTCCTGAGTCAGTGCTGACATGCATGTTAATCTGCAGCAGTTGAAAGACACTCATTGGCCAAAGACACCTTTCACTTTTTGTAACCGTTTTCCCTTTATTTGTAAAGACTATTCTTTCTGATATGATGGTATTGTATTCTAACCGTGAACCCGAATTCCAGTACCAAACAAAAGGAATAACAACTAATTACCTTGATGCATTGTGCATAAAATAATATACAGATATCATGGAATCATAGACAGCTGTGAAAACAAACACACCAAATTATAACCAAAATAAATATACCAAACCTAAATAACAGCATAGGAATTAAGTATATTCTTAACAGTAAAGGCTTTGTCTCCTCCTCCTAAGTCTTATTCTACATTTGGGACTCATCTGGATTTGTCATGTCAAGGGACCTTAATTTGCACTCAGAGAGGTTATTAGGTCACGTATAACCTGAGGCCAAACCATTTGGTGTATTACAAGTGATCAGCAACAGTCGTTTCGGAAACTGGAAGGTATACAGAGAAGTGATACCTGAACTGAGTTATTGTGATTTCTTAAAATGATCACAATTTAATATTCTAGTTGCTGTATTCTGCACATTTGCTAAAATACTCTTGACATGGACAGGAATAAAGTTGTAGTAATCCGCTTGTGATCTCTAGATTGCACGTACACATCAGTTGTGAGAATAGATGTGTACAGTGTTTGTGGAACACAGTGGTCCCTGTGTGAGTGCAGCTAGATGTTTCTGCAGGGAAGCAGTAGGCCAGATGTGTGTGACCTCTGACATGTAGTGGTGATAATGAGTCAGACAGTGAACCACTAGACCAGCTGGAAAAAAAATCACCATCCTGAATTCAAAAGTAAAGCTGTCTTCTCATAGTAGAAGACAGGAAATATTCTGGCAGCAGGAGCAAGGCCCAGCAGATATAATCCTCACAGGTTTGCAGGGCAACAACTGCAGAGAGGCAGTTTTCAAAATACAAAGAGCTGAGGTTCAAAACTTTACCAAATGACAAATAAGATTATTATGCAATGTATATATATGAAAAAACATTTTAAAAAATATGGTAGGATGCTCAACTAGCAGGCCTGGGTGTTACAATAAATTGTAAATTATAGCAAATATCATGTGAACTTCATTACAGAATTATAATCACATTTAGGTTGTAATAGAGTATGCATAACCAGATTAACAGATTGAGATAATTTGTACATTTTATGAATCACTTTGCCATGTCTACATCTCAGTATGTTTTCATTGTCTGTATGGGCCAGAAAAGTAATAAAGTAGACCAAAGCGCCCCAAAGCACCCCAAAAAGTGGCATAACTAGCAGATGTAAAATGGTTATTGTCAAGAAAAACATAAAAAAACAAAACAAACAAACAGAGAAATCAAAGTTTACAGAGTCTACATTTTCTTAATTTGTGACCCTAAAAGGGAAGAAAATGTATCACATGAGATTACTACTGAAGGGATACTAAGATAATGTGAATAATGAAGAAGCTTTAATGAATGTTACCATGAATCTGTTTTTTCATAATAAGCAAAAGTGCATACAAATGTAGTGACTCGTCGTTCACCTGTGCTGGCCTCATCATGCAAACTTAACCTTGACTCTATCAATCGATAAAGGGAATGAACGTGAAGTCAAATGTCATGAACTTTTTTTTTTTTTTGTTTAACCTTCATTTGCATGAACATGATAATGAAAGTGGGTTTTACAGAGAACCTTGTCAAGCTACTTGGACGACAGTAACTCATGGGGGACAAAGAGCTAACTCGTCGTGTGTTGTAATATGTTAATGAAAGTAAACTGTCATTATAAAGGCGCTGAATCTGCATGATAGTGTTGCCTGTGTGACCTTGTACTCAAGGGGATTAACAATTAGTTCAGGGATTACTTTAAAATGTCCTCTACACACACTCACATGCATGCACATTTGTTGAACACACAAGATGTACCGCAGAGGTCTGATAATTCGGGAGTTGATGGCGACTGTAAAAATAGATGACACAAGATTAATATACACCGATGTTAAGAGGTGATGAGTGTGATCGGACGTGAAAGAGGCAAAAAAAAAAAAATGAAATAAACTAAAGGAGAAAAGTGCATGTTCACACAGTTGCTGTTGGCAAAGACAGGCTGACCCACTTACCAAGGATGAACGGCCTGAGAGAGAGCGTACATGGAGGCCAGGGAGGCCACCAAGGAGCTCCAGCCACAAAGTGTGTGTGTGTCTGTGTGTCTGTGTGTGTGTGTGTGTGTGTGTGTGTGTCAGCTTAGTTCTATTAATGACTTATTGCCTCTGCCTCTGTGGAGTCCAGGCAGGCTTTGAAAAGGTATTGGACCTCCCATGGTATCATCATTCAAGTGCGCGCACACACACACACACACACACACACACACACACACACAGATGCACACAAACATCCTGGGGCTCAAACACCTTCCTTTTCCCTTTTCATCTATCCGTAAAACACACAGCGGGAGAAAGCCACAGAAGAAAAATATGGAAATGGGGCTGATGGGTGGCCTACAGTGATAAATATACCAAACCTAAAATATACATGATCCACAGATAGTAGAATGTGGGTTTTTGTAGCCATGCTAGCGACACGGCTCAATGGATGGCAATGCCAGTCGTTGAATGGATTGCCATGAAATGTTTGTATCTTCATGGTCCCCAGAGGATGAATCCAGCAGGTCAAAGTTTTCACTTATCCTGTGAAATATCTCAACATTATCTTATATAGACATTCATGTTCCCCAGAGGGTGAAGCCCACTGACTTTGGTGATGCCCTGACTTTTCCGCTAGTGCCCAACAATTAACAACCAAAATGTTTTCAAGAAATGTTTTATTAATTTGTGTCTGAACTGGATTTATGTGGTAGCTGAGAGAAGACATTTACTCTGTAATGTGGAGGGCAGTAGGCGTCTGTGGTTGCACTAGAGCATATTTCGCTGCGTTTACCAACAACAATCTGAACTAACTGGGGACACAGTGGATTTACTGAGCAGAGCCTTGGTAGAAAGACAGAGTCAGATAGCAGTGTGGAAAGGGACATGTCAAACAGAGGTAAACTGTAAACACAGATGGGCGCAAATGTGTTCCATTTATAAAAACATCCCATCAACAAATGTGTCAAAATACAGAAACAAGCACTTGCAACAACCAACACATTCACTTAAATTAAAAAATTAAAAAGGTAATATTTGGCCATATAAAAATAATAATAAAAAAATAATATTACACAACATAAAATCACTACGTTTTTATATATTTTGTCTTCGTTAAAAGCATCATATCAGTCAATTAGCACTTCTGTCTTGGTCTTAATTGCACCTACTTTTCAGTACCAAATAGTGAAATATTGCAGAAAAGTATTACAAAGCCTAATATACATGGGAAATATTGTGCATTTCTACCCTTAATCCTCATGAAAGTAAGGAAAGGAAAATAAAGGGATGTAGACAAACAGCAGGGAGTAAAAAAAAGCAGATTATGTATTTTGCCTCAAAGGAGAGGACAGAAATGTTAAAAAGTTAGGCAGATGAGAGAAAAGATTATAAGGTGTGGAAAGGGATGACTGGAGGTGAGAGACATGGAGGAGGAGAAGACGATGTGAGAAATTAAAGTGTGAGCGATGTCAGCGTGGAGAGGAGGAGGGATGTGATGGTGCTCTCCCACCTCTGCTTTTTTAATCCTGAGACTCCCACGAACACGGCTTCCCCAGCACTTTTGCTGCCAGATCTGCCACCATGGGAAAGGAAACGCACTATGGTTTATATTTTATAGACTGACATATGAAGTGTAATGCAATTATTCAGCAGCTGTTTCTCATGGTTGTACCTCTTATTTATTCTGACTCTCCAGTTTCTGAAAGATTTGTTTTCTAAGTAGGGTCTAAGTAGGGCAGAACAGAGACAAACACTCTATTTAACAGATAATTACGGCTTTATAATTCATCAAAGTCCTGCGTGGTCTCCAGAGCTTCAGTATGGATAACACATTAGTTCAATCAACTTCAGCCTTGCAGAATTTTCTCCTGCGAATGTGAAGTTTTTTTTTTTTTTATGTTTGTGTCCAGATTCTATATCTAAATGGATCTGATGGTTGGTGTGTGAAGCAGGGAAGCCCCTCACTCTTGCTGCTGCAGCTGATACCCTCTGGTGGGACTGTATCTATTATGCATACACACATGTATCGCCTACATCTTCATAACTGTGACATTCCAGTCACGCTGGAACCCTCTCTGGATCCAATGCCACCTAAAAAGCAGATGCCTTTAAGTGCAGGCAGTCAATTTCAAGATGGTGAAAAAGTACAACTAAGCAAAGACTGATCTGGATTGTAAATTTGTGCCTTTTCTGCGTTTGTGCAACCACGTGTGATGGCCCACATGCATGCTTTAACTGTAAGCCCACTATTTGTTTATCTCTTTGTCTCCACCCAGCATGCAGGCACAAACAATAACAGAGTGCCACAGCCAGCAGAGCTTCAGCCGTGTTCCTCCTTCTCCCCTCATCCTTTCCCCCCCATCCCTCTTTCCGTTGCCGGGGTTACAGCAGGACATGATGCGGCTCCTGGCCAGTCAGGCTTTGTTCTACAGATGGCCCTGTCCTCTCTCCCTCTCTGCTTCTCCTCCTGTCTGCCTCCTCTGTGCCTCTGTCATGTGCAGCTGCACTCCAGCCCTGATATCTATAGTTATGCTAATATGAGCAGTTGATTAATTAGTCCACACACACAGGTGTTTTGCCCATATGGGCCTCCTCTTCATTTGTGAATATTCAGATTACAGGACCCCTGTGTGCTTTTACTGTTAATGTGTGTGTGGACAGGAAGAGGATGTGGGATGGTTGAGGGCATGTCGCTGGCTGAGTAACAGGAAGACACTGCTTGTAAAAGTGGAGTGATTAGAATCTGGATCTAATTTATCATATACAGTAGATTACTGGTGGATTTAATGAGTTGTCTGGGGGGTAATAACAAAGACTCATGACTATGGTTGTCATTGAATCTCACAATAGCACGTCATTGCATTAGCTAGGCAAATTATTTTTAATATAAATTAACTTTTATCATTGAAAAAAAAAACTACTGCAAAGAAATATAAAAGGTTACTGTACACAAAGATTTACTATGTAAATCCTACATGGCATGACTCATGTAGGATTTAGATTCCTACTGCTGTTCCCTTGTGAATAAAAGATGTCTGTCTGCCTGTCTCTGACATTAGTCCTCCAGTCATTCCCTAAGGCCTCTCCCGGGGAATATAACCAGAGAAGCACTTAGACTTTCTCCACAGCTCAAGGGAGATGTGATCAAGCAACATTTTTTTCCTGAGCAACACTGATGATGATGATAATGATGTCTCAGCACCATCTCATCACAACCTCCAGAGTTTTCCCATCATACAATGAAGCCCATCTTTAAGATTTGTATCTCACACATTGACGCTCGTCATGTCATTACCATTTGATCCTTTTCCTTCCCGTGACTAGCTTTATCTTTGTAACTATAACGCAAAAACACATGAAATAATAATATTACTTTTTTTAGCCGTGCTAGCAGCATAGCTCAAGAGATGACAATGTCGGTCTGTCAGTGAGTCATCAATTTGGTCTAAACTGAAATATCTTAACAACTATTGCCATGAAATTCTGTACATTCATGGCTGAATCCTACTGACTTTTCATCCACCACACATATCCATGGTGCTGATAGGATGAATCTTAATGACTGGTGATCCCCTGACTTTTCCTCTAGTGCCACCAGCAGGCTGACATTTGTGGTTTTGAGTGAAATGTCTCATCAACTTATGGCTGGATTGCCATGAAATTCGGCAGACACATTCATGTCCCCTCAGGATGAATCGGAATAACTTTGGTGATCTTTTCATTTGTTCAATCTGCAAACTAATGACATTCCCCCTCAGCCTCAGCTGTACTTTGTGTTTAGTGCTAATTAGCAAATGTTAGCATGCTAACATGCTAAACTAAGATTGTGAACATGGTAAACATTACACCTGCTAAACATCAGAATGTAAGCATTGTCATTGTGAGCATGTTAGCATACTGACATTAGCATTTAGCTCAAAGCACCACTGTACCTAAGTACAGCCTCACAGAGCTGCTAGTGTGGCTGTAGACTCTTTGTCTTGTTTTTTTTGCTATTAGAGCCTGCTTTAGTCATCAAGTACAATTGGTGCACATGGAAATTGGGACAGCACCAACGTTAGACCCATTGTGAAGACAAAAAACTCCCAAGAACACCATATGAGGAAAGAAATTGAAGAAACGTTGGCTTGGCCCAATGGGCAGTAGCATAGCCTAATTAGATACAAGGAAAGCAAATAAGTCAGCAAGAAAAATAAATGTTCCATTACAGCTTTAGTGGCAATAGTGTGGTGTGTGGTAATCTGGAAAATGTTAATATTTCCCGAGGAGATGGCTTGAAAGCAAACACTTTTTGAGAGAAACTAATGCACATGTAGTCTACTTGTGAGGTAAGAGCTTACAGCCACACATAAATGCTGACCGGTAGACGCTGGGACAGGTTGCCAGATACGTGATCCCCATCCTTAGTTTTCTCTTAAAGACATTAAATTCACTCGTTTTCCAGGAACTGTGTGAATGGATGCTGCTGTGCATCCCTTGTAGAAGATCCAAACCAGCCCATTTTCTCAAGTGCAACCAGATGTCCATGACCTCAGCCAGCTAAGCTGTTCTTCCTGCAAAATGACCCACTTCCCCCTCACATGCTCTTTGGGCCTGTTTCAATGCCTTTCAGTCAGCCACATTCCAGTTTGAGGCATTCAAGTGCAATGTGCAAGGTAGCCTAATTTCATAGGTTAATAAGGGAGTTGGGGTGGTCCTATATTTAACATAGAGAGTGGAAACCACATTAAAAGGCCCTTTGGCTGTCCCTGAGCTCTTTCCCTGTGGACTGACTGGCCCTTTTAATACAAGACAGCTTCAATGTGGCCTCAATAGGAAAACAGGTTCTACACTGAATGTATCACAGTCACTACCCTTCATTGTCATTATGCGTATAGGTATAGAATTGTCAAAATGTTAACACTTAGACCCAGAGAAGAGATCTAACTGTCACCGCAACTTTTTTCCTAATGAACCTAATTTTTTGATCCTGCATTGCCTCTGTTGTGTTGTTCATTTTATTTTTATGACAACCAGGTTCAATGAATTATTGGAATCAATGTAAGTGTAATAATTAGAGAAAAATATTCAATAGGGAGGTTGTTCACAGTGGTGGATGAAGTATTCAGATCACTTACTTCAACTCAACTTATTTATATAGTGCCTTTTATACAAACATGCAGCCCAAAGTGCTTCACGGAGCAAGGACAAAACAGCACAGACACATACAAAAAAAGTAAAGGTAGCAATACCACAATGTAAAAAAAAACTCCATTACAAGCATCCCTGCATTCAAAATCTTACTTAAGTAAAAGTATAAAAATATAAACAATAAAATGTACTTAAAGTATCAAAAGTAAAAGTATTTATTATGCTGCAGAATTGCGCCTGTCAGAGTTATATTATCCTATATTATACTCATTATTATTGATGCATTATTATTGATGGGGGGGGTTAAAACTACTATTGGTGCCCCCCAGTAGTAATATAAAATAAGACACTGTGGGTTCAACATTTCACTTTAGGCTTAGGGCTGGGGTCATATTGCACTTATGATTAAAGTAAGGGCAAGCCTGCAGGGAGTATATCTAAGTAAATTCAATATCCTTACAAGTACAGTGCAAGTACAGTACAGGTTTGTGTGTGTTGATGTGTGAGCGGTGGGGCTTCATGTGTCAGGTTGGGTGTTGCCACACATTGTCCATGTTGATGGGAGACTTCTCAGATTAGTTCAGTCATCTGATGCCCATTTAATCTAATCTGGAGGAAGCAGATGTTCGTGAGCAGCAAACACAGTCATCCCTCACAATTAGCCCAATGTCTCTTTCCTCCTTTCATCTCTTTGGTTTTGTGTTCCCTCCACTTGCTGATATGTTGTGAGAAGGTGTGTTTGCATGCACAACTGTGGTGTTTAGAGTATAAAGGTAAAATACAGAGTGACCTCATCTGTTAAAAACATCATAGGAGCAGTCTAAAAGAGAGCTGCTGAAAGGTTGTATGAAACTCTTAATATTTGGTATTTTATATACACACACAGGGGAGCATTCACAAAGGCATTGGCAGTTTCACTTATGAAGACCTTCCATTGACTACGTTTATCCCCAAACCCAGAGCAGAGGACCAGCACAGTGTCCTCACTTTCTCTAACCTTATGAGAATGTATTGTATTGTATATATAAGTATTAAGGAAAATCATCTCCACACACTGGTGGTGGAGTGCAGGTGGTCAAGTTCACAAGTGGCAACATCTGTGAATAAATGAGCAGGCTATTCATCTTATCATTTTATCCTCATTTAGGGACATGCAACAAAAGGTCCTCAGCTGGACCGGGGACATTGCTGTTTGTGATCAGTGTGTTAACCCCTAGGCCACTAGGGCACCAGAAAATAAGTATGTAATTGAGTTGAACCTTCATAATTGGAGCCAATAAAAAACAGTTTATCTGAGCACTACTTAGCTATAGTGGCAAACTTGACACACAAAAAAGGTCAAATGTAAATAAAATATGAAACCACAATGTTTTTTTTTTCAATTAATTCATGACCACAGCATTTATGATCAGTCTGGCTTGGTAGCTACTGGCTACAGATTACCGATGGCAGCTAGAGGGAATGCCAAACTTATCTGACCTCTTGTCTTTTTCACTGAGCTTTAGTGCAGTCACTTTAGTGTTTTGGCTCCTCCCACTCAGATTGACTTAATCAGTGAGATTGTCTCTGCATGTAGATGAGTTCTGCCTCAAAAATATTTTTGTAAAAAGAAATAAAACATACCTCCTGGTGACTTTGACTGGTTTTTCATTTCAGCACCTCGGACAGAAGCCCGTCAGGGGCGTCACTACAGAAAACCCTGCAACTAATGTCACTGGACAGTAAAATGTGCTAACCAAACTTGTATGGAGCAATTGAAGGGAAGAACTGGAGAGATAACTGATGACTAAGAAAATATTTTGTGTGTTATCATTTATGAATTGATACACTCTCACACTAATATTGCTATAATGACATACCTCCTATTTTCTTGCTTTTTCATGTATTGTGGTGTGACTTGTCAAGTACCCACAATTCCAGAGCTGGTCACTTTTAGGGCTGAATATCATGACATTCAACACAATACTTGTAAAGTAGGTTAAACATTACTAGTGAGCACGGCGGAGCTGATAATCCGTGAGAGTAAAAACTGGTCAGGTTGCAAGGATTACTCTCTCTCTCACTGCCTTTGTGGTTATATCTGATCAAATCTGTCAAAGGGCCGGTGATGCTGTGTACTGTAGTTGCCCTTTTGACATTCACCATATTAGCCCTTAAAAATAGTATATGGGGCTAGTGTGCATGTGGTAGGATTGTGTGTCCCTTGATGTCATAATCATTAGTAGGCTATTTCTATTAGATCATGGTACTGGTTTATAATGTGAGTAGTATTACATATTTGATATTCTTTCTCATACTGCTATTACTTTAACAGTACATTTTCTTTCTCTCACATCGACCTCTCTCCTCTCTTTCCCATCCCCTGCCCTCCCTGCAAGCTCGTCTTCACTTTAACGCGTACCATCGCCATGCACTTTGGGTCGCGTGCATCAATTATACTTCAGATTTCAGATGGGATAGCAATTATTGCAAACGTAATTTCTTTGTGCGTAATTAAGAAACTAACGACGGTTGAATTACAATATCCCATGTCCAAATGCATTTAATTTTTGCATGACACACCCAATTTTGTTTATGAACAAAAGATGTAACAAAAGGTAGCGCGTAATGCTGGTGCGTCTTTTAAACTGTCCCGGGAAAAAAAGACACGAGGCGCTGATATATTTATGAGTAGCCTATTTGAAGATGTCCTATCTGTGGGCAATGACCTTGTTTAAAAAGAAGACTGTTTGGACTCGCCTGGTAAGCGTGTGTGTGTGCTTGAGCGCGTGTCTACAAGACGGGGAGAGGGGCAGAGGGAGGCGGGCACGCCCAAACGATGGTGTTGAATGACGCCCGTCTGTTGCTTCTTGTGTATATCTGTGCGTCCTGCGATTGGCGGAGGACAGGGAAAGGTACCCAGCGCTGGCGCGCCGTGGGCGGGTGGAAGGCCTGTTTATAAACCCAGATCTTCCCCGTGGGCGGGAATAGCAACAGTAGGGAGTGAAAGTAAAGCGCAGAAAGAGAGTGAGAGAGACGGTGGAGGAGACGAGGCTGTGGCGGCGGCTGTGGTTGACCGGGGTTCGCAGAGGGGGTGAGGCGGCCGCCCCTGTATGCCTCTTCAACCGCGCATGGATGACCACCTCAGCCTCCTGCAATCACCCCCGCCGAGCGCAACCAAAACCCGGGGCGACAACCTGGTGAACCACGGATACACAGAGACAGAGGCCGACGTGATGACGGTTGTGGCGTGTGACAACATGCTAGAAGAGTCGGCGGCTCTCCCGGGCCACCACTCTCTGGACCGATATGAACCGGATCACGAATGCTGCGAGAGGGTCGTCATCAACATCTCAGGGTTACGCTTCGAGACGCAGCTCAAGACCCTCTCCCAGTTTCCAGAGACGCTGCTGGGGGACCCCAAGAAGAGGATGAGGTACTTTGATCCTCTCAGGAACGAGTACTTTTTCGATCGGAACAGACCCAGCTTTGATGCCATTCTGTATTACTACCAGTCTGGTGGGCGCATCAGAAGACCCGTTAATGTACCCATTGACATTTTTTCGGAGGAGATCCGGTTCTATGAGCTGGGTGAGGAGGCTATGGAGAAGTTCAGGGAGGATGAGGGCTTTATAAAGGAGGAGGAGCGGCCGTTGCCAGAGAATGAGTTTCAAAGACAGGTGTGGCTGCTTTTTGAATATCCAGAGAGTTCGGGTCCCGCACGGGGCATAGCGATAGTGTCTGTCCTGGTCATTCTCATCTCCATTGTCATCTTCTGCTTAGAGACCTTGCCGGAGTTCAGGGACGACAACAGGGATCCGATCACCATTGAACCTGTGATAAATGGCACACTCCCATATTTCATCAGCCCCTTCTCAGACCCGTTCTTTGTGGTGGAGACGTTGTGTATCATCTGGTTCTCCTTCGAGCTGCTGGTGCGCTTCTTTGCATGCCCGAGCAAAGCCACGTTCTCCAAAAACATTATGAACATTATTGACATCGTGGCCATCATTCCCTATTTCATCACCCTGGGCACAGAGCTGGCAGAGAGGCAAGGAAACGGACAGCAGGCCATGTCATTAGCCATTCTGCGCGTAATTAGGCTTGTTCGGGTATTTCGCATCTTCAAACTCTCGCGTCACTCCAAGGGGCTTCAGATTTTAGGACAGACTCTGAAGGCCAGTATGCGTGAACTCGGCCTCCTCATTTTCTTCTTGTTCATCGGTGTCATCCTCTTCTCCAGTGCTGTCTACTTTGCTGAGGCAGACGACCCAGATTCGGGTTTTAACAGCATCCCGGACGCATTCTGGTGGGCTGTTGTCACCATGACAACCGTGGGCTATGGGGACATGCACCCCGTGACAATCGGGGGAAAGATTGTGGGGTCTCTGTGCGCCATAGCTGGTGTGCTGACCATTGCCCTGCCTGTGCCTGTCATTGTCTCCAATTTCAACTACTTCTACCACAGAGAGACGGAGGGCGAGGAGCAGGCACAGTACCTGCACGTGGGCAGCTGTCAGCCTCTGGCAGACACAGAGGAGCTGAGGAAGACTCGCTCCTCTTCCTCACTCAGCAAGAGCGAGTATATGGTGATAGAGGAGCACGGGATCAACAGCGCGTTCAAACAGCAGCCCAACTTCCCCACCACCACCACGCAAAACAACTCGCAGAACTGTGTGAACATAAACAAAAAGATTTTCACCGACGTGTAGCCAATTTTAGACTCGTGGCCCTGAACACAGGAGGGGTTGGTGCGTCAACAAACAGCTGGTTCTGTCGTTGCGCACAAGCGTGTGGAAGTAGCGGTAGATCCGCTGAAGAAAGAAGGGAATAAAGAGAGAGATAAAGAAAGAGCAAACCCTGTCTGTTCAGTGACGCTGCTTTGTGCTCCATTCAAAGAATCAGGGTTTTTCATTTCAGTGATCTGAATTCATAATTCTGTATGGTTCCATTCGCGCTTGAAGAGAAAGAGCTCCTTAAAGTATTAGGCCTACTATTCTTCTCTGAGTGAGGGAAATGACCTATTGTGCATTGTGCAATTGCCAATATATTATCACAACAGGTAGTAATAGAAGCTTTATAACTGTGAAAGATGAGTACGAATGTATGCTACACGAAGGACACTCACATTGTACTAACATGCGTTATGAGTCGTGATTCGTCAGTCATAGCCTATTTAGGCCTATAATAATCAGAATCATTTAAATATGTGTGTGTGTTTAAACACATGTATTGTCTGAAAAACACAGTTTTGCATATATTATTCAATTAGACCGTTCTGTGCTATGCCTTTATTGTGCGTTAAAGTCTAGTCCAAATGCTACTGTCTTTAAAAAAAGAATCCCTTATAATTCTTTGATATGAACTGTCCTGGTAAGCTATTTAATGCGTAAACGGCACCATACAAACACAGGGGCCATCCGACTGTCAGTGTCTCATTATCGGTGCAAGACACACGTGAGAGAGCATACACACACACACAGCGATCAAAGATGGAGCGTGCTTCTCTTTGGATGCCTCAAATATAGCCCGCTGTGATGCAGTCTCCATGGTGACGGTCGTTTCCTCGGTAACCCCGGTCACCGTTGCCATGGCACCCTTGTTTCCACAGTAACCTCCCAGATGGCTTGGAAGCTATATTGAAGATTCTCATCTAAAAAGCTTGTCTTCAGTCTCTAATAAGACTGTTTTGTCTTCACGCTTAAGCACAAGCCCAAACATGCCCAGCGCCACCATCGCTAATCAGCAAGCTCACTCAGTGACTTTAACATTGACACAAAAACAAATTGGAGTAAGAAGGTCTGTTTACAAATTGCCGCCATGAACTGCCCCGCCAAAATGAACCAGGCAATATACGATAAACCGGGAGAAGCAGAAGGAGAGGGGAACGCGTGAGGAATTATGAATGGACTGGGAGCACATTGTGTCTGGCTGTGCACTACTGCGGGCGCCCAGCAGAGGCTGCTGTTGTCCCGCTGATAAGATTGGTAAGTTCTGAGCACTGTCACGCCTCTGTCTCCTTGTGAATTAGCCCTTTACCTTTAGCCTTGAAACCAGTGTTTTTACTGTTTGTAGATTTACATTCAAGTGTTTTATAGGCTTGTCAATTCAGGCATGTCTGGAGAATGACCCTCAAGAGAATGGTACCTTCTTGAAAGTCAATCTCCACTCACAGGTGCAGTTCAAAACATTTCCTTATGATTCTTACATTGGTTTTATAGTTAATATCACAACATAATGAAGGTGAGAGATCAGTATTTTTTAATTTTATTTGTCATTGCTTTTATTTATGATTAACAATGTAGTGATGTCTCACCAGTTGCAGGTATGTACATGTTTAGACCTCCATCAGCCTGAATGTGTGGGCTTTCCCATTTTGTGTAATGGGCACGATGATCCTGCAGTGTGCCCAGGTTGTCTTTAACCTTCAGCTGACTTTGTCTATGAAATGAATAAGGGCGCCAACAGCATGCCCACCCAGCTCGTCTCAGCGCTGCCCCCTGGTGGCCATCGTCTCGTGCTAACAGAACAGGTGGCTCATACCTGCTTTGTGACCTCGGTCCTCTTTAGCCATTCATATCAAAGAGGCACAGAGAGGTCAACTAACAATGAGATACCAGACAGCAGGAGCAAATAGAGAGCTGCTGGTTCGACACTGGTACTGTTGAATAAATTCTGTTCTGTTTCTTATCAACTGTATGATGAATGGAGATTGCTTTCTTATGCAGGCGGTTTGTTCTATATTTTATTTGCTAAAAACAATAAATTATCACATGCATGCTTATAACAATTAGTTTATATTGTATACTTAGTGTATGAATTTGGATTGTAAGGCCCATTGAAAATGCTTTTGGCTACAGTATTTTTCCTGTACCATGTTCTTGTCTTTGAAACTGCTGCACCGCTATCCCTGCAGATTTATGTCTAGATTTATGTTCAGTGTCCTCCCTGACTGTGATTACTCTAACTGAAAGAGAGGCGAGAGTGTCGAGGGAAATACATTTTTAAAAAGGCAGAATGGGGAATCTATCAAAACAGCCATGTTCTGAATCTATTATATTCTTTAGTGTGGCTGTGTGTGCACTCGAATGTGTGCTTGTGAGCACATGTGTGTGGTAGTACTCTACTGTAATAATATGTATACCTCTCCAGTCATGGTTGAATGATAATTAGGGCAGTCTCATTAGCTGGCTTACCCTAAAGGCAAAGTGAGAGGTCCCACAGAATGACCTCTTCATTGATTATTCCTTTCCATTTTGATCCCTGACCTTGACTTCATATTTTTTCAGTGAAAACCTCCATATTAGTCATCATTTAAATGGCCTGCTCATTTCTCAGGTCGCATAAAAGCTGCAGTGAGGAGAAACACTATTGACCAGTAAGCGAGATGTATTATTCAGGAGACAGGAGCTACTTTTTTATCATCTTACTAGATTAGTCAGTCTGGAAGCTATTCTCATAGGCACAAGCAGGATGGATTGTTAGAGACAAAAACACAGACATAATACAGTACTGTACAATGCACCTTTGTCTTTCAATTCTTATTCTGTCTACCTCTGCTAATGTGCATCTCCGCAGCTCACTCGACTTTTACGTTTGTTTCTGTCACAGACTCTAATTGCCTCTCCTCACCTCCGCTCATCTTTCTTGATGTTTACTACAGTGTAGACATTTAGTTGATGCTCTTATGCAGGGTCAATTGCAATAAGTGAGCTCACTCAAAGACAGCTTAATGGGAAATGTGGCAGTCAGTGGGGACAGTTCTAGGGAAATTTTGCCCTTCTTGTTACAGGACAGTCTCTCCCCTCTCCTCTCCTCTCCTTCTGAACTGACAGTGTTTACAGTTTGATTTTTGCATGAGCGATAATGAGACAGCAGGGAGAGGAGGAGTAGCCTTGCGTTGTTAATACTGTAAGACCACCGAGCTGTGTGATGGGTCTGGCTACGCTGTGTGGCTCTAACAATTCCCCTCCCTCTCTTCCAGGTGAAAGTTGTTCCATTTTTCTCCGCAGACCTCCTGGAACCCCTGATGACCCCAATTAGACTGCCTCCCATTTAGGTGAATAGACTGTACTTGATAAGGAGAGTAAATATGACACGGGTGAACTTCAACTAACACTCACTGATAATTACATTTAACAGCAGTATAGATTACCCATTAACCCTTCTGTCCCTTTTTCCCTTTAGGGGCACAATGACTCTGGTCTTCCTGCTGGGTCTGATGAGCCAAAGTTAAGAGTTGAGACAGAACTCCCACTGGATCAATTTTTCTTCCCCTGCCCTCCTCCTCCTGATTGGTGTCCTCAAACCTGGACTTCTAACAAGCAGTGCCTAGCAGATCTCCCCCTCCAGTGGATCACCACTCAACCCAAAATGCAACAAAATGCAATCGCAAGAATGAAAAAAAGCAGACGTATAACATATTCCACGTACAGTTTTGTAGCTGCAGTTTTATGACTGCTTCTGTTCTGGAGTTAACACACTGTGAGTGGAACTATCACAGGATCAAAAGAGATTCAGGCAGTGACAGAATTCAGCGGGGACTGTGTTACGGACTCTGACATTTCTCCATACTGCTTTCTATATCAAATTCAAAAGGACAGATTCAGGAAAACAGCCAGCAATTTTGCAAAGCACATTTCATTCCTGGACTTTACACGGAATTCGACATTCTGTGTTCACGTTTCTGGGTAATGATATTCATTACGGACAATAACCGACAAACAGCTTTAGCTTCAAGTCAAAAGTGGCAAAAACTGAGGCCAACCGTGATTTGCTGATATGAAACTGTGATACAAATCAAAGACTGTTAGCCATATGCCTTTCTTAGCTCTGTGTGCTCTGTATTGCTAATATATGAAACACACACATATTATGTACGTGCGCTGGTTGCAGCTATTCCCCTGACCTTCACATGGAGAACAATACAAAGGCATGCACGTACACATAAACACAGACACGCACACACGCACACACGTACACACGTATACACATGCCTGTTAATGGCTCTCTTTTATCCCAGAGTGCACTGGTGTTTTTTGGGATGGGGCTGAATATTGTCAGGGGAAGGCTGTGTACACCAGTATCTGTTCTGTGTTATTCTGTGCTGTCTTTAACATGACTCATATAAAGAGATTGTGAGTTGTACTGTCTTCATTTGAGAGGAGCTGCAGCCTGCTTTCACTCAATTACTGAGAGAATGGTACTCATTTATGTCTGGGTCCAATTACTGACCATATTATTATTATTACCTGTGTATTCTGTGTGCGTACAGTATATTTCTGTTATGTCAAATATGACTAGAGACATTTGAAACAACATAACCCTCTCTGTGTGGATGTTTCTGTACAGTTAATCCACTTCTATCGTTCACTCCAATATGTTGTTTTTTAGCAGCCTATTCAATTTGTATTTCATTATTTAACAGGATAAAGGTGAAATAAGGGCAGAGCAAAAACATCAAATAGTTTAGAGTAGGGCACTAAATCAAGTGATTACAGTACTTTTATATAAACATGTGATTATGTGCCTGATAAGAATTGTTTTTCTTGAAATTTATTGAAAGTTCCCTCTTATCTCATACCTATTATTCCAAAATTGGATGACATGATGGGCTGTGGTATCATATATTCTGTGAACCATCTTATAAACCTCAATCATGTCCTCTCTGTGTCTCCTGTATACTAGAATTGGAAATTGTAACTTTCTCAACCTCTCTTCATATGACCTCTATCTCTTTCAGACCTGGAATTAGTTTAGTAGCTCGTCTCTGAATCTTCTAATTTTTTTATGTATATTTTACCTTTATATTTTAGAAGGTTGACATATTTTAATGGCTTAATTATTCAATGTTGCTAATTTCCTAAGTTAATTGGACCATTAGCATCCATAAAAATGCTGTCGACACACAGGAAATGTCACTGTTTAATAAGTGTTTCCCATGCAGAGCCTCACACAGTGACAGTATTTTAGTAGTGAACAAAAGTGTTTGGCTTGCAGCCCTGTAGACAGCTGGTTACAGAAAAACACACTCGTACAACAGAAGTCTCCACTGTATTTGTGCTGAACAGACAGAGCAAGGCAACCTCTCTGTAACAGTGTGACTGGCCCAGTCCTTTATGAGAGTATATTGCATCTATTTATAAACATGAGTGAAATAGAAGGATAATATTAAAAATAAAAGACACTATTTTGTCTGATTTAAGAAGTGCGAAATCAGAAGCACCAGGGATTCAGATTTGGCTTGAAAAAAAGATGGTGATTCCCAATTTTAAAAGAAAATGATCTCAAGTTGCCACGCATTTGGCTGCTCCCTGAACTGCATGGCTGGACCTTAAAAGAGAACTGAACTGTGTATGAGTCCAGTGGAAAACTTCATATCATCCCTGTGCCGAGGAGGTAAATATTAACATTCTAACAGAGGTTTACAGCCATCACACTGTCATCCTGTGTATGAGCAAGTGTGCTTTATTGCTCCAGTGAGCCCACAAGCTCACTAATAACTATGCCATCTCTCCAGGCTATTGTGTGTCCACGAGTATCAAACCGCCTTTCTGCAAGGCATATTGGAAATGTGGAGATAGTTCTATACTAAATGTTTATCAGTACAGCACAATTATGCTCAAACTCTTTCTCGTGCCGGCTCATTTTCTCTCTCTTTCTCTTGCTTTATATCTAAACCTTTTAGTGAAAGATACAACTGCCTTTGAGATCACAAAAATACCCATGATGTCATCAAAGCTGACCACCAGCCATGGCGCTACAGCAGGAAATCTCCATAGCAACAAGGGAGGGTTGTTGGTAAGATAAAGGGAATGGCCATATAGAACAGATTCAGCCCTCTACAGGTGCATTGAAGGGATCACCACTTACTGTAAGCGGTCTGTATTAGTATCAACTGTTGCAGTGTTTATGTGTCCACGGCTTCTGAGAAGGGCAGGGGTTAGCAGTATGTCATTGTGTGTGTCTCTGTGTTTTGGGGTATTGGATATGTGTGTGCTTGTGTGCGTGTCTCTGGCAGAGGATCAGTGTATTGCCCCAGAGACAGATTGGGTCTCACCATGCAGGGGACACCACAGCAGGTCTAAGTGGAGTCAAGACAATACCAACACAACCCATTCATGAGCCAACATCAGATTGTATCCACACACAAACAACGTAGAGGATTACCGGGCTAAATGCCAACAACAGCTAATAATGAAAGGATATTCCAAGATGGAAAGACTGTAAATGACTTTAAACCTCCAATAACTGATTCTTCTGTTTTGGCCACTTGGGGGCAGCTAAAAATAAGTTGACATATTATCACCTTTTCTAGTTGGTAAACTTGTTAGCAAACAGTTGCTTATTTACACATCCAGCAGTTGTGGAGCAACATTATCATTCATTTTTTGTGTTGTGTCTGTGTCCATTTGATGAATGTAAGTCCAATATTCACTCTCTTTTAGCTCTGTTTTTGGTCTCCACCAACTCCTGAGGAAAATATCTGGCTCTTTAACTGCTTAATGCTCCACTATGTTCACCATCTAGTTGTAAACTATGTCTGCCTGCCATTTGGTGCTGAGCAGGTAGTGTACAATGCTTTTTCACCAAAAGCAACGCTATGAGAGCGGTGAGAGTGAATCAAAACAGTGAAGTTGTGGGCCAGACAGCTAAACAATTAGCTGAAACTTCTATGCTATGGAGATTTCCTGCTGTAGCACCATGGCTGGTTCTCACATTGACATTTGATAGATTTTTTTAATGAAAATATTTACTATAGCTGCTTTAAAAAGGTACATGCATTATTTCTTTTTCTTTTTTGGGTTGGAGTTTTACCTTAGGGTGTAATGATAGAGGGTGTTTTATGTTGCTCAGGTTGTTAAGACCTCTAAGACAATTTACTGATTTTAGGTCATATAAATAGGTTATAAAAGGTTTAAAAGGGTCACAAAAATAAAAAAGGGTTAGGTTATAAAAATAAAGCTGATCTGACTTTTAAATTAAGTACACTAATGATTACAAATATTCATAACATACATAACATGACATAAAATAGGATAAAACTTTTTTTTATCCTTCACGTTATCCTATTGTAGGTGGCAACAGTACATGTGGCTCACTTAATTATTTGAGACTTTCAACTGAGTGATATTTCCATGTTCACTAGCAGAGCCACACCATTGGCAGCTGGGAAGGATGGTTGCTAAGGGTGATGACGCTGTTGCTAGTGCTTCCACAAAAATCAGATTATTCCTGGATGCTGATTGGCTGATCAGTTCCAGTTTTCAGCCACCAGCGCAGGAGACAAGGTGGGACTCCCTATCCAGACATTATGTTCTATACGCAAACACACAAAACCAAACTATCTCAGACATACACATTATGCACACTCTTTGATGCGTAACAACACATGCAGGGACGCAAACAAAAACATTCAATATAATATCTGCAGCATATTCAGACCCAGATGTTAAGACACATTTGATTTTTTTTCAAGCTGTTGGAAGGACGACTTGTGCCAGTCACCTCAGTTTTTTGCTGTCAAAACAAACAGATGGCGGAGAGGGTGATAGCGTAAAACAGAGAGAGAGAGAGAGATGCTGCTGTGCTCTGCTGAATGACTCATCACTCTGTCACTGTGACCTTTATCTGCTAACCTCTCCACCTCTATTGTTCCATCCCTCCCCTTCATTTTCATGTTCTGCACACCTCTAACTACATTGCCTGCTGACTATGTTAGTCTCCTCACTTCCTCTCCGACTCACTCTCTTCCCTGTGACACATCTCTGCTCTTCCTGACATCATCCTTTGCTTTCCTCCCATTTGCTGGGGGAGATTTCCTTAGTGTCACTGCACATTCAATTAATGTTTCATAGTCATGCTGCCAAGCCTCATTGTAAAGGAGATCTCTGCATATAGCCGCGCATACCTACTCATGCAGTATAGTTATCGTTAATATACTCCCAAAGTTTCCTCTCTTAGCTAAGTCACACCTCCAGAGTTAGGTCATTGATTTTTCCTTGTTTTCGAAAGCTGGGAAAACAACACAAACTGAAACCACATCCAGAATCAATAGTAGAGTACTCTACTCCGAAGGTAAGGACATATCTCATCATGAAAGCAGCGATCATCATCAGCCTGGCTGCTCTCAACAGGCAGGTAAAGAACTTCCAAGGTCAACCTCTAAATATAGAGGGACCCCAGAGGGAGACCTGCAGGGAGAGAGAGAGGAGTGGGAATGAGGAAAAAAAGATGGATAAAGGGTCAAAGTTAATGTGGTAATTAAGTTTCTTGGTGAGCTGTCATAGAGGAGAAAGTCTGCTGTGGAGCGTTATTTCGATGCCTACATGCCAAAATTAATTAGGAATGGAAGGACGACTTTCACGTGTTCACAGTGAAATGCATGAAAATTGCAGTGAAATATGAATATAAGTGTAACAGTGACAAAGCAGTAAAGTTGTGTAGCAGAGCATGTATTATCATTAGTGCCATTATGTGCATGTGTGTGTGCATTTTGTGTGTGTACCGTATGTGTGTACTTGGTTTAGTTTCTCCGTTCTCCATTAAAGTTTCTTGTATTGGAGCTATGAAGAAACATGAAGTGAGTATGACTTTGTCTAAACGTGTATTTCAGTGTGTGCACGTGTTCTGGTGGTGTGTGCATGCACATGCCAATACAGTAGCTTATTACATCTGTGTGTGAGTGAGTGTGTTATAGATTGTAAGTGAGTGATCACCTGCTGCGGCACCAGCAGAGGTCATCCAGGATAAAGCTCCTCCCCTGCAGTCTCTTCTCTCCTCCACTCTTTCTCTTACTCCCTCTACTCCTCCCTCTCTCTCTCGCTCTCGCTCCCACATGTTCTGCTGCATAGAAAAGGGTGGAGATTTTAGGTGTGCAGGTCTACTGACTCGCACAGTGATACACAAATATGCTGATCATCTCACAATTTGTCTGAGCAGAACTATTTGTGTGGGATTGCAGTGAAATTATTCTCTGAGTAAATTAATTGAATGTGCTTATGCCATGGGAATAATGGTTTCTGTGCACATTATGGAGTACTGGGTGTTCCCTGCTCTTTCCTGTTATCCTGACCATCATTATTTCATCTACAAAAAAATACAGTTTTTCTGCACAGCTCAAACCAACACAGACATTTCTGTCTAGACATTTGAGGGTTCCCGCTCAGCCTGGGCCCCTGCCCAGCCACTACGGTGCACCAGCTGGCACAAGGAGTCACAATCAAAAATTGCCTGATTAAATTAAAAAAGATGTTTTAGACAGGGAAAAAGTGCTCATACAGGCAGTCATGTGGGGCCATTAGTTGGAAAGCGATCTTAGGTTTCTCTATGAGGTTCCATCTGGTCTGCTCGGCTGAACACAAAACAGAATCAATGATCCCGTTCTGAGACTTGGCACAACCTGAAGGTGAGAGGGAACTGGAGACAGAATTGAGGATCTAAAATGGCTGGAGGGTCAATGGCCCACAAAACTCTGGGTCAACTGTGTGCCAGTAATATAAAAGTATTAATACTGTAGATCAGGGGTTTTCAAAGTCTGAGAATGTGGTGCTAAGGGTTCAATAACATCGCCTGTAACTTTTATTATGTTCATATGCAGCCGTTTTTGCATTATTTAAATATGTTTTTGGCTAATTGCAATGCTCCGACTAACATTTCTCTTCTTTCTCTTCTTCGTATCAGACATGTTGTCTCTCTCTGCAAAACAATCATTGCCAGTGTTTTTCTATTGTTTTGTTTTTGTTTTTTTCCCTTAGAAAATCTGGGAGTGGCAACTGAAGATAACGGTTCAGTTATGATACGGTTAAAATATGTAAGTATAATATGCTTAAGGGATCATTCATTTATGGTAGGGTTACGGTATGGTTTAGGTTAACCAACTAAAACCAGTTGGTTGAGGTTAAGGAAAAGATTTTGGTCATGGTTATGAACACTGAACTCTAACATGAAATGTGACATGTATACAAATTGTAAATGCAAAATAGTTGCAAGAATGAAATAAAACATTGCAGTCATCAATCAATCCTATATCCCATACTCTAAGTGCCCTCTTCCCCATCCCGCTAGTAAAACTGCATTATAGATGATTGCTGCAAATGTGGTGGTGGATGATGAATCATCACACTCCTGACACACAGCACTGGATACTGGTACCTGGGCTCTTAACTGCCCTGCATTTAGAATTGGGTTCTCTTCATTTCCATTCATGGACGATGAGGATGTAAGAGTTCCTGGCCATCAATCAGCCTGCCTACGTAAAAGTGTCGATAGCTCCTCATTGAGACCTTCAGCCAGAGTGGCAAGCTGGTTATCAGCTCTTAGCAGAGTGAGCTACTTCTGCAGTCCCTGAGGTCCCAAGTCATTATCTTAATCAGTATTTTGACATTTTGATTGGAGAAGGATTGCATTTCATGTTGAACCTGTCCTTGGGCTGTAGAGAATGGCATGGCAAGGAGAACACACGGGGGAGGACATGTGGTATTCCACGTGTATTCTCCAGGGAGTTGTGGAGTCTCCTTTTCTTTCATGTGTGATTCCTGCTCTCTGCCTGAAGACATATCTGGGGTTTCACCTGGCCCACTTTCAAGGAGCGGAGGAAAGAAGGGCAAGGAAGACTGTCTGCAGGAAAACGGCACCAGTTAATTTGACCGTATAATAATTGAACTTCATCTAGTTTGTGATTGCATTAACAGCTGCTAGCATCAGTCCTCTGTGTGTGTGATGTGTGTGCCTGCATGTGCTTAATAGGTCTGGGCATTTACTAGTGGACTGTGATATAGTATGCCTGCCTGTCAATGATCAGAGCATAATCAGCGACTCAGATTGTACTGGTGCCTGCCTCGGTATCCTGCATACACTAAGGACCTCACAGGCGGCACACACATCTCACTCACACAGTTAAAATCTACTGTAGTAATGTTTGAGCACATACTGTACTGTCATATTTGTGCAGGCAAATGTAACAAAGCACACACACACAAACAGATTATCCCAATGCAGACATTAGGTCACTGCCAGCAGCCATTCAAACCTGCACACAAGCACTCAAACCATATGATATAGGAAAATAATGATAAAATGACTTATTTGGGTTACTACAATAGCTCTGACAGGTTGACCTGGGATTTGACCTGTTCACACAGTGGTCACAGACATGCACAGGTACTGCAGCAGCTGGCTCATTATCCCTCATTCCCTCCATTCATTGCCCTCATTTCAGTTCAGAAGATTTTCCCTACGGTATTTCTTTTTCTTATTTTCCCCTGACATTCTTCTAGACCAAACGAAAACATTATATTGTTTGTGGGTGTTTATGTATTATCTATGCATGTATGTTGTAAAGTGTAGCTGCATCAGGGGCACAGGGCAAGCCTAAGTCAATTGCAACATTTTACGAAAATCTATTCCTCATCTTGTTGTCAGTTTCTTCCTTTAACTGTTGTTTTATCTTTTGCTATCTCCTGAGATGTTTTGTTGAAAACAGTTTCCACTGCTTCCCCTTTAATGTGGAGCAGTGAGGACAGGAGTGTCGGGGAAGGGGGGAGCGCAGAGGGATGGGGCGAGGCGCGCAAGAAGCTTAGTATGCGCTGCGATGCCCTGCTGCAGCCCACGCGTCTCAGCTATGGTGAATTGTGGTGAAATATAAAAAGACATGGGAAGAACCGGCAGCTCAACAACAGTTGGTCGTGATGAGATGACACAGCCGCTGGACAGATTAGTCAAATGAGGGAAGAAGGACAGATATGAAGGAATGGACTCACGATCTCAAGGCACCTGTTAAGAGGAGACAAACTGGATAAACATACATGCGTCTGCGCAACCAAGAGAATCAGGGTGAATTCCTGCATGCCATTATCTGAAATTATGCTGTAGTCCGACAGATAATGCTATGCTGCTTTGTTTAGTGCATGGAGTCTATTGTGGCTGTCCATGATCAACACAGGGGAGGGCTGCAAATGGCTTGAGCATGTCTGGTACCTGCCACTCCAAACTAACTCACTCGCGCTTGACAATCAACTACAACACTGCCATTTAATGTATGAATATCCCAGTGCATGAACTTGGCTGCCTTGTCTCAAATTTATAACAGTTTTTCCACCTGTTAAAAACGCCATCAGAGGACTGCGTTATTCCATGGAATGGGTTGTGAACATAAGCCTCCATTTGTTTCTAATGTGCATCATTGGTGTATTCATATGGATATTCCCCATCAGAAAAAAGATGGTGGAATTAACGTGGAAATAAATTGGAAAATAACATTTTAACGACCTAAAACACACATACAAAACCCTTCAGGCGGAATACGGACCTGTTTCGGGATCAAACAGGTGATTTCGCTTTAGATGAAATCTGCCGAAGCATGGGTGCTTCCGAGTATAAATACTGACACCAGCGCCTCCTGCAATCCCTTACCCAATAAGTCTCTGCAGATACCAGGCTAGAGGATTACCTTTGCTGTTGTTGCAGGCGACGGCGTATTGGTCTGAAGTGGGGGGGGTCATATTTTGCTGATGCCAGCATTTTAAGATTTGCTTGAACGAAAATCACTTTATTCTCTCCACAACCCCCCCACCCCCAACCTGTAGCCTAGCTGCATCACAACATGTATCTGCTGGTCACTGAGGCGAGGAAGGTAACTCCTGCATCCTCACGCCTTGTCCCCTCTCCCACTCCCACTGCTGCGTTGCTGCAGAGCCGGTGCTTCGGGTGATATATATGGCCGGCAGAAAGGAGCCGCTTTGACTCGCTTTGACCCGCTTTGACTGTAGGGGCTGACTTTTGACCGAACACTTCTGCTGGGCCCGTTAGGCATTACCACCAGGACTACACACCGTGAACAAGCCTTACAAGTGCCAGTGCAAATAGGTAGGACTTTTTGATTTTTATTCAGATATTGATGCTTTTACTACCAAATTACACAACTGTGGCTGTGTGTCTTAAGTAAAATAGTATCCAATACCATACATCTTCATACATATAGCTTTTGTGCAGTGGCCTATGAAGTTTGAAGGGTATAGTACACTGTTCAAACGGATCTGCAGTAAACCTATGACAAACATCCCTAAATATAATTTACTGATTAACTATCTTGATCAGTGACTTGATTAAGTTTTTCTCGGCTTTGGGAGAAGTTTTTGTCACATCACACATACAGGGAGAGGAGATTCATCTTAAAGATTGTATGGAGCACTCAGCATATAATCAGATTTGTTGTTTGTAATTGCACCCCGTGAGAGATGATACACTATTACTGGCTAGCATATTGATCCTGCAGTGTGCTCATATGAGAGAGAACTCATAACCTAATACACAGACACAATGGAGCCAGTTCGCTCAAATGGTTCTGCCCCCCTCCTGCTTGTTATTTTCAACTGCCCTGCTCTTGCCTGTTTGCAGGAAGGTCTTGAAATAACACAGCATTTCTGGGAATTACTTCAGTGAAAGATGTTAGGTTTAACAAAATTAATGGTTCAGAAATATATGCCAGTAATGTTGTTGAATAAATCAATTTAAAAGTTTTTTTACTCATGGCATTCATTATTGCAGCCTTCCTCTGCTTTCTGTCCTGTCCTCCTGTAGCTCTTCGCAGGCAGATCTGCCTGTACCCGAACCCACAAGCGTGTGGAGCCTTTATCTGCTCGTGGCCCGACGTGGCCCCACCCTGTCTGAAACCTGCAGGTCCCATCTCCTTCCAGCATGACGGTTGCTACCAGCGACCCTGCGGACGAAGCCGCAGCACATCCGGGTCAGCCTCATGACCAGTACGACCCAGAGCCGGATCACGAGTGCTGCGAAAGGGTCGTCATCAACATCTCAGGCTTGCGCTTTGAGACGCAGCTCAAGACCCTCTCCCAGTTTCCAGAGACGCTGCTGGGGGATCCCAAGAAAAGGATGAGGTATTTTGATCCTCTCCGGAACGAGTACTTTTTTGACCGGAATCGGCCAAGTTTTGATGCTATTCTGTATTATTACCAATCAGGAGGGAGGCTGCGCCGGCCTGTTAACGTGACCCTGGACATTTTTTCTGAGGAGATCCGGTTTTATGAATTGGGTGAGGAGGCTATGGAAATCTTCAGGGAGGATGAAGGTTTCATAAAGGAAGAGGAACGGCCTCTACCAGATAATGAGTTTCAGAGACAAGTGTGGCTGCTGTTTGAGTATCCAGAGAGCTCAGGTCCTGCTCGCATCATTGCCATCATCTCTGTCATGGTGATTCTTATCTCTATTGTCAGCTTCTGTCTGGAGACATTGCCAATTTTCCGAAATGATGATGTGGAGATTTACAATTCTCCATTCCAGTCCAGGTCCAATGTCACCTCTACCTATGACAACTCGGATTATTTCACAGATCCTTTCTTCATCGTAGAGACACTCTGCATCATCTGGTTCTCGTTTGAGTTCCTAGTTAGGTTCTTTGCCTGTCCCAGTAAAGCTGGATTTTTTGGCAACATCATGAACATCATTGATATAGTGGCAATCATCCCCTACTTCATCACCCTGGGCACAGAGCTAGCAGAGAGGCCAGAGGACGGCCAGGCAGGCCAGCAGGCTATGTCCTTGGCTATTCTCCGTGTCATTCGTCTAGTGAGGGTGTTTCGTATCTTTAAACTCTCACGTCACTCCAAGGGGCTCCAGATCTTGGGACAGACTCTGAAGGCCAGCATGCGTGAGCTGGGCCTCCTCATCTTTTTCCTGTTTATCGGTGTGATCCTCTTCTCCAGTGCTGTCTACTTTGCGGAAGCAGACGAGCCACATTCCCAGTTCAGCAGCATCCCTGAGGCCTTTTGGTGGGCTGTGGTTTCCATGACCACCGTGGGCTACGGAGACATGGTCCCTACAACCATTGGAGGAAAGATTGTGGGGTCTCTCTGCGCAATTGCCGGTGTGCTGACTATTGCCCTCCCTGTACCCGTCATCGTGTCAAACTTCAACTACTTCTATCACAGAGAGACAGAGGGCGAGGAACAGGCACAGTATCTTAATGTCCCAAGTGTGCCTAAAGCCAGCTCAGCTGACGATCTGAAGAAGAGTGGTCGGAGCGGCAGTGGATCCACTCTCAGTAAATCTGACTATGTGGAGATCCAGGAGGCTGATAACCACAGCACTGAGGGCTTAAGACCAGAGAGCATGAAAACAGGAAACTGCACTCTGGCTAACACTAACTACGTGAACATCACTAAGATGCGCACAGATGTATAATGTGAGCTACTATAGATGATTAACCCCAGCTGGGGTCTACAGGGACTGTAACGGGAGGATGAAGGTATGACTCCTTGTATTGACCAACGTATTGCGCCTAGTATGGGAATCCAGAGCAGATGAGATTAACTTGGAGAAAAGGTCAGCAGAGACGACCTCATGTTCTCCCACACCCTATGGCGCATATCATAGAACTGCCACCCATCTTATCTAGGACATTGTTAGTGTCTGCATGGAGTTAGTCTTACCTATGTGACAGTAGTCGTCCTGCTCGCAACAGTAGCCAAATAGTAGCCTAACCAGTAATAATCAATATTAACAGCGTAAAGGGATCAGTAGTTTCAACCTTCTTGCTCAAACTGCCGCCGGGAGAAGATGCACGACAACAATAATTTTGATCAGCCTAACCTTTATTTTTAACTGTAACTTAACATATTAATTTGTGATTTAAAACAGGCCATACTATCAGCATTCGTGAGCAACTTTACTCTGCTGCTCTAACTGCCAAGGTCCTCCTGACTCAGAGAAAAAAAACTACATGACCAAGATCACAGCTGTTCTGGGGAAAACTGAATTGAGCAACAGAGAGCGAGAGAGAGCAATACTAATATGCTTTTGGCCAAATGGTCATTTGTTGCTTTCTCTGTCGGAGAAAAAGCCTGAGTGCACTAGAATTCCTCCCTGGGCCCGTGCTAGATATTGTCTAGTACAAGATAGCGGCCTCTATAGAGACCAACAGATAAATGACAGAGCTGTGCTGTAATTCTGGACCACAATAGCACACCACTTTCGTTTTCCTGTCATATTTCCTTGATGAAGCTCAAGAGGATTTACAGTATGTACACTCTCTCAAGACTCTGCCTTATTTGTTTCCAGCCAATGCAGACAGAAGAAATGTGTCTCTAAACAGAGTGAATGTCTTGTTTATTTATTGACGTGTGTTCATTTGATTTGTTGTAATGTATGTTTTTTTAATAATATGATGAATGTGTGGTTCTCACCTACATTATTTTTAATGGTTAAAATACCTGATGTAGAAAGAAAGATGGTGAATATTTTCTCTGTAGCGTTCTGAGTGAGTGCCTATATCTCCATTCTCTTAACTGCACCTTCAAGTGTCTCTCTAGCCGCCACCCACATCCACTGTAACAAACAGTGAGAAGTGTTCAGTTTGACACAACTGCCCAGCAAAAATGTTGCTGTTGTTGACTTCATAGCATTCCATGTTTGTAGAAGTAGATGCAATGAAATTAAGGAGCAAACTAGGGTGAATTTTTAGTTTGTTGTTTTTGTCAGGAGCTAATTTTTATCTATGATGTTTTTCACCATGTCAATTACTTTGTATGTCCAGAATGCACAGAATTGAGTAGAAAAGGATTCCTCAAACTTAAAAACACAGTTTAAGGTACGGCATCAAAGTTAACTAGTTTTATGTATGATTAAAGTATGTTTTTTATGGTATAAACACAAAAAGTTTAAAATTATAGTTTTTCTAAAGGCCCACTACCAAAGAAAGTCCTCAGTGATCAACTAAAACTAATCTATGACGACTTTAAGGTCCATCTATTGTCACGCCAGCAATGCCAGCTTTGTATTATTCAGTCTTGCTGGATAAGTGGTAAGAAGCAATGTCAGCGTTTAAGTCTGCTGTAAGCTTGCTTGTGATATCCAGAAGCTCATTAGCAATACAAGTAAAATTGATTGTTTTTTCCTAATCAAGCTGATAAATAACATTTGCCTGTCATGCCCTCTTTCCTATATATTTCTCCCCTTAAACAACACACCAAAATCAGTAAACTTTGCCTGCCTCTGGAACAAGTTAAAATAAGTGTTGCTAGCTTAATTATCAGGTCACCGAAGACAAATGTATTTTTTTTTCTTTTTGGGACTCATGCAGTCATTCCATTGGTGCATTTTGCCGACATAATGCAGGACCTACTGTAGGCCATGTGTCCTTCATCAGATGCTATTCTGCTATTGTAGTGCTGCATGTCCTTTGAAGTATTCATTGTAGCATGAATTAGTATGAATAATACTTAAAAAGCAAACTGACAAAAATATTCCTATATCTCTAGAGGTACTGGCGCTAAGTGCAATATACTTTATGAAAGACAAGTGTCTTGTTTTAGAAGTATGTGTCATGCTTTGCATATGCATCTTCTTGCCATTGCTATCTGAAATATTGTTGAGTCACAATCCATGTGAAGTATTTGCCCAGAGAGGGTTGAGTGTCCCACGAGAAGATTTTTTAACTATCGTTAATGTCACTGAGGGATTGAGGAAGTAACAGCAGGTTAAACATGAGAGGAAACAGGGAAGGTTTGAGAGGTTTAGAAAAAACAGCAAGGAGATGTGAGAGTCCAAAGCCACACCGACTCCAGAACAGGGATAGCTAAACCTGATCCACAGTTCAGACGTTAGCTAATGGCCCGCTCCCTTCAGCTTTAAAGTCTGCTGCCAGCCCAGTGATGCAAAGAGATCCAAACAGTCAGTCAGACTTTTTGCTCAGTCAAGTGTATCATAATGCTCGAAGGGACTGTCTGAGTGCCCTTCTAGATCTCTGATATATAGGTCCATCACTCTGTGTGTAGTGGTGTCTGTCCGTGTGTGTGTGTGAGTGAGTGAAAGAGAGAGAATGAGAGAGAGACAAAGAGATTGCGAGAGAAATAGAGAGCTCTTAGATGCACACAAGCTGAGTGTATAGCTTTTAGAGACAATGTGGTAGCAGTTATCTAAAAACACTGCACTTCTTGACTCCAGGCCAGAACGACTATGGTGCTCTGTATATTCTATTCCACCCTAGCACACTGTTTACAGCCTGTGTATATATCACATATAACACATGCATATAGTATATTAAACAAAGAAAACCGAAAGGAATGTCCTGGTACACTCACTAGAGATGAGAGCTACGAGCATGTGTTGACTTTGATAAGCTGCAGTATCAGCCAGGGCCAGTTACTGGGAACTGAAGAGAGGAAAAGTTAGGAAGGAAAATATGATATATGAAAGTAAGATAAACACTGCCCACACCCTCCTTTGCTTTGTACTCTGATGTGTACTTGTATTTTTCTAAACTGTGCTTGTGTACTGGAACACCTATGTGACTTTATGTGGCTTGAAAGCTTCGTCTGTACTGCCGTCTTTTCCCCTCTTGTTACCAAGCACACTACTGAAGTGACACTCTGTCAAGACAAAAACACCCTCTTGGAGAAACCAACAGGACGGCACATCAGGATCATCTCAACCAAGGAAAACACGCCATTGCTGTACTCCACAACAGAGAAAAGAGGACACTTCACTTGACACACACATACGCACTCGCCGGACATTTGAACACATACAGCCAGTGTACACACACTGCCCCTGAACATACACCTTTATGGTCACATCTGCTGTCAGGACAGACACTTGTGGTTCTATCAAGCTTCAAGACCACAATGTGAATGGACTTAAACCCACTGCTGGTGGTGAACACACGTAGCCATGTAAACAATGTATCTAAGAGTTACAGCTGCTTTCAATGATGTCTTAAAATGCCTAAAGCTTCAGCTTTAAAACAAGCTTCTGCCATGTACAGATTCCTGTGTAGCAGGGAATCGAAGTGTATGCTTGCTGAATTAATCCAAGAAACTAAACTTGTATAGTAGGTGAATTATCTCTTAGGTTTAATATGCTCCAGGGACTAAGGTTGGAAGTATATTAAGATATCAAAAAGGAACTATAATTTCTATGAGAACTTTAACTTATTTGTGTCATCAGACACTGTATAATTGAACTGTTTGTTTGTTTTTTCACTATGTTTTTCTATTTGAATGTTATTACTGGCTCACCTTTGAGCCTCACAGTGCAGGGGCTGAGGTTTACCTGAAATACACATGCAGGCCTTGGTCAAATAGATTCTGTCTGTACTGTTTTAATACATATTTACCCCCAGACAACCATCTCCACTTACTCTACTTCCTCTAACTTCTTCAACTAGTCACAAATGTGTGCGTATAAGATTTAGATAATCCTCAGCTTCTTCACTGTAGTACGGTCTCTACTCAACTGTCTGTATAAAGCCTGTGTTTTTTCTACCAATGTAAGGAAAAAGACTGAACCCAAGGCGCAAATTGTCCATTGTTACACACAAAGGAAATATGGATCTGAACGCTTGCCATGCCCTTCACAAGGACTCCCAGTGAATCTAAACGGATTAAAAGAGAATATCTATAGAGTGATACTTTCATCATTCAAAATACTTGTAAAAATAAAACTATTATAAATAATGATGGTCTTGATGATAATATCAATAATAGCATCTTTATGATAACCTCAAGCTACTGTTGTGTCTTTCTCGTGTGATGCAATATGAAGGCAAAAAGACAAAAAGATGTGCAGTTCTAATAATGGATTTAGATCAGTTTGTCACATAATGATAACCACCAATAATCAGCTGTTTCGACCACTGATTTTCTATCTATGGTGTTTATCACCATAACAATATACTTTGTATGTCCAGAACGCACAGAATTGAGCAGAAAATGATTCCGTTTTCATGAAATCCAACAACTTACTGTAAGTCCTGTGTTAAAACATAGCAAAGTCACTCAAGCATACAGTTTGTAATACATCCAATTCTTCTTTGGTGCTCTTAAAGCAAAGCGAATAAAGCCATGAAAAAAGAAAACCTAATAGTTCCATATACAGTGTAAACTGATGAGAGCACCAGTGGAGCGCCCGCTCTCATGTCCATTACAGGAGATATATTTGAATCGACGATTGACCCTCGCCTCCTCAATGGTTTTGTGTCCCGCTCCTCTCCTTAAGTGAATCTTATGCTCTCTGTGGTGTACTGAGAAAGCGAAGTGGTCTATTTATAAAACCAGCAAGGGTGAAAGTGAGACAGAGAGAGTGAGGAAGAGAGAGGAGACCAAAACGCTCTTGACTCCTGGTTCGACATAGAGTGGGACAAGTACAAACATTCGCTGTATCATTGCCATTTTATAGAGTCTAACACTTCCTCCAGCAGCTGGAAATGTTTGTCTCTCCTCTCATTGTCTTTCCTGTCTGCTCTCATCACTGCTGCTTGAATTTGTTCTCGCTTTCCCCTTCTATTATTTGACCCTCTCATATTTCATTCCCCACACATTTTCTCTTGTGTTCATCGCTCTCCATCTCTGCCTCTCCAGCAGCGCTAAGCACCAAAGTAATGCACAGTGGGTGATCTGATTCTCCTCTCAGACATATATTAGCCAGAGTAATGCTCTCTCTGGCCGTCTCAGTTGGCTGGGTTCCGGTATGTCAGCTAAGGACAGTAGCCAAGCAGCCTTTCAGATAACTAATGGGTATTGATCCACTGATTGCTGTTTGATTAGCTATGCATTAAACAGGAGCTTCACTCCAGTTCTCTTTAAGCCAGCCAGACAGCCAATATATCACACATGTGGTTTATCCCATCTTACAACGTGTGTGAGTTGTTTTCCCCACATTTTTATTTTGTAGACAACGATAATCCAATGATTTATAGTGGCCACAAGAAAAGAATAAAATGTACATATTACCAATAGGCTATCCCGCCCAGTTTTTCTCCCGGGGCCTGTCCTTTTGATGGGCACAAGCACACTTGTGTTTGTATGTTGCATGAGGTAATATCCAATAGACCCGAGTGAATGCCTACATGCTGTGAACATTTGCCCATTGCAGTACGAGTTGATTTGTAACTTAATACACAGCCCAGTTAATGGCCTGTCAGCCTGAACTTTCTTTATAGCACATCAGGTTCCATAGGGAAACCTGTGCACGTACTGTGTGCACATCTGTGCATTTATGTGTACGTGTGTGTATGTGGAGGAGGGGAAGCCCTTTTTTCATCTCTCCTGTCCCAACAGTGGAAGCCCCTATATTACCCTCCTCTCTTAATAGCACATACAGCAAGATTCCTTTCTGTTTATAGGGGATATCTCCTTCTTGCTTTACATGTAAATAGGTAAATTGCCAGAGGCCTGTTCATATTGCATAGTTTATTGTCGTTATAAGTGTGGACGACCAAGATTTTTTGTTGAATCAGTAGTTTTTGTTGAACTCGGAGAAAAAAAGTAAAATTAAGATTAGATTTTAAATAATACTTAGTGCAATTAGTTAAAATATTTTCAAAAAGCTTAAAAATATATATTAGATGCAGGGATGGTGCATGGTTAAAATAGGGATTGAATAATAGAGGGGGTGGAGTGGGAGCAGGGTTACACTTTGAGGAGAGGAGGAGGTGGAAGCTTGAGAAAAGAAGAACGCCACTGGGGAGCTTTAGCCTGTCAATGTGTTTAATGAGCTGAATTAATTTATGGGTTTGGCCTATATTCTCCATTATACACCTTTACTTACGGCCAAACACAACACTGCAAGGGTCTTCAGTATTGTCTTAGCAGATAAGACGCATTTATAGTTTGAGCTGTGTTTAAATTAGTGACACGAAGATGTTCACATAAACAACACTTACATTTATAAAAAAAAAAAAAATTAAAAAAAACATTGTGTATATATATATATATATATATATATATATATATATATATATATATACATACACACACACACATACATACACACACACAACTCACAAAAAGTTAGGGATATTCGGCTTTCGGGTGAAATTTATGGAAAATGTAAAAAGTTCATGCTACAGTGATATTATATCATGAAAGTAGGGCATTTAAGTAGAAGCATGCAATGGTAATTTCTTCATCTCAAACAATTTATTGAAACAAAAGCTAATAACAGTGGTGGGTATACCACAACAAAAAATGTCAATGTCTCAATAACTTGTCGTGTGTCCTTGAGCATCAATTACAGCTTGACAACGACGTCTCATGCTGTTCACAAGTCGACTTATTGTCTGCTGAGGCATGGCATTCCACTGATTAGATAGATAGATAGATAGATAGATAGATAGATAGATAGATAGATAGATAGATAGATAGATAGATAGATAGATAGATAGATAGATAGATAGATAGATAGACAGACAGACAGACAGACAGACAGACAGACAGACAGACAGACAGACAGACAGACAGACAGACAGACAGACAGACAGACAGACAGACAGACAGACAGACAGACAGACAGACAGATAGATAGAGAGGAATTACAATACAATGTTCAGTACATAACATATATAGCATTTTGGCATAAAATCATTTACTTCTGGACTACTTAGTCCAGTTTACAGACACCAGTTCATTCTTTACTATACTCCACTTGTCTTAATCTCGGCCAGCAACAACATTAAGCATGTGGAAGCTAAACAAACATAGTAACAGAGTAACATGTTGAGAGGCACAACAAGCTAATCTACATAGCCTAGCTTACCAAGCACTGCAGTGACCTTTAGAGAAAAAAAAACTCCCAAGAAATATGTGTGATAAAATAAAGGAGTAAAGGAATACACAATGTGACCCATGCACCCTTTTTAGCATAAACATTGCTGCATAATAAGAGGCAACCAGCTTTGTCTAAAGTACACAGACTCAGTTACACTTGAGACAAGATTCTCTCTCTTACCTACAAGAGGGTATCAATCAAAACAGTGAGCAAAGATAATGTCTATTTTTTTTTTTAAATCAAAGGTTTAGTAGTCTTGCAAAACCGGGTGTGTGGACTAACAAATAGCATGATGTGTGCTGCTTTCATGAAAGACCTGAAGAGGTGAAACTGGGCCTTGTGCAAGCAGTGAACTTGTAAGGACGCACATACATCAGGATTTTGTAACTCAACACTAGTTTTGAGACATTTCAGCTGACTTAGACCTAAGAACAGACGCCCTCATCAGTCAGCTACATGTGGGTTTCTATTGGCTGAGTAGACAAGAGGATGAAGGGCTTCCTTTAAAGTTGCCTGACGTGCTAAGTTTGTGATTCAAGACATTTTTCTCTTTATGGACCACATGAATTCACCAAGTGACTCACCCATAAACACATAAACATAATACTCCTTCATCCATTCCCTTTCTGATATCCTATCTGCCCCCAGTGTCCACAAGGAGGCATGCAAATGTCCGTGTATACTAAACTTGGATCCTTTACTCTCTCTGTGTGCATTACTGGAGAACTGGGGTCTAAGTACAATAATAGTCACCACAGTGAGGAAATGGGCAAATGATACCCACTTCCTCTCCTCCTCTCTGTACCTCCACCCACTCATTGCTCACAGACATGATATGGGGGGCTTAAAATATCCCACCCGTATAAATAATTCATAAACTCAAAAACCATGTTCTGCAATCCCTCCTGGTCTCCATTTTGCTTTTCGCTTTTGGAATTGCCTTTGAGTTTGCTTTATTGTATGAATTATTTTCTCCCTGCTTTTCCTCATACAATACTGTAAAATACATAGATGTGCTCACACAAGGCCCACTGGACACACACACACACTAATCAGCTCTTTGTTTTTGTTCTTCATACCTCTTAGTGTATCGATCAAGTATGCATCAGAAGTGGATTACATAATGCGGTGGTGATTGGAGAGCATTAGCAGTCGATGGTTACTTAGCTTTAGTAATTGTATCTTAAACTCAAGGGTTCATGTACTCTCCCTCCATCCGTCTGGTCGCCTGTGTTCAAACACCCAACCCAAGAAGAAAACAGCTCTTTTTTTCATTATAGCGTCCTTTAATGGGTCACAAACCGGTAAGAAAATCTGTGATATGGCTGGAGAGTAACCCAGACTTTTCATCTTCCATCTGCTTCATCGCTCATCACTTATCGCCACCAAGCAGGGAAGAGGAGGCTTGAAACCCAACCAATCAAGGATGAAGCTCGATAGAGATATCAGTAGGTACTGGATTAAGGCAAAATATGATGAACAAGTAGGCTTTTGTACTCTCCTGACAAAAATTAATAATATTAGCCAAAAACAAACCCAGCTGACATAAAGCACCAAAGAAAAAATTGCGAACCTAATTTAACAGACTCGTACAGCATCTTCCCTCTATCCTTTCTCTTCCCCCTCGTCCGCTTGTCTTTGGCCTATTTTTGTGACTCTAAAAGGAAAACAGAGCAGAAACAGAGTGTTGGCTGTAACAGCTTTGGGAGAAGTAGGAAAAACACAGAAGTCTGAGTGAGTGAGAGAAGAGCAGGAGATCAGGCCTGCTGAGACATGCAGTCTAGGCTTCCTGGAAGAAGGCAGAGCTACTCATGAATATGGATGGAGATGGTGGAAACACACATAACACATAAACAGTCAGTATTATCCAAACTTGTGAGACTGTGCAGCCTGTAAAGCTGACCGTGAGATACATGTCTGATCTATAAATAAGGTAATAACTAATAAAATCAAGACGATGTGTCTAAATTGCAGGATGAGGCTAAATTCATTTTAGGGTATAGCCCAAATATTTATGGATTTAAAAGTTAACTGTATTTGATGCTTATTAAGTGGTGGAAAAAAAGAAAAATAAATATGGAACCTGCTCTCTTCACAATTTTGACAAATTTGTTACATAACGGATTTGTGGCTATGCATTGCAGTCTAAAGATCTAAGACCATTTTACTGGAAAAACACAGCATCAGTGCAAATTCCTCTGGACAAAATTATACAATCAACCAGTGTTTCAAACTCTAGTCTTTCTTGGGATTAGTGCATCCTTACCTGACAGTCCAAAACAGTCACGTGAACAAAATCAAATCCAACCAAAAACTTACCTTCAAGAACTAAGGCCTGGAGAGTGAACAAAGTGTGTGTGCATGCCAAAGAGCAGTTCCACCAGAAGCCTGCAGAGGGAAGCCTATCCATACTGTGCACTACTCCCCCTGTGACTCTGTACCAATCCATGTTCAGCCTGTCAGGTGCCAGACAGTAGTGGCATCTCCTCCCCAGCCTGAGGCTGCACGCAGGTCAAAGGGTCAGCCAGTGGCCAGTGGAAGCATCTGTGTCAGACACATCCATTTAAACAGTGACAATGGAAGATTGACATGGCAGTAAGAATGCAGTGAATCAATCTTATTCAACCATGGGGAGTTTACCCTTTTGACCTGCATGCCCCATATGAAATGCAATACAGGTACTTAGGCTACTTATGGATAACAAAGTGGTGCAGGTGCAATTGTTGTAAGTAAATTGCCTATATGGAATGCAGGACTAGAAAGTATTATAGGTCCACCTTAAAACAACGCTCACATGCCTGTATGTACACTGAAAGAGTTATTGGTCGTTGTAGTTGTTCCTCCAGTCCATACTGGCCGTGAAAAGATCTCTTCTTAAAGCAATTTCAATGTAAGTGATGGGGGGGACAAAATCCACAATCCTCGTTCTGTGCAGTTCAGCAGTCAAATCAAGTATCTACAGTCTTTTGAAGGGGAACTCCACTGATTTTACACAACAAAGTCTGTTTACAGGTTTTGGGAAGTACTACAGCATATGTTAAAAAAACAAAAACAAAACAAAAAACAGTTTGAGGCCTATGAAGTCTTTTGTGGCTCCAAAGGGAGCTACACAAAGTCTGATAAATTCCCTCAATTATGTATTTTGGGGCTGAAGACTACAAGTTTGAAAATGAGAAAACTCTGGGAGCGTGGAGTTAGAAAGAAGTGAGCTTACCAGACGTCTGTAGCCCGCTCCTCATCTCTGCTTGAGGCTACATTGGCAGGTACTAGCATAACACACCTGAATCTCAGACCAAACTGTCGGCGGTCACGTTGCATTGTGGGTAATGTAGGCAACGTGTTTTGTCAGGGAAGAAGAATGTGTGGAATAAACTAAAGAGATATCTCTGATTCTGCAGCATGGGCAAGAAAAGATAAGCCTTTACCCATGGAAGCACAAAGTGGGAAATTCATACTAAATAGACTGAAATTTGAAAGAGATCCATTTGATTTGTCTAAATCAGACTGCTGAAGTCTCATGTTATCGTTCATTGTACACATGGGCATTTCAGTATTGTTTTAAGATAGACTTGTGAACCAATTTAAAGACATTTTGTTAAAAAATAGAATGCTCCTTGCTTCAGCATTGTGATATTCGAAATGAGAAGAGAAAGTTATCACGACTGGCGGTGGTCAAGAGAGCATAAGGCAGCGTGAGGTTAGGAAACAACCTTTTTTTAATCCTCTCTCTCTCTCTCTCTCTCTCTCCCCCCCTCGAGATAAAGCGACACATGCTTTGGTTGGAGGACGAAGAAAAACAGGGATTTTGCAAGCGGGGAATTGGCCAAATTAAACGTAATCATGCTGTTGTTATATCACTCTCACATCTGGCCCCAGGGTGATTGGCCGGGGCACCTCCGCCGTGCCTGCTGTCTGCGCGGTCAGCCCGGGGGTGACAGGACTCGCGCTGTGGTCGGTCGATCCAGTGCGCGCTAACCATGCCTCCGGCACTGCCCGGAGCACCAAACTTTCACCAACAACGCCCGGAAGTTTGCAGGATCGTGACGGCACTGAAGGTAGGCCACTTGCCTCTCCTTGAACAGTCTGTTACAATTTCACCGTTTAATTCAGCCAGTTGTTGCACAGTCGCGCTGCACGAGCTCCTGTCTGTCGGCGGAACAACAGAGAAATCACACCTTACTTCTTTTGCTTACCTCTTTTAGCTGACTTCGTTTCTAAATAAAAGGACAAAGTGCGCATGGCTTATTCCTGAGATTAGGGCAAATTCGTCCATAAATCTTGACAAATCACATTAAATTTTTCTTCACTAATTTAAGCGTATCAAAAGTTGCTGAAAAACATCTAAAAACGTTTCTCAACAGGGTATTTGTTAAGTCCATCATTGCCTAAATCAGAGCTAGAACTATATTAGCATGTACTTAACTCACATTACTTCAGGAGTCTTTTAAAGGATCATGTCCTGTGATGTTGCGTTAGTTTTTCCCTTTTCTATCTCATTTGTTTTCAGAGATGTTCAGGACTGAGGAAAAAGCCAGCACCTCAGCTTGATTTTTCTTAGACTGGAAACAAGCCTGGCATTATGACTTTAAAGAGCTACGCATGGTGTTTAATGAGTGTAACCTATCATATGTGCATTAATGGAAAGCTTTGATCTGCAAAGTGATTGATACAGAAGTCACAAAAATGTAAAGAAGTCAAAAGAAGGATATTGAACTTTGAAATGTATGAAATGGAAACCCTCAGGTAAAGAGCGCCACCTACTTACTTCCTGCCTCTGGCCAGATGAGATTATGTGCCTCTGCAGAGTTCTGCTCTTTAATCAATGTGCTTGTGCTCCTGTGCATGTCAAAAACACCGAAATATAGATACCCCACGCTGGAATAATTCAACCGCAGCTTGATTTAAGATTTCGTGCAATGTATTCACCTAATCTGAATTGAGATTCCTTGAATAGTTAAGCGTCTCATTCACTCCCTCATTTTCCCCAGAACCCCTCAAAACTCCACTGGCCCTCCATCTTCCTCCACCCACTTGTCATGCACGCACACACACTCCATTTTGTGATCCATTAACGCCTGTATAACACACCAGGTGGAGCAAAATGTTTGTTAAAGGACTAAGAAATCTTTTATGGCGAAGGAGTCTTTCTTGGTGGTGAGACCTTGTGGTACAGTAAGTGTGTATACAAATAATGTTTTCCTTAAAATATGGTCTATTTTTGCAAATGATAGTTTCGTACCTTGTCATGGTCACCAACCGAACGTGATAATTTACCCTATTGGCTTATTAAACACCATCAGCGGTTATATTTTCATAAACTGGTCTACATACATCAGTAGACTTGTTGCTATGAGTCTGTCCAAGTTATTAATCTGTTACTGAGAGAGACAAAAAGGGATCACTAGTGGTACAGTATGTGTCATATGGTTATTTTATAAGCAGATGTGGAGATTCACTCAATACAGTGAATGTTGTATTTTGGCTTGTGTGTGTGTGTGTGTGTGTGTGTGTGTGTGTGTGTGTGTGTGTGTGTGTGTGGATGTTGTGCACGTGCGTTGCTTGTTTATACGCCACCTGAGATTAGTGATATGTAATAGAGAGTCAGACCAGATGGCCATATTTTCCTCGTCTGGATCTGGATCACAAAAAAAAGGCTTCTAAAAAATAACATAATATTCCTGTAAATGAGACGGGCTTAATCCCCACTGTGGAGGAGGAGTGCCAGGGTGGGATGAGCGGGTGGAGGAGGAGGGTGGCCTGGGCTGAAGGTGGGAGGGATGAGAGTGTGTCTGTTTCATTGCTTTTGAGGTCAAATGAAATGATAATATTTAACCTTTTGGGTGTGCTTTGTGAGTAAATAACCTTCTTATTGCACTTGTTCCCTGTTCAGTTACCTTTGTTTCAGGAATTATGAGAATCAGTATCTTGATAGGCAGATCACTCACAATGACAAAACGGCTCTTTAAAGGCCCTCAAAACTTATTTTCTCAACCAGTTTATTACCACGAGTAATGGGATCCTACATGAACACAACCTTTTCTGCCAAAATTAAAACAGTTTAGTTCATTTCACATTAGAGATTTTTGTGTTTCCTTTTTCCTCTGTGCTGGTTTTTAAGTGGGCGGGGCTAATTTGGGAAAAGGTGATGTCACGTACTTCTGTGCACCAATAAGGATGTTATTGGAACATTTGAATCAGAATCTGATGTTAGATCTGATAATTTGATCACACCACACCCACACAGTCCTGATGAAGCAGATTAGCTGAGTTATTGAGTGTTAAAGATGTTTTTAAAATTTTGATTGTTGCTTATTTACTTATGAATATGTAAAATTATAGTTAAAAAAGGTTCTCAAGGGCTTTTTTTTCAGTGTATGACCTGATGTGCTATAAATTTGATACTATCTTTATCATGAAGAGAGAATTGTAGCATGTACTGTTTTATGTATCTATGTGCTTTGTTAATGGCTGGCTTCTGGCTAGGTTTCTGCACATGTGTGGTGGGTGTGTCACCGTTGCATCCTGAGTGCAGACAGACCCATGCTGGCACGTCAATCTTTTTGTCAACCTCTGTGTCAGTAATTGAGGATTTCCTGTCAAAGCAACAAGACTTGACTGACTTGTCTTTCTTTCTTTTTTTTTCAACCAAACACACCAACTAGCAGCATTCATTGTTTGTCCATATTTAGAAGAAGCAATGTAACTGCATCGCAGTTGACTTATATACATTAAATGGTTTTGTACCTCGGACAAAATATTTTTGTATTTTTCTGAAACAAGAACATTAGGCAGAAGGCTATCTGTCTGATTCCATCAAACAGCACTATTAGATTTTTATGTTAATTATTATTATGTTAATTTCTGCTTAGTGTTGATTGACTGAAAAATAGTTAATGTTGTATTTTGGGGACAGCCCCTTTGCTCCAGGTAGGCTGGGGATTTTTTTGTAATGCAAGTGAGCGGCACAAAGACAACAATAAAACAGCCCTAACTCTTCTTAATCTGTTGATTTCTTCCTCTGATTGAATGAATGACAGTAGTCTTTACCTGTTGATAAGCCAGTATAATAAACTCCAGTTTTGTCTAAAGTAGGCCTACTATGTGCTGTTTTTAGATGCTCTACAGGAAGTTTTTAATTTATTAGGAAGTGGATTTGGCTGTACTTTGCTCGTGCTGTTGTTGTTGCTGTGTCCGTGTGTCTGTGTCTGTGTGTGTGTCTGTGTCCGTCTTGTCTAAAGGCCAAGGGAGGATTTTGGTCCCAGCTGCTGTGCACTGAGACTTGGCCTGGAGCCTGCAGACACACCCATGTCAGCATCAGCAGCGTACATCTTATGAATGCCTCGCAGAGACTGCACATAGATCACGAATCTGCTCCAGACAGACACATGGAGCAGGGGTGGGTAACATGGGCAAAAATAACATTAAGATGTTTTCTAGCACTTTGTCAAGATATTTTATTTCAGCCCTCTTTAATTCAGAGTGATGTGCGTGTGTCTTCCGAAATGATGTATTGGTGAACAGTTTTAACTTCCACTCCCTGAATCCTTGGTGTTTATCACTCGGGGCTGGGCTGTGGATAATAATCAAGCTACAGTTTCTCTTGGTGTTCACATCACACTCACATTTATACTCACAACTGTCCTCCAGCAACAGCATTTGGAGATAAAATGACCCTGAGGCAAGGGAATGGGCAGGTTAAATGATAAGTTATAAAGAAATAATTACTGGAGTGACAATGATACCGTTTAACCCTGCACGAGTCCAAAATGATAATGTAAAATTATTCCTATATACTTTATTCTAAAAGTATATAGTACCACAGTGTATTTTATAGCTTAATAACATAAATGAGTAAAGTAAGTAATGAAGGTAAAACAAGATGTTATATATACAGAAATTAAGGTTACAAAAACAATAGTACTCTTATAGTCACCATCTGCAAATAAATTTTTTTTTGCTTTTGCTTACACTTATTCATTCATGCACGTTTAATAATGTGATATATTAATATATTCAGCATCACTGGACATGGTTGTCATACACAGTATAGTCTTTGCTATAGAACTTGTGAGTTTGATGTTTGTAATTGTGTGTGTTTGTGTGAGTGTTACATATTTGCTTACTTTTCTCTTAGGATGACCCACCACACACTCACACAGACACACACACATGCTCACACTCATACATACAAACATACAGTATGGTATCACCTCATATTCATTGAGGGTCCATTTTGCATCTATTTTTAGCTCCATTAATGAGAGGCAGCGTTTGGCTCCGGTTATGTGAACTGCATTACCAAATGGACATTTGTAATTCATATTTCAGTAAGTGATTTAAAAGCTCAAGAGAGGGGGATATTCTAAAAATCTGTTATTCGGATAATAGATGTTTGATGATTAAAAATATACTCTCAATTACCATCTGTGTTACTGTTTGAAAATGTGTATAATAGGCTTGTTTGTGTTGAATAGAAATGACTGACGTACGACTTTGTGTGCGTTCAGTAGGTTTGTTTGTCAGTGTGTGTTTTTGTGTATCTGCATACCATAAACATTTGCACTGTAATGTATGAGTGTGTGTTTAAATTTATTTTTTACAGTTAAGATTCATGAACAAGACCTTTGTCTCCTATATATGCAACTTTTCTGCATTACCAATCCATGCTCAATGGAAACATTTAGTATGACTGCAGGAAGTGGCATGACACAATGTAAGGGAGTGTGAGCATTGTGTTTTTATTAAGGCTGCAACTAATGATTATTTTCATTATTGATTAATGTGCTGAATGTTTTCATGATTAATCGATGAATCGTTTTGTGTGTTAAATAAAAGAAAATAGTATAGAATGCCTGATAATTTCCCACAGCCCAAGGTGATGTATTGAAATGACTTGTTTATTTAACCAACTCAAAGATATTTAGTTTACTATCATATATGACAAAGCAAAGAATCAATTCCTCACATTTAAGAAGCTGGAACTAGGGAATGTTTGCCAGTTTTACTTGACAAATGACAAAAATGATGACTCTGTTATCAAAATAGCTGCCAATTAATTTTCTGTTGACCAATTGATCATCATTGACTAATCGTTGCAGCTTTAATTTTCTGTTGACCCATGACCTCAGTATTTTTCTAATGTTAACCACGTGGTTTTAGTTGCTTAAAGGGTAATTTTGGTATTTTTAAACATGGGCCCTAAATGACTAATAGGTACAAAAAGTTTTGGAACTGGTCCAGTAGATCGTCTCTGCCGACAGCCGCGAAACGGGCTGCAATGGCTGCAACGTAATCCTTGTGGTCAACTGCACCCGTCAAAGTACGTCCACTAAAAGTGCTTGTTTTTGCCACTGACAGACTCAGATTGTTATTCTAAGTGTCTGGCGACATAATGGAAGCGATCCCTCCAGAGACAGACCTTTTTGTTAAAGAGTAAGATCCTTTTTGTTTAACCAGAAACACAGTCGTCTTCCTGCAACAACTCACCGCTCGCGAGATTTCAGAGCGAGACTTCTCCTTGAGCGAGAATTCTGTTTCAAAATATCTAAAAATAGGGCCCAGGTTTAAAAATACCGCCGGAATTACCCTTTAACCTTAACCAGGCTTTGGATATATTTTAGTTTCCATGCAAGGATTTTAAGGACGTAGCAGTTGGAAGGTGTTAACAGTGACTGTTTTGCTTGTTCAATCTGCACGTTCTATCTGATATCTGTGTATGTGTGTGCGCATGTGTTACTTTTTGTGTTTGTGTGCCTATCTGTGATGGCTCGCTAGTATCTGTGTTGATCTGACAGAAGAGATCCCTCGGCTTATAGCACTGAGCTTCCCAGCCTGTTTTAATCTGCTTAATAGGGCAAAAACTCTCGTCCAAAAATACCAGCTCTGCCAACCAGTGCCCTCACACAGCCAGAAACCCCACACTGCCGCATCGCAGGAGCATAACAAAGGGTCCAGCAGACAAGGTCAATCATACTGTATTTACTGTAAACTGAAGTGAGGATATGGCCCGTAGTAGTTCTTTACACAGAATGAAACATTTATTGTAATGCCATACACACTTGGGTGAGCGCACTTAACAGATACACCAACTGTGCTCAGCTGCAAACATCTGGCACACTGCAGATTTATCCTTGTGATAATGAATATTATTCAGTAAAGTGTGTTGGAATTTGGACTTCCGTTTGTGTCATTTAAAGGAGATGATTTTAGGTTAGTTTATTTTTTTAAGCAGGAAGCATTTACAATTAAAACAGCTGCTGCAGAGGTAGCCTTAAGCAGATTTCCATCATTGTGTAACAGCACAGTATATAGTTTATACAGAATATAGTTTACTATAGTATTATTAATTAATTAATAGTATGTTACCATATACCTCAGTGTAGTACATCAGTATATAATAACATATATTAGAAATCAGAGAGGATAAATAAAAGGGATTAAAGTCTTGAAAACTAAACTAAAGGAATGAGAGGCAAATTTTAACCCATGTTTCCAGGTGACTGATTAGATAAGTATGATCAGATAAGACAAAAGCAGGGCCACGTAGATTAAAATGTGGGATATTGACCAGGATCAGCTGCAAGCAAACGCTCACTTGAAACTTTAATGAAACCTCTGAACCCTCAAGCCTGAGTGGAATTACTTAGGACACACATAAACACGCACAAAGACAAAAAACACACGTAAAACCCATAAAAACCTTCTAGCTAATGTCAGAGCTGAAAGTTTGGGGGAGATAATGGCTCTAATAAACTGTATTTGTCGCAAGCTTGACCTCTGTAGCTTTTAAACCTTTTTTTTTTTGCTTTAAAAGGTCTGCAGTCTTGTTCCTCCTCAGTCAACAAAGAGCTTTAAAGTCAACTAACAAAATGGACATAATCTGTTGTTCCTTAATGGGAAGCGGGTATAAATGTGATTCAAATCAGCTCAGTTGGAGACAGTGTGTGTGTCTGGATCTGTGTTTTTTGTGTGCATGATTGTGTGTTTTGCACAGGAGTGTAGAAGTAGATCAGTCTATGGTGATGTAAATTATAATAGGATGCTTTTAATTTGCTGCACTATGTCTAAATAACCTTATAATGTTATGTGGAAATACTGCATGTGCATGACGCATGTTGAGACTGTCAGTGGTTTATATAGCAAATCGTTTGTTTGATTAATTAAAGCAGAAAATGTTCATTTTTATTTAATGTTATACAATATTTTGATTTGTAAGGTAAACAGTGGATATACACATGTGTTTCTTGCTGATCAGCTAGCAAAGGATTGGCTTGTAGTTTAGAACATCTGTTCATGTTTACACACATGTGGTAAAGTCACAGCGGTTAGCTCACTAAAATGTACAGTAGCTCAGCACAGCATGCAATACCATATTACTGATGCAGATTCCCATATTGTCCCACACATAGTTTTTTTTTTCTTTTTCTACCAGCAGTGTGCAGTGCTTGCCTGTGTTTGTGTGCATTAGAGCATGACATGTAGCAAGAGTTGTTATCTCACGGGTTTCTCCCTCTATGACTCCCCCTGCGTATTAATATCATGGCAAAAATAGTCGGAGCACCATGGGTTGGCGTGGGCCCCATATGACACCTCTGTTTTACGCCGTCCTAACACGAGTCAAGGTCGCACTGCCTCCTCAGAAGCATTTTGTCCTCACTGCTACAGAGCACAGCTGCTGGTGTCTGGCAGAGTCTTTTTTCATGCATATGTGTTAACTGTCATTACAGTAAGAAGAGTTTGTGCTTTGGCCTACACTGATTACACTGTTACACACATTTTAATAGAGAATCACAATATAATACCATGATTTTAAAGAGTATGATAACACTAAGACAGTCCTACAGAAAGAAAGAAAAAATAGCAAGTGTAACTGTATTATTCATTTAGTGGTGTAGCATTGTTTCCAGAAGGGCTTGATAATTCATTATTTTAAGTGTTCATGACAGGTTTTCATAATGACACTACTGAGACTAAGGCCCTAACAAGTCACAAGTCAAGTTGAAGGGCATAAAACATTAACAAACATAATTAACCTCACAATTACAGAAATATTAATGGGAATAGAACAAGACATGTAGATTAAACAGCGTTGACAGGACTCTCCACAGTGGTTGTTCACACATGCTCTAGGTATTATGAAAGTGGAGTGGCAGCTTCCTTACATGCCTGTGTGTACAAATAAGTTTTACAGCGTGAGGACAGGGAGGTATGGTCGAGTGTGTCTGAGTGTCGCTCCGTGGAATCTGACATAAGATCATCTGTGACATTTGTGGTTGCTAAAAAATACTTGGGGGGGCCCCTTAAGAGATTACATTTTTCCTTTTTTTCCCCCCTGCTCTAGTGATGGAAGATACTGGACATTCATTTGGACTGAACGGCATTAAAAATGCATGTTTCCAAGATGTTCAGCTTAGAAGGAGCTTATAGTTAAAGAAAGAGTTGAAGGAGGTGCTAATATGATCTGATGAGTTGAAAGTGAAAGGTGAAAAGCTGTGTGGGGTGATGAAGGGAGCTTTGGTTCCTCTGCCCATGTCACTCTCTCATCATTCTGTCCTCCCCCGCCGTGTTGAACATGTTTATAGAGTTGTTATTTATCAATTATTTATTGTGATACTGTAAATAAGTCAGATATGGATACTTCCTCTGTGTGTGTGTGGGTGTGTGTGTGTGTGTAGGGTGGGTGAGTCAAGCATGGAGAGATCTGAGGATCTAATCGCACCGTTCCAGTCTAGAGGGCATTGAGCACATCACTCAGATCACTGAGAGATGGCTTATGGCACACATGGCCAGACCCCCCCTCCCCACACACACACACACACACACACACAAATACAGAGACACACATGTATACAAAATTTAAAAAATATCAGTGAAACAATATTTAATGGCAGATATTTTTCCTATTGCTTTTCTTTGTTTTTCTGTGTGCATGCTTGTTTGCATGTGTTCGTGTGTGTTCATGTATGCACATGTGGCCTTTGCCCCAGCTCTAGTTTCTACTCCAGCATAAGGTTACCCAAGGTAGTCTGTGATAGATTAGTCAGTCAATTGAGGAGGTAGCAGAAAGCTGCAGCAGTGGAAGAACTTGTGGAGGGCCCTTTTCTCCCTCTCCTGTTTTTGCTTTTTACAGCATATTATACACACCTGGTCTGTAGACTTCTTTGTTAAGGAAGGTAAGGTGTGTGTTGCTTGTTTGTTACTCAGTCTGTATGAGCTTGTCTGGGCAGTTTATACTCAAGTTCCCTTTACTTTGTTTCTTCCTTTAACGCAGAGAGAGTACAGGGAGCAGATTTTGAATTGCAGCTTTTGAAATTCAATTCCTAACCCAGAGACCACATTTCACTTAAGTCAGATTTCACAGAAAAGCAGAATCTAAAACTTAAACATAACACTCTCAACAGATCTTGGGTACTTCTGTAATTAAAGGTAAATAACTGAATCAGTGTGACCATCTTATCTTTTTTGGGAACCATTTGTCTTTTTGGAGAGTCAGCAGTACAATACAATACAATACAAACAACTTTATTAATCCCACTAGGGGCAATGTGTTGGAGCAGCTTGTTGTACACAACAACATACAAACAAACAGTAATGATACAAGAGAGCTAAATGTGGAATAGAATCTATAAATAAATAATACTGATAAATAACCTTGATAAGCACAATAAAAAGATCAGATAGTAGTCGGATCGCAGAGGGAATGAACGATTTAGAACAGCGGTTAGTTTTATAAGCAGGTAAAACATAACGAAAAATATTCACTTGCAAGAACATGTCTATGTCAGAAGCCAAAATACGTGCTGCTTTCTGGAGGATTTGTTGCTTATAAAAAGAATTCAGATCTCTTTGTTTCACTCCGGTGATCTTAGAACAGATTTTAACAAAAAAACACTCGAAGGCAGATATTTAAGAGTTGGCAGTTCTTTCTGTTATTATTGGAAGAACATTAGAAACTCAAGCAGAGCAATACTATTGGCTAATTTCCAGGTCTTGATCTAAGGGCAAGAGTCTTGTCGGTGTATGCTGGTTTGCAGCTTCTATTTTAGGGTCACAAGAAGGTTCTGGTTGCTCAAAGGGTCAAATGACGTTGTTCTGGTCCTGTGGTTTAAGAGGAGAGGAGAGGAGAGGAGAGGAGGGTTTGATTTGTTTTATCATTTTACTTTTTGTATGGCTTTCGTCATATATTTCTATCATTTGTGCAAGTGTTGAAATCCTACTGAGTCTGTTTCCAACTTCTTCTCATTACTCACATCTTTACCAGTTCTGAATTAACCTTCTTCCTTTGTTTGTTTCTTTTAGCCCTCGTCGTCATCTGTGTCTTCTGCTCCTGATAAACCACCCCTCTTTCCTTTTCATGGCTGCTCTCTCATAATCCTGTCTATCCATCCACCCACCTATCAACTCCCATTCTCTCTCATTGTCACTTTCCTTCTTTTTGCATTCTGTCCTCATCCCACCCAGTCCTTCCTCCCACATCCGTCTTCCCGACAATTTTCATGTCATCCTCCTTATTCATTCAGCCGGCCCATCTCTCTCTCTCTCTCTCTCTCTCTCTCTCTCTCTCTCTCTCTCTCTCTGTCTGTCTGTCTGTCTCTCTCTCCCAGCTGTATTGGTATCACTGCCGTTGGTTTTAGGCTGTGACTCATCTCTGGAGTCTTTAATTAAACATCTGCAGGCGTCAGCACTCGGACATACAAGTACACACATGTACAGTATAAGCACACTGCACACACACACAGAGATGCACATTTGGACAAATGCATTCACAGTAATGCATGCACTCCTCAGAGAGCAGAGTAATCTTTATGCTGATGAAAAGTCACACAAGCTCGGGCAAATTTGAAGGCAGATACAGATGGCACAACAGGAGCAGAGTGGATTTCTAGAAGAAATTTTGTGGCACGGTGCAGTTTACATGTGAGCCCTGGTGTCTGGAGGAAGCCCGGCCCATGCTATCACTGTGCAGCCAGTTAATTATGCACTAATGTATGCACAGCCCCAGTTACCCTGCACTATCCTCTCCTTCTACAGCCTGCATTGGGATCATTACAGGGTGTGTGCCTTGATTCCCTTGATCAAGTGTTATGTTTGTGATTATGTTTATGTGTGAGGAAGAGAAATAATGTGTGTGCCAGTGATTGTATGAACTAGTTAATGAGAGATATTGTGTATGTACAGTAGATTAGCAGTTGAATTATTTGGGCAGGAAATATCATGTTTCTATCATTTCTATCATTTCTATCATGTATCATGTTTATGCCAACATTTTGACAAAGTGATTTGAACGGTCAGAGATATTTTAACATCAATTAGCTACACTTCCACGTCCAAACACTTAGTTATTGTTTTGTTTTATGTTTGTTGTTTTCCTTTTTCACAGTTACATGACTCATCACAGTGCCTCCACAAAAAGACTGAGGAAAGAAGTAGCAAGGAATTTTCCACTTGCTTTCAAGAAGAGTAAAATCTTCTCCTGCTATTGTTACGATCTCTTCTTTCCATCTTCCAGCTGCCTCGCCCTTTTCCTCCTTTTTCTTCCCTCATCTCTTTCTCTTTCTCTCTCATTTGTCTTTCTCTCACTGCTGGTTTCCCAGAGAGATGGGTAGAGAAAGAAGAAACAAGGAGTCATGATAGAACATGTGCTTTCCGACGTCATATTCTTGTCACCTGATGACAATTAACACAAAACAAACCCTTAACTATTGACAGAAACACACTGAGTCTCTTTCTCTCTCTGTCTCTCACTCTACAGGTGTTGGAGGGAATAAAGAATAGAGGGGGCTTTCAATTTGTCCTGTTACTGTAAGTCCTGCTGAAGACTGGCTGCCCTGGTACTGTGCTGCTGATTCTGGTGACTGAGTCTACCATCTGTCCATCTGTGTGTGTGATTGTCTTATCCTGGGGTCCCAAGGCTTTGCACTGGCTGAACCGCAGCCATGGAGGTGGCCCTGGTAGACTTTGAGAGCCTGGGTGACCTTGATGGCAGCCTTGAGGATGAGGTGGACACCTACGCTGATGAAACCACAGCTCTCACGGTGGACATGCCCCCAGAGCACAACAGCCCAGGCACCAACTACCTTTTACGAGCCCCTCAGTTGTCCTCTATGCCCTCCCACCACAGTCCTGTGCCCTCCTGCATGTGGGAATCCACCTCATCTTCACCCATTCCACAGACAGAGACATTAGGAGTACCCCAGTCCCCAACCATGCCATCTCCAAGCAGACAGGGACGCAGTAGCTGCGCCAGTATGATCTCCAACTGGAAACTGCTGCTAAGCAGTGAGGGCACTAAGGAGAGTGAGACGATCTTCAGCCGGCTTGCTAAAGAGTGCTGCGAGGATCTGTTTGTAGATAAACGAGGGCTGGATGATGGAGACCAGAAAGTCATCATCAACATTGCCGGTCTTCGTTTTGAGACACAGCTCAAAACTTTGGACCAGTTTCCTGAGACGCTGCTAGGAGATCCTTCAAAGAGGATGGACTACTTTGATCCAATGAGGAACGAGTACTTCTTTGATCGGAACCGACCCAGCTTTGACGGAATCTTGTATTACTACCAGTCAGGGGGTAAGATCAGACGTCCAGCTAATGTTCCTCTGGATGTGTTTGCAGATGAAATTCAGTTCTATGAACTTGGAAGTGAGGCCATGGAGCAGTTCAGAGAAGATGAAGGATTCATAAAGGATGTTGAGATCCCTCTACCTGATAATGATATAAACAGACAATTCTGGCTGCTGTTTGAGTACCCAGAGAGCTCAAATGCAGCCCGAGGTGTGGCATTGGTGTCTGTTTTTGTTATTGTCATATCCATCATTATTTTCTGCATGGAGACGCTGCCAGAATTCAGAGATGACGCTGACCCAATTGTGCCCACAGCGCTACAGCCTTTCAACCAATCTAGAATTTACACTTCTGTGGCTCCGTATGGTGTAAAGCCCACAACTTTCTCTGATCCTTTCTTCATCATTGAGACTGCCTGCATTGCTTGGTTCTTCTTTGAGCTGTGCGTGAGATTTATGGTCTGTCCTAGCAAAAGGGAATTTTTCCACAACCTCATGAACATCATTGACATAATATCCATCATCCCTTATTTTGTTACTGTGATTACAGAATTGGTCTCGACACCACAAGAGAGCTCAGGACAGAACATGTCTTTGGCCATTCTGCGTATTATCCGTCTGGTCAGGGTGTTTCGTATATTCAAACTCTCACGTCACTCCAAGGGGCTGCAGATCCTGGGACAGACTCTGAAGGCCAGCATGCGTGAGCTTGGCTTGCTCATCTTCTTCCTCTTCATCGGAGTCATCCTCTTTTCCAGTGCTATCTACTTTGCTGAGGTAGATGAGCCTAACACACAGTTTGTCAGCATACCTGATGGCTTCTGGTGGGCAGTGGTTACCATGACCACTGTAGGCTACGGGGACATGTGTCCCATTACCATGGGGGGTAAAATGGTGGGCACTTTGTGTGCCATCGCAGGTGTGCTGACCATTGCTTTGCCTGTTCCTGTCATTGTTTCCAACTTCAACTACTTCTACCACAGAGAGACGGAAGCAGATGACAAGTTGCCCTTGGCAGATGTTGTTGAAAAAGCCATGAAGACTGAGACAGGTACAACACAGGGAAGCAACCCCTCGCTCAATAAAACCAATGGCATCTGGCAGAGTGACAAAGTGAAATAACTGTAGAAGGACACAATTTAGGATGAGAGACTTTGCAACAAAGCAGGAAAGAAATATTAAAGAAGAAGAGAGAATGGAGGAAATGAACTGTTATGATTTCCCTCAACTAATGGTCTAATGGGATCAGTGAGATAAAATGTTTGTACCTAGTGAAAATGTTTTTTATAAGGATATACAGGATGTACTAAACTTACCTCTTTTGTGTCTAATCTGAAAATGACACTTTGAAAATAACACAAGAATTCCCTATGTTCATGTTCAGGATTGTATGTCAACATATTTCAACATATTTCAATATACTTTGTGCTGGGACTCTTCTTTTAGTTGCATAGAAACAGAATAAAATCTTTCATTGTCATAATTCAGCAGTATGTATGTTTAAAGGTTTTTTTTTATAATTGTGATCTTATTTTCATTGTGTTGGCCATTAATCCTATTGCTTATAACATTTTGCACACCAGCTTCACTGTTGAGATATTTGGTCACAAATACTCTTAACCCAACTGTAAAACAGTGTCTACTGGGGCCATAAAACATGCATCTTAGACAGGTATAAACCAGTCAAATTTAATGAAAGGTAAAGTTAAATGCCACAGCCTAAAATGTTTATTATAATTCTTAACAGGGCTACTTCTTGGTTCAGCTTATAGGAATGACCTTTCTGCTGCTTGAATAGCCGATACATCAGACTTTTATGATGATTTATCCATATGGAAATGTGAGCAACAGGTCATGTTACTCTGAATAAATGTGTGTGTGTGCGTGTGTGTGTGTGTGTGTGTGTGTGTGTGTGCCTGTGCCTGTGCCTGTGTGTGTGTGTGTGTGTGTGTGTGTGTGTGTGTAGCCCCCCATTCCTTTTACCAAGGTAACACTGGAACAGACATTTATATTGTTGCATTATATAGATAACTGTGCAAAATCATAACTGATAGGAATGATGGCCAGCCATACACAAATAAGACCAAGGTTGTAAAAAATAACATAAACAAAAACAAAAACAAAAAAAAGCCCACAAAAAATCCCAAACACAATTTTCCTGTAAGTGTCGTGGATGAGTACCTTGTGTATATTGTCTAGATTATAGACCTGCTGTATTTATTTATTTAAAAATGTATCATGGGTCTATTGTATTTATTAATTCTCTTTGATGAGTAGCGTGGGTAAGAACCCTCCACTATCGTTAGCAGTCTAACTGACTCCACACTATGTATTATAATGGAGTGCCTTAAATTATTTAATGTTGAGATACTGTTGAATTTGCCATACATAATCTGACTGTAATACCTATGTTTATTGTGCATATATGCTCAGTATTTTTTATTTCAGCTCGGTTGAAAATGTAGAAGTTGTAACCTCTCTCCATTCTAGCATTTGTTTGTGAGAGTTATTTTCCAACAAAGAAATGCACTCTGACCTGAAATACAATTTAACATATCCAAAGTATAGTGGATCCTATCTGTTTAAGAGGTAGATACTATCCTTCAAAATGTGGATTTCATGTTTTAAACATCACAATTTTTGTCCATTAGTGGATATATTATTTAGGAAGTAAACCTTTCAGTGACACCATGATCAGAAAATTATGAAAAACACTGAGAAAGCGAAAGAGAGAAGGAAGAAGCCAAAGATAATTGCTGAATAAAGGGAATAAAGGGAACTGTTACAAGGCAAGGGGACATTATAGGCCAAAATGTCCCATGATCCGTCTTATTTTGGAGGAGTAATTGTAAATTATACTGTATCAGTGTAATGTACCGGTGGTGCGTTTTATTAGTATTTCTTTTATAACACATTTTCCTATTATAAAAGAAATCTTGGAAAGTAAAATAAGTGACGTGTTAATCCAGGAATATGATATTATCTCAGTATAGCTTTAGAATCATGTAATGTCTGAATTTCTGGTGGAGCACATGATCAAACTAAGATTATTTGTATGTGTTTCCTATGTGTTTGACAGTCAGCTTCATGGTGATGATGATTATACAGTATGATATCAGTTTTTATGATATAGTCAATCCCTTGTCTCGTTCAGGGGTAGACTGGCCTGAGGTGATTACCTGCATCGTCGTGGCTACAGCAGGCCAGAGTTTATTACACCAACAAGACCATTACACTGTATTTGTATGTATAACATTTCAGTATACAATTTACTGTAATGTATGCAATATATTCTGGGACTTTCTCACTTTTTATGTGCTATGATGTGTGTATAGAAAGGTGTGTGTTTGTGTGCACGCGCATATACAGTATGTGTGCGCATTTGTGACAGACAAACAGAGGAAGAGAGAGAAGGAGTTAGCATTTGTATTTTCTCCTTATCTCCATCGGTGTTCCCCTTCAGGGGAAATTTCGTCATTACTTTCAGTAACCTGTCTCTGCTTTCACTGTAATGTTAGTGCCACACATACACACACACACACACACACACACACACACAGAAACACACAGAGACAGACAAAGATAGAGGTCACATCAACAAGGCATGTGACCTCTATCTGTGCAGCGACCGTATAACTGGAACTCTTCCAGACAACAACAGGATGCCAGTCTCTGGTTGACATGGAGTAGTCTCCTAGCTATTAATACTTGCTAGCTTCACCTGATACCCTTCTTGCTGGACTCACCTCAACACCTCATCTCAGGCCGAGAAAGCCTCCTGTCCCCTAAACGTATGAATTCAGTAAATACTTGAAGCAATAAATTGTGGAACACCATTTCCCCATTTTATTTATCATATAAAACAATATCTCGCAGTCACCAGTGGGATCCCAAAATAAGCATTTGCTTCCTACAGCTACAGACTACTTATGGTGTATACAGTGTCTCGGATTTCTCTATACCAAATAACAATAAAAAAAAAGTGCATATTCATAATAGGAAGCTGGCGGACAAACTGGAAGATATGTTTCTGGCACAGTATTCAGGGAGCACCAGTAAGGTGGTGTCAGATGACAGCAGGGGTATTTTTTTCATTTTTTTTCTGTTTTTAACAAGATAATAAGAGTAATTGCTTGTTGCAAATACATATTATACATATTCATACTGTTGATTTTTATATGCTGCTATAATCAACCAAAAATTTTACTAAGTTCTGTTTTAACATATTAAAATCTAAATGCTACTTTATGGTGAGGAAATGCTTCTAAATCATGGGCAAATCTACTGTAAATGAAAATTCATAATAACTCATAAACATGATGTGAGGGACTTATTTTCCATTACATTTCAGGAAGAATTTTTTAAATGAATTTGTATGAACCCCTTTATATTTTATAGGGCAAGTGATCAGGTGTGGATGCACTTAACTTACACATTTTACAGTGAAGGTCCGTGTATGTATCGTAAGTTAGTGGCTGAATAACATACTGTATGTAACTCATAAATACATTTACATAGACATAAATAAACCTAAACCTAGACACAGAAAAAAAGGTAAATGTGACCACATTCCTGAGACATCTGAGGTGATGTATGTCTTTCCATGTTCATGCACAAGATGAAAATGAAGCAGCACGTTAGAGTTACAGGGTGTTTGGTGATATAAAATAAAACTATCTTAACAACTTTTGATTTGCAAGAAATGTCTAATTAGCAATGCAGATTAGGATCACTCACAGGCAACTTCAGAGCTGAATTTTATTCTGTGTCACATCGCAACATTATGCAGGGTTGGGAACAATAACACAAACACAGTGTTTCCAACATTTCAGACTCCCCAAATGCTGCTGAAGAGAGCAGATGAGTTTTATTCAACAACTCTTGCTCTCCAAATTTTTTTCCAGCTGCTCTAGTAAAACCAGTTACATTTCCTCCAGGATTACCTGATAACAAAAACCCCATGGATGCATGACCCTGATTATTACTACATGGCCGTAGGCAATGAGGGACATCAAAGGTCAAAGAGTGAAAACAGAACTGCCGATGAAAAGGGAGAAAGGAGGGATGAATGACACTTGGCAGGAGATGTAAGAGGAGTTCACACGTTACCTGGTCTCTGGTAATAGACTGTCAGCCACGTAGATAGATTACAAGCTGGTGCGGAAATAGGTTACAATTGAAATAGATCTCTGGCTCACATAAATCTGTACTGTATGTGTTTGCACACACACAGACACGAACACGCCACAAATGGAAAGCAAACTGATGTCCTAATGTGGTGCAACAATTGTAATTTGTGTAATCTGGAGTACAAGAAGAAAAAGACACAAAGTATTCACTTAGTAGCACTGTTTAATGTAACATTTTCCCTGAAGGAACTTATTTAATATTTCAACATATAAGAGTCTGTGTTGAGACACACCAGTCACTCAGTATTATATTTTAATAGTCTTTTTGTCAGTGATAGTAGAGAGTTATGATGGCAGGATGTCACATCACTCTCCAGAGACTCGTGTGTTCATTAAAACATTATAAGACAATTCATTGTCAGTGTTGATAGTGTTCAGCAGCATGGAGAGTGTGTGTATGTTGAAGATACTTAAAACTGTATATCATTATATGAACTGAAAAGCTCACGCTCTAACCCAGTGCTTCCCGAAAGTTTGACACGTCAAACACCTGCTGCCCCTGAGTTCCTGCTCTACACCCACTGCTGCTATTACTTTTATTGCTCTTATTATTAGTATTACTATTATAATATTGCTATTAGTATTATTTCTATTAATATTAACATCAATACCATTACCACAACTATTACTTTACATCTCTATGTGGAACTGTACTGTGCTGCTGTATGTTCTCTTTCCTCCTGCACTCTCTCTCTCCCACTCCCCCCTCCCCCTTCAACCCAACCGGTCGAGGCAGATGACCGCCCACCCAGAGCCTGGTTCTGCTCAAGGTTTCTACCTGTTAAAAGGGAGTTTTTCCTTGCCACTGTCGCCTAGTGCTTGCTCATGGTGGGAACTGTTGGGTCTCTGTAAATATAAAGAGTCGGTCTAGACCTGCTCTATTCGAAAAAGTGCCCTGAGATAACTTTGTTATGATATAAATAAAACTGAATTGAAACTGAATTGAAACACAGGTGTAACTAATAACTATAAGTAATTGCTGCATTGCAATAATTGCTGGGCCGGAGCCATTGCTAAAGTTGTTAGTTCCACCTGTGCCTTTCCTGCTATGACAAATCAAAATTGTCTGCTGAAAAAAGGTACATGAATCTGATTAATTTAGGAAGAAACAAGAGTCCTGTGGTGCTATATTTAAAGTCAAATTTCCTATCTTGCTCTCAAGTTTTCTCAGTACATTTGGAACAGAAACTAAAAGAGATACATACAGCAACATGCATTTCTATTTCAATACAACTCTACTTGGTTCTTTTAGTTAATAGTTTCCCCAAAATTGTTACAGTTTGGGAGGGAGCACGAGAGAAAAAGTATGGGAACTTCAAAATACACATCTTCATCCATACACACTATGCAATCCTTTATCCTCATCAAGCATTGTTTTTATGCTCGCCATTTAAATTGATACAGCAGGGCTGCTTTGCTCTGTGTTGTTCAAAAACAGCAGACGATTGCTCAAGGACTTATTTGATTCTTACTGTTACGGTTAAACCAATTTACAAACACAATTCAACAGATTTAGACAGCGCCTTTTCCGAGATAGGATCTTTGTCTGTGATGATGGTCCAGGTTTCTAAGCTTGCAATAACAGCTGTATTTTGACTACAAACACTGCTGAGCCTTACAATTTCCACGGATCCAAACTCGAATTTGAAAAGGACATGCCCATCTGAAATGTTAAATCCAGATATCACATCATATCACCGAGGACTAAAACAGCTTTTGATATTAATCCTAGCGTCTCCTTCTAGTGATTTAGTCAGAATGTGTGTGTGTGTGTGTTTTACAGCCACTAGATACCTCATAAAAATTGTAATTGGTAATGTAATCCAAGGGATAACCCAAACTCAATAATAGATACTTCCAGATGACTTTCCGTATTTGTTGTATAAATAAATAAGGTATAATACATGTAATTATATCTGAAATTCATACAATTACTTTGGGTAAATGAAAAATTGTACACTGTATGTTACATTTTATAAAGACATAAACGTCTCCACTATTTTTATGGATTTCTGAGTTTCTCACTCTCATCTCAAAACTGTTCCCCAAAGTAATCCTTCTATAATTTAGAATCTACAATATAAATATATATACATATAATCATATTTTGCTGTTGCAGGCAACACTTAATTGACTGTCACTTAACTTCAAGGGGACCACACATCAACATATGTACATAAACTATATCCTCCTCTGTGCTATATATGCACCCAGCACTCCCACACACACACATACACATATATATATATAAAACAGTAACGCATTGGAATTTAAACACATAATGAGATTGAGAGCAACAGCCAGCAACAGGAGTGTGGGTCATACACTGGTGCAGGTACAAAAATGCTGTGTGACCGCTTCAGGAAGATTTCAGGCTTCTTTTTTTTCTTTTTTTTGCCTAAACACTCATGATCCTGTTTGTGTAGGTGACAGTAGGAATGTTATCTTTTGCATGCAGTGTTTGAAGTTAATCTGCTGGGACGACATAAAATTAAACTGTTACATAAATACAGATTTGGGCCAAAAGAAAAAAAGATTTCTATGTTGTTCCTTATAGTTTAGTTGAACATGTTGTTTATAGCCCTTTCTCCCTTTTACTGTTCAAGTTCAAATTAACTAAATGACATTGTTGACTTTTTCAAAAGGTGTACATGTGTGTGTGTGATCTCAGGGCTGAAACTGCACAGTGGAAGATCCCTGTCAAGTGCTTAAAGATGCATGAGAGTGCTCCATCATTAACGAGATGCTTTGATGGAAAGTTCCACACCGGAGTGAGAGATATGGGGAGCGAGTGAGAAGATAGACCGAGGAGGGCACAATAGGCGTAGGATGGAGAGACAGTTTGTGTGACACAGAGGAAAGAACTGGCACACAGTTTATTTCTGTTCAAGCTATAGGGCCTCCCTCCTCTGAGTGTCATGCTGTGTGTGTGTGTGTGTGTGTGTGTGTGTGTGTGTGTGTGTGTGTGTGTGTGTGTGTGTGTGTGTGTGTGTGTGTGTGTGTCTTCATCTATAATTAACTGCGGCTGGTGATAATAGCCCTCTGTCCCTGTCATAGTGTGCACACATACAGTACAGGAAAGACCCAGATTTTATAGGAAAACAAAACACTTTTCTTATTAAAAAAAACAAAAACAGGTTTTGTTTGGGCTTTTCATACAAAAACACAACACTTATTCTTTACTAAATGTTCACACTTTTAATATTTGGATTGAAACCTGATGTTTCCTAATCAGTGTGAAAAGGCAAAAATTAGCAATGATACACATTTTGTGAACTGAACATTCAAATTGTAATTTGCCAGCATTGTCATGACAATAAGTTGGCTCTTACATTATTGTTATAATTGTGAACTGTGAAAACTTTGGTCACCATGACTGCCTGGATGAGCAGGCATGAACAAGCAGAACAGGTATGAAAATTAATTTATGTCTTATGTTACAACTGTTCTTATTCTAATATTGGCAGTTGACTGAATTACATGAAAGGAAGGCCGGATGTCAACTTAAGATAATATAAAATCATCTGTGGTTGTGTGTTGATTCCAAAATGATTGAGATTCAAAACAAAAAATAAAATAAAATAGGAGCCTGGTTATTAGACGTACATTGAATAGAGGGTTAGCATGAAGATTTTGTCACTCCACATTGCCATCACCAAGGTGTCCTTAAACAAGGCCCTTCAGCCATAAAGGCTCCACTGGAGCATCTGAGGCCAACAAATCAGGCTGCTGTACAGGGTATGAATGTTTTTAACTGTGTAAGCAGGACTTTCTGGAAAAAGAGATCACTGTCAGTGAAAGTACCGCGGGTAAAAAAGGTTGTTGTTTTTTTTAAACAAGCAGGGATACAATCGTCTCAACTGTGCACTGGAACAGTTTTCCACCTTAAGCACTTATCTGCTTGTCATGAGAGATTAACACACCAGTGGTGGTTAGACCAGCTTCCTGTGAGACCAACTCAGAACAAAACTGTGTTTCACTGCAGCCAGTCATGGGATACGTTAAAGTGGTAGCCTTTGAGTCTTGTTATGAACATTTCACACTCAAGTGTAACAGGATGTATAGATCACTGGAGTTTTTTCTGATAGTTGTTGTCTCTGCTCCTGTTCATCATTTTCATATATTACTGAGAAATAGCTATTAGAAAAGGAAGGGTTGCATTGTTTTTTTGTTTTGTTTTTTTAACTGATTATTTTCTTTCTGGAAAGGAAGGGTTGAAAACATACAACTTGCAATAGATTTAAATTGGTTAAATTACTAAATTACTTATTTTGGATGTAATTAACAGATAGAATAGGGGGATTTATTGCCAAAAGCATGTTGATATAAGTGAGTATAGTCACATTTTTCAATATGATTAATGATATATGATATATGATATAATTGATTATTAAAGGTAAAAAGATCTGCATATAGACACTTAACTCCTGAAAGGGCATTACACATTACTCACGAGGAAATATCTTCTGAGATGTCAAGAGAGGAGAGGTGAAGATGTGGAGGGTGAAACAATCAGAATTAAGACAAATGGAGTGATGCCAGTCTGTTTAACAAGCAATAGATATATCTTAGTGCCAGGCATCGTCATCAAGACAGTATTTCTTCATCTTATCAACTGGACTCTAAATTTGGAAGACGAAAGAGGAGGAGGACGACGACGACAGCAATGACAAGAGGATTAGAAACAGAAAACTGTCAATCTGTTGCTGTTTATCCCTCAGTTGGATCACAGGGTCCTGCGACGGGTCTAAGAGATCCACACACATGCACACACACATACACACACTCATTCATTAAAACATGCAAGTTGTGCTCCCTAGTGAAACCTGGCAACATCTGTTTTGGTCTGTTGATTGAGTGGACAGAATTAATCTATAATTATCCCTTCCAGATCCCACAGATTACCTATCTTCAAGACAGACAAACAAACTCAGAGTGATAGTTGGTCACATAAGGCCTGGGCATCTTAAGGCAAAGAATTTTCTAGAACTTTTATCTTTTCACAAGTTTGTATTGTTATAATAATCAATTATTATCATTTAAACAAGACTAGAGTCTGCCGCCATGCTAGTGGCTCTGTGAGGCTGTACTTAAGGACAGCCGTGTTTGAAGCTAAATGCTAAATTGCTAACATGCTTCCAATTACAATGCTAACATGCTGATGTTTAGCAGGTATAGTCTTAGTTTAGCATGTTACCTAAGATTTGCAAATTAGCAGTAAAGTACAGCTGAGGCTGATGGGAATGCCATTAGTTTTTCAGGTATTTCTACATAAATGACAATTAAACACAATTAAATTACGACCTGCTGCTGGCACTAGAGGTAAAGTTAAGGATCAAAGTCAGAGCGCTATGAATGTCTATACAAAATTTCATGATAATCTATCCAACAGTAATTCAGATATTTCAGTCTGGACCAAAGCGGTGAACCAATTGAGAACAGAGAAATCCCCTAGTTACATTCATTTAAACAGCAGAGACAATTGTGATACTGACATACAAATGACAGTTATTTTAAGACAAATTTAGTAAACCTTGCAGACATACTATAAGGTGTTTGTGGCAATACTATGTTTGTGCGCATGTGATCTGAAGAGAAGGGAGAAAAAAAAGAAGAGTCCTATCTGTGTGTTTGAGTTGAGATTATATGGGATGCTGAGAGTTAAAAGGCTTTTCTCCAGCAGTCAGATGATGGAGAAACCATACTAGAGTAAAACTCACTCTGACTGAATCAACACCAAATGAGGACAGAAATTACATATTTTTAGATACAGATGGGTCGTTGTTCCACCACGAGCCTCCAGAACAGCTTCAATGCTCCTTGGCATAGATTCGTTGAGTCTCAGGAACTCCTTTCTTCCAAAAGATAGTCCCTCATTTGGTGTTTTGATGGACACTTTGAGATGTGGAGCCACCAACCAAGCGATCTACCTGCTGAGCCACAGCCCACTAAAATGTAAACATGTAAAAAAAAAAAAAAGAAAAAAAAAAAGGGACCAAAATTCAGTTTGTTAACATAAGGGAACATAGTGTACAGCCATGGACAAAAGTTTTGAGAATGACACAAGTATTGGTTTTCACAAAGTTTGCTGCTTCAGTGTTTTTAGACCTTTTTGTCAGATGTTACTATGGTATACTGAAGTATAATTACAAGCATTTCATAAGTGTCAAATGTGTGACAATTACATTAAGTTTATGCAAAGAGTCAATATTTGCAGTGTTGATCCTTCTTTGTCAACCTCTGCAATTCGCCCTGCCATGCTGTCAATCAACTTCTGGGCCACATACTGACTGATGGCAGCCCATTCTTGCATAATCAATGCTTGGAGTTTGTCAGAGTTTGTGGGTTTGTTTGTCCACCCGCCTCTTGAGGATTGACCACAAGTTCTCAATGGGATTAAGGTCTGGGGAGTTTCCTGGCCATGGACCCAAAATTTCGATGTTTTTGTTCCCCGAGCTACTTGGTTATCACTTTTGCCTTATGGCAAGGTGCTCCATCATGCTGGAAAAGGCATTGTTCGTCACCAAACTGTTCTTGGATGGTTGGGAGAAGTTGCTCTCGGAGGATGTTTTGGCACCATTCTTTATTCATGGCTGTGTTCTTAGGCAAAATTGTGAGTGAGCGCACTCCCTTGGCTGAGAAGCAACCCCACACATGAATGGTCTCAGGATGCTTTACTGTTGGCATGACACAGGACTGATGGTAGCGCTCACCTTTTCTTCTCCAGACAAGCTTTTTTTCCAGATGCCCCAAACAATCAGAAAGGGGATTCATCAGAGAAAATGACTGCTGACTGGACCCCAGTTTGTAGAATATCATTCTGTCCCTGATGTTTTTCCTGGAGAGAAGTGGCTTCTTTGCTGCCTTTCTTGACACCAGGCCATCCTCCAAAAGTCTTTGCCTCACTGTGCGTGCAGATGCACTCACACCTGCCTGCTGCCATTCCTGAGCAAGCTCTGCACTGGTGGTGCCCCGATCCCGCAGCTGAATCAACTTTAGGAGACAGTCCTGGCGCTTGCTGGACTTTCTTGGGCACTCTGAAGCCTTCTTCACAACAATTGAACCTCTCTCCTTGAAGTTCTTGATGATCCAATAAATGGTTGATTTAGGTGCAATCTTACTAGCAGCAATATCCTTGCCTGTGAAGGCTCCAAAATCTTACTGAGAGCGCAACTTCTGATTCTGCTCTTGTTTTGCCTTTTCCTTGATGGTCTATTCATTTATGTGTGAATGTTATGAGGGAGAGAGTCTCTGCACGTCATGCGGTAAAGGTCACAACCCCTCTTTGTCATCTCAAAGGTCATCCTCTTTTCTCCACAGTGCTCCATCTCCATTGATCGGCTGCAGTGAGGCAATGACACTCTGTCAGTATGAAATCAGCCAATCTCCCTATCAGTCTCTCCTCTGCTCTCTCTCACACAAAGCAACCAACACCTTCTTTTTTTTGTTTATAAGAATCAAAAATTACGACAAACACCCACAAACAAATGCCAGTCTGCTCATGTGCCCTTACTTCACCTAAAAACGCTCTGTTCGCCCTGTTGACAGGCGGATTAGTGAAAAGGTCATGTACTTTTAGAGGTATCATCACCAAAGAGACAGCTTGTGCTCTAATTTTAGCCATGTCACTCATTTCCTCAAATCAAATTTTTATAGCCTGTGATAGTCCAGGAGGAGAGGAGAGGAGATTAAACTTGCTCGTGTTTTTTTAATTAACAGAATCCTGAATGTATGAGGCCCCTACATGTTTCAGTTGTACAGGCCACCACACTGTGTCTCCTCTCTGTCTCTGCAGAGCCAGCTGGTTCCGGCTGACTGGCTGGATCAGTGGCTGGTGTAGGACAGCAGCAGATGTGTGTGTGTTATCCGTATGATCCATCCACACTCATTATATAAGAGGATCTCTCCGCAGGTAACAGGCCAGCTGTATGAAAAGGACATGGAGCACAGAGATCAAATGGTCTGTCCCAGCTCTGTGACAGCACATGTTACCATTCAGGCAGGAGTTTAAAAGGTGGATTAGCTGATCAAGTGTGTACTGTACAGTGGTGAAGTTTAGGGGTTAAGATCCCTGGTTCAAGCCTGACTTGGGATCTGTGTTGCGTCTTTCTCTTCCTTAATGCTCTGTCATATCTGTACTGTCTGTAATAAAAGCATGAAAATGCCCCAAAAATACTTTGCAAACAGCTGATAAAACAGATCCAGAATGCATCTATATTCACTCTCATCCTTCAGCTAATAAAGGATTCAAACCGGAGGTGGCATTTCTAGTCTTCTAACTTATCTCATTCCGCCCTTGTGCTCAATGCTCCATCTTGTGGGTATTTTATGAAATGGCATTTCAGATGTCCAAACGGTTATTGTCAACATCATCAAGAAGTCACAGTGTTTTCATTCCAAAGTTCACTCATTGCAATTAGGAAATAATAATTGGGGTGAGGAGGGCGTGAATCTTATATTTCATTTTATGAAGAAGCAAGGCCCTCCTCAACCTTTGTAATATTTTCCTTGGACCTTCACCTTAATTTAGAAAAAACTGCAATACCCTTCAATATTTCAAAATAATAAATGTATGGCAAAAAAAAAAGAATCCACTCCCTATTTTTGAATAAAGAGCTACTAGAGCTTTAACAAAATGAGTAAACCAGACACAGGTGCCAGCTTATTGGCTGCTATCGAACTTAATATCAATCGCCCCATTCAAAATAATGAAAATAAATATGACCTAGTTCTGATGATGGCATAGCCTGATATGTAGATGGTCAGATGTTTGACTGTCCATCATAATCAAACCAATATTATCAGCCCTTATGATTGCTGGCCAAAATGAGTTGTTACGGGCCTGAAAGAAGATTGCCCTATAGAGCAGCAGTTTGTATCTAAATGTATAGCTGTTGTTGTTAAAAGATTATATGTTCAGTAGTGGCGCTAGAGGTTTCTCAAATTGAAACAGCAAGCATAGGCTGGAAGGTAATCACTAACAGCAACACATAGCTTGCAACAATAAAAATACATCGTACAAAACAAATAAGAGAAGCACCATTTATTAATTTGCAGTCTACAGAAGGACAGGATTCCAAAAGCATTTTGATTTTGGTTACACTATGTTACAATGGAGCTAAAGGAAGTCAATGGTTTGACATAGCACATAGTGACACCTGATATTGGCGTCACTTGTCAGAATTCAGATTTTTCCTGCAGCCACTTCTGAAAAGGAAATGAGGACGTGCCACTGAGGCTTAACATCAAGTCAATGAACAGTAAGGTAGTGAATGCTTACACTCAAGGGGACGAGGAGTGAAAGAGAGCAGTGTTCAAATAGCACATCACAGGACAAGTTGTCACTTCTCATGTGGAAATGAAATTAGGAACACTCTGGATAAGCGCCCTGGAGCTAAACTCTGTGTTTTTGTCTGGAATCTTCCATGAAAACTTTGGATAATTGATTAGATTAGATAGAAAAATTTGGTTCAGCTGATGAACCACGAGTCCACACTTCCGTCAGAACTCAGTTTTTGCATTTTGACAGCAGCAATCACTGTATACTGTAAAAATTGTGATTAGAATTTTAGAGATTAAGCAATATTGATCATTCTGTAATTCTCTAACATAGAAGGATTTCAAAGCTTATAATTATATAGTTGTACAGCATAACAAGTAAGTACGCAGTTACACCTCCACCAAGGATGTTATGTAACGATTGGTCTTCAGAGCAAGAAGCAAGACCCCATTGCCTAGTGCCACAGGCCAAGTTTTCAATTTCCAAACCAGCATATCTCCTGATGACTCAATTGTGACCACACAATATTTGCACATTCATGCTTCTAGAAGGAAGAAATTCATTTTTGTCAGCCCATGACTTTTCACCCTAGGTCACCTTCAGACTAAACACTGGTTATTGTTTTGGAACTTCTCTGTCACATGCTAAGTGTAGTGTTGCTCGTTAATTTGATGTCTGTTTGGGCAGAAGAGGAAAACTTATGGAAAGGTGTAGCAGGCCTCTGCCATTGTGGATCCTCATATTGTGCTTGAATTTTCAGCCACATCAACAGCAGGATGAAGGGCAAAACCCTAAAACATAGAGATGAGTTGAGTTGAGTTGAGTTGAGTCCAGTCAAGTCGGGTCGAACATGAGATGAGACGAGATGTTACAAAGAAAATATCAGTATACAGTATGCATCAACTGATGACAGTAACATTTGTCTCAGTAAACAGCAATTCCGCAAGCATCAAACACAATGTCCAGAATTAAGGATGCAGTCTTACCGGTCCTGTATGTTCTTCTGGAGGCTATAGACGACTATCTTGAAAAAGAAGAATGTAAAGTGTCTAAGGCCATGCCAAGCCCAGAACACCAACTCAGACGCCTGCCTGAACAACAACTCCAGTCTGGGAGAAAGAGAAAAGACTCACTGAAATACTGTACACTAAATTATAATACATTTCTAATTGCTAAATTAACGTTGGTGTCTCTGTATAAGGGCATAACCAAACCGTAACTGTAACCATAACATAAGCAGACTTGTCAGAGTTAAGTATGATTTGGGTTGATTTGGTCTGAATTAGTCAGTGTAAATAAATGGATTCCTCTAGATCTGTCTTAAAACAATTGTTCAACATACTGGGAAATATGCTTATTCGCTTGCTTGCCAAGAGTTAGATGTCTGTACGTTAAGCATCAAGCTACAGCCAGCAGCCGGTTAGCTTAGCTTAGCATAAAGAGTTGTTGTGTCTGTGTTATGTGTTATGTGCTGTGTGTTCAGTGTATTTATTACCTGTGCCTAGTCTGGAGTACGGCGTAAAACGACAGCATGAGTGGTAGGAGCAGGTGGGACAAGACTCTCACAGTGAGTCTAAACACAGTCAGATAGGTCACCACGTCACCCAGCAGAACTGAAACACAAATATTGACAAAAACAAAATCTTCTGAATGTTTTGCTTCAGCCTCAATTCTGAAATGAACAAGACATAATGTAACTTACAAATTCGAGTGAGAGTAAAACTGCCTTTTTAATTGCTTTAGTGCAAAATCTGTATTTATATACATAATCTGACAAACTGCAGACAGATTATTACTAATTTAATTTAATTTTTCTATACATATGAACAAGAAAGTAGGTAGGTAAGCAGGTAGGCTGTTACACACTGTCTGTTTAATGTGTGTGTGTGTGTGTGTGTGTGTGTGTGTGTGTGTGTGCCAGCCATACCATTCTTTACCATGTCAAAATGGAGAGGAGGTTCTTTAATTGGTTGATTTCTGGTCCATTCATGCTCAGTAGAGCTGCCCTTCTGCATGCGTCTATTGTCTATAGAAGATGTCAGAGTAGCGGTCTCCTTTTCCACCTTCATCTCCTCCTTTTCCCCTATGGTGGTCTCCAGATGCATCCATGTTTTAGTTTGGTTGTACTTAAGTAGCCCTTGGGATACTTTGTGTATCATCAAATATGGGACTAGATCTGCACACGAGGGGAAGACGTGAAAGAGAAATGAAGAAAGAAGGTCAGACTGAGTAACAAAAATTAACAGGATCTTAAATTCTGCAATTTTTCCCCCTGTAGATACAGCTGACCCACCGTTGTTCACAAGGAAATGAATAGCATCTTTGTAGCCGCTGTCGTAGGCTTGTTCCAGAGTCTGAAGAGAGAAACACACAAATAGAATTAAATGTTACAAAATAAGTCTTTTTCACAGGGTTATTGTTGGACAAGTGCCCTTAATTCACATTGATTCACCAACTGCTGTATAGTAAAGGGTCATCCCATCTACCCTCTATTATTATTATTTGCAGAAGAGGAATTCACTCAAACATTTAGGTTGACAGATATGTTCTATCATATGTTAGATCATTTTCAAAAGAAAAAAAAACAGATTTTCAGTGTTCAATTGAGTCCCACAAATTAAATTTCCTGTACCATTTTTCTAAAAATGTTAAATAATTGTTTCACCCACCTAGGCAACTACTAATATACATATACATATACATTTAGCATCCAGTGAGATACAACAGGGGTCTGACCTCTACAGCCATGGGGTAGAGAGCGTTAATGATCCTGAAGCTGTTAGCCATGTTGCCCTTCAAGGTGGTTCCACTCACTACCATGTCCCACATGCATGGTGTGTCGGCAGGACAGATGTCTGTCTCTCCAGAGAATGGAGACACCGTCAAGACGGGACTGCAGGGTGCAGGCAGTACTGGCTGCATACTGCTGAAACCCCCATCCACATAATGCTGTGAGATAAGATCACATACATCATGATGCAGACTGAACAATGGGCTGGAAGTGAGTGTGTGAAAAGGCCATCAAATACTCACTACTCCTTTGAGGGATGGAGGCAGCATACCGCAGTACCCAGGCACAAAGCAGCTACACAGCAAAGCCTGGGAATAAAAAATGGTAATAATTACAAGTATGCTTAAAAACTATGTACGTGTTTTTCTTAATTTGCTACTAAGCTGCTCAGGTTAATTAAAAATCATTAGGGTGTAAATCTGTAGTACCAACTCACCTGTACTACATCCTCTTTGGACTGGAACTCAGTCATGTTAATGAGCTTGCTATCAGTCATGCGGGTCATAGCCACAGCAAGACGCCCACTGGCCAGTTGGTGAGCATCAGAAGGAAGATGTTTGTGTAAAATTGACTCTAACCAGTGGAAAATGTTGATTGAGGGGTTAAATGGTCCCAGTGTAAAAGCCTTCATCTGTTGGGCAAAACGTAGCATCTCATCTCGCACAGTAACTGTAAAATAGAAGACTTGGAGTCAGAAACAGCAATTACATGCAACAGAAGTAGATTTAGAAAACAAGATAAAGTCACTTACTTAGGCTCATTTCACAGACTACAGCAGCTGCTACCAGAGACCCAGCAGATGCACCCAAGACACAAGGTGCTGTGCGCAGTATCCAGGGTGCATAGTTTAAGAAGCACTGGGCAACCCCTAACTGGTAGGTGGCCATGAAACCAGATCCAGAGAAGGAGATTGAAGGAGGAACTTCACGATAATGGCATCTGGAAACTCCTGGAGCCATTTTCTAATGGCTTTGAATTATCAATGTTTTTTTATTTTTATGGTAGATGATGAAAGTGCTGTGGCAGAAACTCCTTTCTGTCTAAAATAGACCAAGATAAAGCAGGCTGAGATGAGTTATCCAGTGAAAATGGCTGACGGTTTCATAATCAGTGTTTTTAAACGAATCTCAATTAGACAAACTATATTGGTCATGCCCATGTGATATAGCATACAATGCTCCCAATGACTGTCTGTTTCTAGTCCTAAAAGCTAGCATGAGTTTGGTTTGCTTATCTCAGGGTGGCTTCCATGTGATACTAAATATACAAATGGCTCCAGATCTTTGACAGTGCTGAACTAATGAATGAAAAGTAGAAATCCACAAAAGTACAAATCAACAAAAACAGACGTCAACAAACCCTTTCTTTTAGTACTTTTAGCACAAACTCCAAGAAAAACATTTTGTAGTACTTCACAGTAACTGTTTTCAAAAGGACAACTAAAGCACTATAAAGTTAGTTATTAGTTACACTGAAAATACAAGTATGTGACAAACAAATCTTTGCATCTTGAATCGCATTAACAGAATGATTAACTTAGTAGGGGAAATCTTTGACTGTATCTTTTTTTTTTTTTTTATATTAAATTTTTTGTCTTTTTCGTATTACTTAATTGAGGAAACAAACTTTAATATCTTCATCTGACTCTTCTGGGTCATTGTTTCTTCATCCTACTTTGTCTTTTTTGTACTGAAACTAAGTAAAATTTATTTTTTTCTATATTACTACAACACAGCACTTGAAAGTAGCCACTGGTTTCAAATAATTCACAGATAATGAAGGAGATATCTTAATAGTTTTGCACAAAAAACAAACACAGAGTCTGTTCTACTGATGTAATTGATTTTTAATGACTTTATTTTTTTATTTTCTTTTAACATATGTACTGTGTTGATATTGAGTGTATTGTCCTGGTGAAATAAAGTAAATTGAAATATAAAGTCAACTAATTGTGAAATGACCTAATTTCTGCTGTCTAGGAGGTAAGGTTATTTATCAGCAGCTGAGCTACTGGTTATGCTACCACAGCGCCCCCTGCAGGTGCAGATGCCAGCATTAACGTCAGGGTTAGGCAAGAAGGAGTACTGTGAATGTGAGTGTGTTTTCCTCACATGTTGCCTATATTTAATGAGCTTGCAAAGGCTGCAAGTGATGCATTTAGCCATAAACACAGACCTATGTTATGTAGCCTATGGGGACTGTAGTTCAGACCGGTCTGTGTTTTTTTGATCTTTGTTTTAAGTAGTTTGTGTATTCCATAAAAGCATTTACATGGCATGAATGATCACTTATCATAACTACATTATTCACCAAAGGGGTTAATCTCAACACTGAGATTGTGTAAAAAATAAACAAATAAACATAAATGTAAATAATTACTTAATCTAAGTCTAATAAACATTTTTTTTTATTTTACAAAGCAGGAAAAACACTGACAACCTATATGCTGTATTAAATGTCAAACTTAATACTTCGACTTGAGGTTGGAAAAGAAAACTATTTGTCAAATAACAAACATTTTTTTGTGAACACAAACAATCACAGAACAAACTGCAACAATTTCACACTCATTTCCACCACTGACCTGCGAGACCTATTTAGTATATGAAAATAAGTGCATCTTCTGTATTACAATTGTGTTGAGCAAGCCTGAGAAATTTAAGGTCCAATGATTATTTGGCTGTTTGAATATTGATGTGATTTCTTTCACAGTTTTTCTCGTCTCTTAATATTAGTGTTCATTCTGATCACAGTGATACATATATACATTGATTCGCAGCAAAATCAAAAGCAATCTCACAGTGCAAAACTTCCTAACAATACATACAAAACAGTGCATTTTGTTAAACCAGTACATGCATGGGTTATTTTCTGACAATCTCCATTTTATTCTGTAATAATTTGTGTTGTTGTATTGTATTTAGGGTATTTAATACACAGCTTTTTTCTATGGAGGAGGCTGCGGAGAAGCACGATCAGGGGAAACCTCAAAATGGTCCTCACTGAACTCATGTGTAGGACTGCTGTCCACGTCCTGAGGTGGGGTGTGGTCTGGTGACCCGGCAGGGTCAGCCTGCAGTTTCCTGTTGCCCTGTGGGAGTTTCAGAAACCTGTGGGGACGCAGAGAAGAGGCAATAACAATAAATGTGTGTTTTGTTGTGGGGAAAGGACAGGAGGAGAATGACAAAGAAAAAGGGACAGAGACCTGAAGAGGAGTTTTTGTCCTCGCTCCTTTTTGATGATGTTGAGCTTGTAGTAGTGCCGCAAAGCACGGGACATTTTCTCATAGGTCATATTGTCTCGGTTCTGTAAAAAGAGAACACACACACATCATCAAGGGCCTGCAGTACAACATTTACTCTGCTCCCATGTCCCCTGTTTTTTTGCTGTTTTGTCTCTCCACCTGTGTGTACATTGTCCCCGTAAGATGAACCACACAGACCGGGGTGCTCACCTTGTGGTTTCCCCAGAGACGTGCCAGTCCGTTGGGGTCGACCACCCTGAAGACTAGGCTATCGTGGTCTTCCCATCGGATGTATTCTTGGTAACGGTCATCACACAGCAGCTGATACACGTAGTCCCACAGCAGTCTGCACTCTGGCCATGATTAAAACAGCAATAAGACACATGTTATTCATGCGGTTATACTACTATCATCAGTTATTGGTATTTAAGCTCTATTAAGTATCCATAATGCAAAGAATTAATTTTTATCATTTTCAAATACAACTCAACCTCAAAGCCTTGTTCATATCTAAACATGTATGCATCTATAAGATTGTCACCCTCAAAGTTCCTTTAAGTGATATTTTTGATATTACAAGAGAATAAAAATGACTCTCTTCGATAAACCACCCAGTCTGCAGCTATTTGCAGCTCAGAGCTGAGGTTTTCTAGCCTGTATTGCCTCACAGACAGAATCAGGGTGACATAGAGGACAGCTGAAGTAAAAATGTGGCTGAAGAACAATGTTACTGCCAGCCAAAGAGATATCTTTCTTAGGCCAACTAAAACCAGGGCTACAGGGTCAGTGAATAGTGAGTCTTATGGATGTCTAAATATATAAGAACCTGAGAAGCTGATAGTGTATCAAAGGCTTTTTCTACTCCCTAGTGATCAAAAACAGTTTTTAAAAGCATGTTCTTTTTATTATCTGTGCACCTTCTCTAGGACAAAATACATTTGTTTCTGTAGATTATTCAAGTGAATGCTGTAGTACAACTGTTAATAAATCGACGCAACACTACCTGGGATGCGGCCGTTGGCTTTGTGCAGCAGGCTCCTTGGCTTCTCTCGACTGGACAGGTTGAGCGGCTCCTGGGTGACGCTCTGTGTTTGGGGAAGACGCTGGACTCCGTTGTGGGGCAACGTAGAGACAGCTGCTGATCCATCTAAGAGAGAGAGAAGGAAAGAGCAACAAAGAGAGAGGGCCAGAAAATCAGACATCACAGCAAATAATTACAGCTGCAGGGAACTGCATTTCTGAGATTGTCGTTTGTTATACCCACTGCTATGTGTGAGTCGAGCAGGATTCATGTAAAAGATCAAGGGACGATCTCTGAGAGGTGACATGGGCTGCAGCTGGCTTGTTACAGAGGTTACAACAGCTGCAGACACTGCAGTTGTGAAAGTGGGGGAAACTGTGAGAAAGAAACATGAGGAACTGTGAAAAAGCTAAATTGAAAGCAAAAGTGATTTTACAGCAGCTTTTACATTTCACATAAATTACATTACATGAATGGCTAATACAATGCACAACACAAAGAGGCCATTTCACTACTTGCAGACAGTGTGTAGAACAAAGTCATTGTTTTGGACTCTGGAGTTGTAAAATCATTGGTTTCCAGGTAACCACGGCACACCCACTGGCACATACTTTCTAAAATGGAAAGCACCGTTTCTATGGTAGGGACAAACGAGGAGTGTGTGTGTTTGTATTCCTCTACTGAAGTGTAAAATCCTCACCAAAAGTGGAACGTAACAAAGTAATTTTACTCAACAATTGCACTCATGCACAGTTTTCCATTTAGTGCAACTTTATACTAAAATGTTGTGCTTTTTTTGGTTCTTCACGTTTATCTGATGGGTGCAGCTGCAAAACTTAGCATATTATATGATGTATTGCAGTTTATTAAACTTCTTAACAGCATATAATGTAGTGAGACTTCTCAACATCTGGACCAGTAAAAACACTAAAATGCTGCTTACAACTATTTAACACACTGAAAGTTACCATTTTTAAACACAGGACTTTTACAAGTCATTTGACATTGTGGTTACTTCTTTACCCCCTGGTCCTCACATGTATAGAAAAGGATAGGTAAATATTAATTTGACTAGCACAAGGGTAAAGGGTAGGCATGCATTGGTCAGGGTTAAACTTTAGCGAACGGGACTAAGAAGTCAATGGATGTCCTCACAAGTACAGGAAAACAAACGTAGGAGAGAGCATGCCTGATGTGTTTGCACTTGTACATGCAGCTGATCAGGAAGTGTTTGCGCCACAATCTAACCAGGATAAACAAGTTTGATTTGATAAGCGACACTCAAAAAGTCAACTGTGTGTGTGGACACTGCATGTACAGTATGTGTACACTGCAGGCTCTCCTGCACTGTACCACGACCCTGTGCATACCAATGTGACCTTAATATCTATAGTTTGTTCTCTGCACTGTGATTGAGTATATTGAGGGCTACTGAAAACTGGAGTCAAATTCCCTGTATGTGTCAACATACATGGCCAATACAATTGATTCTGACTGATTCTGTCTATGTTTAAAAATGTAGGCTACTCCTAGACGTTACTGACCTTGGGTGTCATTGACTGTGGGAGTCTGGGGCTCTTGGACACTCTGAGGGGGTATCTGGCAGCTGACTGGGCTCTGGATGCCCCCAGATGTTTTGGGGGGGTCACAGACAACACTCCTCCTTTGCTGCTTTACACACTGTAGGATCTCATACAGAACATCACCTGTAGAAAACAGGGGGGCGCATTTGAAAACACAGACACAAAACCAGTCAGCACACTCTCTTTCTGCACACACACTCATTTCTACCTGAACTGGGACAGCGGCGTCTGAAGTCTTCCTTGGTGAGCAGGCACAGGGCTCGACCGTTCATCTCAAAGCGTCCCTTTTCAGGCCGGCGCAGTGAGTACTCCTTCTGAGCCCAGTGGAGCCAGTGGGCAACGTCCTCCTTATCCCACAGAGATGGGTTTATTCCTAGAAAACAGATGCAAGTGCATGCATGTTATTTATGGCCTCAGTTAAGCAAAGGACAAGTCAAACAGAGAAGACAGTTTGACTCACGCAGCCGTCCAGGTAGATGCCACAGGTCTTCCTGAGTAGGAGGACTGACCAATGGAAGCTGTTTAGGGGGGGAGTGATGCACACGGAGAGGAATGTTGACTTGAGCTCCATGCATTATGAATGCAGGACTGTTTGCTCTGTTTTCTTGCTGCAAAACATTCACACACATGCCTATAAGTAACCTACACATTGACACCACTTAGTGGCAGTATAGAAACAGCAATGCAGAGCAATTTTAAACCTTTTTTTTTTTTACCTAAAAGCTAAATTTTCAGTTGCCTAAACAATAGCAGTTGGCCAGGGACAAAAACTGAAAGCTCCAATCTCCAAATTATAGTAAAAAATAAAGTTATATATTTTAAATATAGGCTTCCTGTTTGCTTTTTTTTTTAAGACAGCGCATTTTAAGCTGTTTGCTCCTGCGACCTTAACTTACCTTGACCAAAAGAGACGGGGAAATGTTCTCCATGGAAATGTCCTTTATCTGTTCGACTGTACGAAAAAAACAGACTTGTTTCCTTATAAGCAGACATACAACTCGTCCAGTAAATGAAATACTCTGCAGATCAAACCTCCCCAAACTCCATTTTAAATGAAGGTTGAATATAACAGAACTCGAAGAAATAAAACTATACTATTTTCACTTCGAGCCTTCCGGGAAATGAAAACGAAAGAAACATAATCCTTGTTTAGGGGGTGTGTGCAAAACAGGCTGATAGGAGGAAGGCACCGCAGAGGACATTTCCAAAAACATTTGACTGCACTTGATTAGCGCGCGATCCAGCAGCATATGTATGGGGCCGCTGCATAAATGATCTCTTATATAAATGAGGTATGAGGAAGAACGGCTCCTGTGTGTTTTCACACTTTCGCGCACTAAATATCTAAATGAAGAATTCTTGTGTGGGGAGAATAAATGAAAATCGCAGGAAGTGAGTGTTTGAAAAGGTGTGGGTAAGTGAATGAGAGACTACAGGACAGAGCCGCGCGTGCGCCTACAAAGCAAACATATTCCCCGGAGCTGCTCCTCCTCCTCCTCTTCTTACTTACAGGAAGAGGCAAAGAGGCGGCGCATGTAGGAGCATATGCCACCTCTTACAGGATCACCCTACTGAACGGCAAACTAGGCGAAGAGGTGTTTATCCAGGCAAGTAGCGCTGAAGAGACACTCAATAGTGCAGCCGCAACGTTGAGACATGAAGTTTACTGTAGAGCTTCTACACTTAAGAGAAAACATTCACCTATAGGCTGTACTGATATACAATACAATCGATTATAAGCCTATAAAGTATATCTGACATATAGTGACAGCATGATAATGAATATCGCAGTTGAAATACCTACAGGAACATGACAAGCGTCGTGCCCAAATATATGACAGAACTTTATTTATGGCCTGGAGAGAAGGCTTGGTCAGGTAGCTGTATATTCTGCTTTGCAAACGTACAGTAAACCTAGTGCAGGTTTGCAAGTGTTGAAAATATAATAATAACAATACTAATAATATACTATTTTTTTTTACATTTTAGTTATTTGTTGGTCTAATTATGCAGTTCAGTTGTGTTTGTTTGTTTTTGGAGGAAAAAGAGTCTGGTTGTACAGGTGTCATACAAGGTTAATTGTGTCCAAAATATTAAAATAGTGGCACTGACATTTGATTAATGTGTTTTATATCAAGATGCCACTATTTTAATGCATTTTTAACCCTAATAGAAGACCAGTGCTTAAAATAGTCAAGATTTGTAAAACATGAGGTCACTGGCTATTTACAATGATTTGCATTGCATTTTATGACTGTGGATCTCTGAAATAGTTTTGTAGCCACCTGTATAAAAAATGCCCACGTGTCTTTTCTGTCATATTTCTCCAGTGATGTGGGCTGAAAAAGTGGGGAAACAGTTGGGCCACCCGACACGATCAGTGGCAGGGTGGCTGGTGAGTAAGTTCCTCACAGTGCGCAACCGGGTCCTTGAAGAGAGTGCTGTGCAGCTGAGTGGGATCCAACCTGGGGACACAGTGCTGGAGCTGGGTCACGGCCCGGGACTGGGTCTGCAGTCAGCAGCCAAACTACTCTCAGAGCCCACAGGCCACCTTATAGGGGTGGATTACTCAGAGTACATGCATCAGGTAAAGTATGAAAACTGACAGAGTGGAATAAAGTATTTAAATTCAAGTTTGTTTATCACATGCACGTCTTGCTAGTTTGTTACAAAAAGAGTAAAGCACAAGACACAGTAACAAGCCTCTCTAGCCTTCCCCAACTAGCCACATACGAATGTAAGCCTCTCTGTAAGGAACACTAGTTAAGAAAAAAAAGAAACCATTGGCAAACAGGCAGACAAAAGCTGAAAAAACTATAGTGACTAGTCGGGGACAACATTGCATTTGAAGGGGGAACATTTCTCACTTTTGGAATAGTACAATATTTCTCTTTTTCTTCTCTTACAGATGGCAAGTGAGCAACTGAAGGAACTTGTGGCCAGTGGGAAAGTGACCCTACACCACTGTGATGTAGCAGCAATGCCTCTGGCAGACAGCACTGTGGATAAAGTCTTTCATTGTAACTGCTACTACTTCTGGCCGGACATCAGGAAGGCAGCAACAGAGATACACCGGGTAATGAAACCAGGTAGGATATGACATAACAGTAAGAAAGACTTTATTTTCAAGGCACATTTCTCACCTAATTTAAAACCTGTCTCAGATGTTCTGGTGATTTACTACCTTACTCCTAGTTTTTCTAAGAAATTTCTTTTTTTTTCTCTCTCTCTTGAACCCACCTAGGAGGCCAGATGGTTACCACGCTGAGGCTGTTCCATGTGGCTACTTTGGCAGCAAAGCGAGTGATGCCAGGGGAGAACTGGCGCCCGGAGGCCTACATGGGAGCACTGAGAGACTCTGGCTTCACTGACGTCAGAATGGAAGACAAACGGCACAAACAAATCACTTTTCAGGCTATCTATGCCACTGCCAGAAAATGAGACTGACATCAACCTGCAAATGAGAGATTGTGTGTATTTGAAATGCTTGAATGAAAACAAATCAAACACAGAAACAAAGTGTAATACAATACACATTGTTATTTTTATTACATTTTTATCTATGCGTTTACTTTGTCATAATTGAACATTTTAAATAATTATTTACTTTGTCATAATTAAATGAAAAACATTTAAAATAATTATTTAGCCTTTTGTTTTTAAAAATTGAATTGTTTTCATTGCGAATTCTGTATTGAAGGAAATTCTTGATATACATAGTTAAATAAATAAATGCATTGTATACATATACTATATATACTGTAGATACATAGTACAATTAAACATACACATATACTGTATGTAATATAAATTTGAATAAAATTAAAGTAAAAGTCCAAAAAAAAAATTTAAATGAAGAGAGCTGCAAAATACAAATTCCAGTGCAATGCATTAATGAAAGTTCCAAATTACAAGCAATGAATATGTTGTACAAAAAGGTGCATCTGTGTTACTGTTTTACAAACGTTACACATTACAAGCATAAATACAGTATGGATGGAAAATGAAAAAAAAGATAAGGGTGATTGTACTGTTAGTAAAATACTGTAGAAATAGGAATAGAAATGTTCAGCTGAGTTTGAGCTATATGATAACACATAATAATAATAATAATCCCTTATCAGAATCAAGTGTTCAGCGCTGAACTATCCCTATGATACAGACAAATTGATAGTCACTAAAGATAGACTGTGTTTGACACATAGCTGCAAAAATGAATTAATCTGGATTTGGAGAGGATGCCACCAAATGGAAACCCTTGGTTCACGTCACTTTGGTTTGTCCAAAATGTTCAAGTCAAACCCAGTCGTTAACGAAGAAGCTGGAACTCAAAGTGACTCAAAAACATAGAGTTTGTTTTTACAAGCATCTGTCCAACAGGCCAGGAGATGCCGTTTCATGTTTAAAACTGTCGTATTTATAAAGGAATCCGTCATGGGGACTTGTTGAATTGAAGACAAACACTAGCAAGTGAACGGTAGGTGGCGGTCGTGCTCCGGTTGGGTGCAATTCGCCGTTAAAATAGAAGAAGAAGAAGAAGAAGAAGAAGAAGAAGAAGGTGGACGCGGGCGGTGCGGTGTTGATGACGTAGGGAGAGGGAAATCCAAAAACGGAGCAGACCCCGTGCGGTGTTTGTGAAGTTTTAAAGTGAAGTTAAGCTACACGGCGGTTGAGAAGTGGACGACAGTTGTCAAAGCGGGAGAAAAGTAAGCGATTTGTGGTTTAATATCGAGTGAACAACATCTTATCCTGACGTGTTTCCTGTAGCCACATCATGTAGCTTGGAGCTTCTAACAAGATGTCTAACGTCAACTTAAGGGATTTCAGATGCAACAATGATTGAGCACCAAGAGCTAACTGTAAAGCGTGTGAATGTTATCTGTCTGGTCGAAACGAATACATAAATAGCGTTACACGAGGTGTCAAAATCACCGCTTCTTATTGCTTCGGCGTTTGCGATCAAAATAATCAATACTCGGTCCCGTTCACTCCATACTCCGCCTAGCAGAATGCAGAGGGCTTCCCGTTTAAAGCGTGAACTTCAGATGCTGAGCACCGAGCCTCCTCCCGGGATAACATGCTGGCAGTCCGAGGAGCGGATAGACGACCTCCGGGCACGTAAGTATTCTCAGCGTCGAGGCAAAATAACTTAAGACTGCGTTTGTTCTCAGCAATATACCACATATGGCAAGCAGAATATTGGTCTAATCTACCTGATGATGTATTTTTTTTCTTCCTTCCTCTGGTTTACAGAGATAGTGGGCGGAACAGAGACTCCATATGAAGGTGGACTCTTCTCCTTGGAGATCAAGGTCCCAGAGAGGTACATTTTCTCAAAGGTTTAACATTGGCGGTGTTCTCGCTCCCATTTCCATGTTATAAACACTTACTGCAGCCTAGTAAGACTCGCCTACATGTTCTCTTTCCTCCTGCTCCCCCCCCCCCCCAATGACCGCCCACCTAGAGCCTGGTTCTGCTCGAGGTTTCTACCTGTTAAAAGGGAGTTTTTCCTTGCCACTGTCGCATAGTGCTTGCTCATGGTGGGAACTGTTGGGTCTCTGTAAATATAAAGAGTCGGTCTAGACTTGCTCTACTCGAAAAAGTGCCCTGAGATAACTTTGTTATGATATGGCGCTATATAAATAAAACTGAATTGAAACTGAACCTGCTGTTTTCCTCTCATAGGTACCCATTTGAGCCTCCCAAAATACGATTCTTGACCCCCATCTACCACCCAAACATTGACAATTCAGGACGTATCTGCCATGATGCTCTCAAGCTCCCGCCAAAGGTTGTAACGGATTACAAACAGAAAATTAAATTGTTTCTGTTTCACCTCTATCATCTGGTTTTGTGTGTCTGCTATTAAATAAATGAGTAGATACACCAGCTAACAGCAGTTAGATTTAATGTTTTTTCATTTTCATTTTATTCAGGGAGCCTGGAAGCCATCCCTTAACATCTCCACAGTCCTCACCTCCATTCAGCTGCTCATGGCTGAGCCCAATCCAGACGACCCACTCATGGCTGATATAGTGAGTCACACATAATCTTGCATTCACATATATCCTGCTATCTGTTAGAGTAGCATAACCTTGATACACAACCACACTGTGGTGGTTTTATGTGTTTTTGTGAATATTCTAATACATATATGGATATGTGACAATAGAGCTTTTGCAAAAACATTTTTTGGATATCAGAGTGGCTGAGAACTAAATAACACTATGCTTAAAACTTGGACCTGGAAAAGAATCGAATACTCTTTCCAGTATGCATTTTTATTACAAGCCAGAGGTTTTGCTAAATGCCAGAATAACCTGTTTAGATATCAGTCTGACACACCTTTACCTCTTGTCACAAAAATACAGCCTCTTGTGGTCTTAAACTTGCAGTAGAGAGCATTTCAATTGTGATACTTTGTTCAATGGTGTATCTCCACCGTATACAACTGTAAAGAGACACTTACATTTTTTGAATGCAGTCATCAGAGTTCAAATACAACAAACAGATGTTCACGGAGAAGGCCAGGAAGTGGACACAAGAACATGCTGTTCAGAAGAACATGGTAAGTCGCTCTGGTCTATGGGCCAAGCAGTTGTAACGTATTTACTGTCGTTCATGATTGAAACAGTTTACCAATTTAATCTTTTTTAATTTCATTATGTACTTAGCTTTTCGGGTAGGCTGCATTATTCTTAGTGGGTGACATGACTGTCATTTGTATTAGCTATGTGTAGTGGTATATTTTACCCACAAGGTGGTGCTGTGCTCCCTTGATAGAAGGTTGTCTACCAATTTAATATTCACCTGCAACAAAGTGATGCAGACTGTTTGATTCATATTCAAATGTGACCTCCACATTTCACTCTTCTCAGTTTTGGGATGTGGAGGAGCACAGATGGGCCATGCTGTCATTGTCTAAAATAATATGTATCTGTCTTTGTTCAGGGAGTCGTGGAGAGCAACAAAGAAAATACTCCAGATCAGAAAGCTTCATCCCTCAAAAGAGAGGCTTTGGGTGCACAGCAGGAGGCAGAGGAGCCAGCAAAAAGAACCTGTGTGTAATTTATATCTTGCTTGTTGGTGCCACGGGTCTCTTGTCTCCAGAGCCACCATGCCTTATACACCTGTCTACTTGTAAAGAGTATGATTTTATATTTTAATTTAGTGCTAATACCTACTTCCATTTACCATGTATGCATTTCTGTTCTTAATCTAGAAATATCAACATATTTATATGTATAATGTTTATGTTTGTGTTGTGATATTAAAGTTTATTTTGAACACTGATGGTTCAACGTATTTAATGTATACATTGACTTCTTGTGTGGTGTGAAGGTGTGTTTCACAATAGTAGCATAAGCAGAGTGGTGTGATGTGTATATACAGTATGAAGATAATAATTTTATTCAAACATATGCTTACCAGTTGTATACAAAGTATGTACATCCTAAATAGCAAGTTGTTTTTTTTGTTTTTTTTTACAAACTAAGGATTTATTTCTTAATATATAAAATTATATATTTGCTGTTTATCATATAAAAAGGGAGACAAACATCATAAGGCTGTAGTGAGTCAATACCATGCTAGTTCAGAGGTAGTTACATTGTATGTACATATTGCTAGCCTGCACTAATGTCTGTAGAAAGACAGCTACATCCCATTCAGTCTGTATAACTGCTTGCCTCCTGTTTCATATTTGAGACAATATCATGTAAACTGTATGTGCGATCTGTTTCCTGTTGCATTTTGCTGCCACATAAAGAATAACATTTTTATAACCGCTATTACACGCTTGCAAAGAAATATATCTGACAATAACATTTCTGTGAATGAAAAATGTTAGCTTACTCTGGTAAAATGTCCTGGTGTGTCTGATGATGACTCCCTTTCTTTGAAACAGACCTTAGCAATAGGATAGAACTTATATATTTTTTAAAACAAATAAGATAACTCCATTTAAAATATAACCAAACAATCTGTAACCTCTAAGTTGCATGTCTCATGATCACATTTCAGTATAAACATTTACACTTAAAATTCTACTGGTTCTACCTAAATTCCCCCTGGCTAAACCATTGATTTGTCTGCTGCTTAGATTTTCCATGTAGCTAACAAGCTTTTATTTTAGCTTTCTTTTTGTCATGTGAGACCATGACTGACGCAGTCCACTGGGTAGTGTCTGAAATTGTCCTTTATTATAGCAGACATGTATTGTGGTGTTTCCTTTAATAGTCTTTACTGTGAAGGGAACCTTTAGTTGCACTCTCCATTTTCAGAGGCACTTTGTTGTGTTCTCATAGACTTCTCTTGAGTACTCTACAGTCTCTGTGCGGACTCATTCTGAGGTGCTTGAGGATTGATAACCCAGAGCTGGCCTTGCTGCTGCTGTTCAATGATGGTCCTTGAGTGTCCATAGTGTCCCAGCTATTCAGACCACTAGCTTGGAGGCTCATGGATGAGAGGTGAGAGAGGGAGTCATGGTAGAGTGATACAGAGGGCAAGTGTTATGAATCACATCTTGATCCAAACTCTTCAGACATTCATTGTCGTTCAGGCTTCCTCGTTCTGTCACCCTGTCTCTATCTCTGGCAGTGGGTATCTGGCAAGGGATGAGAGGAACAGAGGAAGTAGAGGAGCAGTGGGAAAACCTGATTGGATCCAGTCGGGGTTGGAGTGGTGCCCCCCCACTGTACAGGGCATCAGCATCAGCGAGTGACACCTGTGTCGATGAATCAGAGCAGGAGCTCTTCTCTGTCTCCACAGAAACCAGCGAGTCCAGGGTGCGGTCCCGGCGTAGCTGTGGACGCGCTTTGGGGTGAGGCCAGAAGAAGAACTGGGAGTGGTCTCGGGTGAAAAGGAGGAAGAGGAGGGGGTTGAGGCAGGCAGGCAGAGGCTGGAGAAGCAGGAGAACTGACTTTAGCACTTCCTCCCCCAGAGAGAGGAGACCCAGGAGAGAACAGAGGGAGAGGAAAGCTACTGGTACATAGAGGAGGCCATTGGTGAATATTAGCCAGGCAACATGTTTGATCATAGCACAGTCCCACAGGCCCTCACACTCTCCCCTGAGTAACTCCCAGTAAAGGCGGATGTATGAACCTGTGACTATAAGCAAGCACAGGGTGTTCATCATAATGAGCGACAAGGGAAAGCCAAGGGAGGATGGCAGTCGAGAGGATGGGGGTGGCAGGGGCGAGGGAAGGCAGAAAGGCGAGGACCCGTACTCTCCAACTCCTACCAGTGGGAGAGAAGCTAGGGTGAGGGAAAGAGTGAGGCAGAAAAGTGCACATGTGCGTACACTCCCAAGGGATGGGGACTTCCCGTAGGCACGGGCACATGTCACGCTCACGCCACACTGTACAGCTGCCAGAGTCAGCAGCAACACACTTGCCTCAGACGCAAACACCCAGACCCAACCCGTCGCCTGACAACCAGGACCCCCCTCCCAGCGGGCACCGTGGTGGCCAAACTCTCCCAGGGTTAGAGCATCCACAAGGGCCAAGGTGCATGTGCACACACCCGTCAGCAGGTTGGAGGCACCCATGCAGGCCACAGTGAAGCGGAGCGGTGACAGGTAGCCGGGTGAGCCGAAGAGGGACAGGAGCAGGAGGGAGTTCCCCAGAAGAGACACCAAGGATATGGACCACAAGCCCACACGAACCAGCCAGCTGCCCAACAGAGAGTCACAGGGACGGAAAGGACCTGCAAACATACAAATCAGCTGTAGATAAACCAACTGTAAATGGTGAATTCATGCCTCAATTTTCTCATACTGTAGTTGTGACAAAACAATCTGCAAGCCAGTTGATAACAGCTTAATCATCATCACTGAAGGTCTAACTTCAGTTACCTGGAGTCGGTGTGCATTGGACACTGGTCTGTAGTTTGGATTCCTCTATTTCTAGTTGGAACTCCTCCAGGTCAGGGTCATCTGGAATAAAGCATTGTCAGGGTCAAAAATCAGAGGTCCAACTCCTTGGGGCCAATCTGTTGTATAAGATCTGTTTAGCTTAGGTTTTATGACAGCTTATTCTGCATACGTGTACACACTATACTGTATGCATGTTAGATTGTGTGTGGCCCTGGCTACAGGGGGTTGGTGCAATAAGGGAGGTGATCTAACATTCTTTTGCAATGAAAGAAAAAAATATTTGTAGAAGATAATTGGCACTTGCAGGAAATTTGATCATCATGACTGTTTTTCTAGCAATTAAAGGTGAATAAATTTTAATCAGCGATATGTCATGGTTTAATCATCTTTTGTTATCGTTACCTTTTGTTACACCCAGCAATTGTTTATTTTCAGATTTAATGGTGTAGGTTTAATGGTTTTAATTTCAACTTAATTTGGTTTATTGGTGTTAATATTTTATGCCTGCCACAGGAATGCGTGGAAGGGTCAACACTCAAGTGTAAGTGTGCGTCAGCTGCCAGGTAGCTGTGGTTTCAGCGAGGCTCTGACATGTTTCAAGTGGGCTTATGTCAATAATTCGGCAATGAGCACAGGCATATGGGGCTCAGATGTCTATGTATTACTTTACCCCTCGTCCTGGGTGTGTACCATGTGTGTTATGTACTGTATATATGCTCGCACAGATATCGTAAATGGGCGCTTTCTTACAGTGTGTGTCAGCGTGGATAGGGTACATGGCTACAGTCCTCTTGTGTAGGTCCTCGTCAGTGTTGCTCTGCTCTGTGTCCCACTGGCTGGCCGGCTTGTAGCTATCACAGGAACCATACACACAGCACTGGTAGGCATAAGGCATCTCTATTACCCTGTAATGAACAGATGGAACAGTATTGACAATATACCAGGAAAAACAATGCCTCAACAGATGATATAACAAGTGGACAAAGAAATGGTAACAAAACGTGCGTGATGTTCATTTTAATGTGAGCTTGAGCATTACCAGCTTAACTTTTACATAGAATATTGGATATTCACTTTGACATTTCAAAGCAACCTCAGGTGCTTATGAATCTTCCTGTAACACTTGAGTACATGTGAAAAATCAAGCAAAATTACCCATCATCTAAAGGGAAAACGTAGGTGAAACTTTTCCGTGGTCTGGATCAGCTAACTTTGGTGTGGGTGGTTGTACGCAAATATTTACTGTACATGTACAATGCTTTTGAAATGGCTTTCTGCCAGGAGTTCTGTTTTGGACAATGTTCTACAGTATTGCTGACATTGCCACTTGATCACCTGCCATCTCCTGTGTCTTTGAAACTCACTCTCCATTTTCACTTCACTGCACCTTTCCAGGCCTTCAGGGATCTTTGCAACAAGAATTAACTTGCTGCTGACAAATGCTTCGTCATTGTTGAAGTTCAGTTCAGGAATGGCTTGCAAGGATACAGTGTTATTAGTTCATTGTCAACCTTGGCTGCTTTTGGTAAAATGGAGATATTAATAGAAAATTGTGAGAGGAAGGATAATTGTAGGGATGGGAAGTGGTGCATTGTTCCTTACAGCCAGAGGATACACACCTGGGTAAGTTCACATTGGGGACTAAGAAACAATAAAAGGATGCATGATGGCTTGTGTGTGTGTGTGTGTGTGTGTGTGTGTGTGTGTGTGTGTGTGTGTGTGTGTGTGTGTGTGTGTGTGTGTGTGTGTGTGTGTGTTACCTCATACGAGGGAAGTGATCAGGACTGAAGGCCTCGTATAATTCTGTGTTGCCCCTCAGCTTGAGATGGGTGAGACCCCCCAAACCTGCAACAGGTACTGAGTTGAGACGGTTCTCAGTCAGGTCCCTGAAATAAATAAAGAAAGAAACAGAAGAGGGTGGGGGTCAGATCAGGCCAAGTCAATGTGTTTTCATTTCAGATATTGCCGAGGGTCATCCTTGGTAACAAAAAGGCCTTGTCTCCTAGATATTTTAAACTGTTCAGACAAGGCTCTATCAGATTCCCTCCAGATAACACTTCCTGTCAGATGTAGAGTATCTGCTTGTTTAGCTAGGCATACTTCAACCAGTCTTCACACAAAGAAGCAGTTTGTATTGGCATGACCTGAGATGAGTCTCCTGGCCACACAGGGGTTTTTCAAACAATAAATGCATATCAGTGTTCTCTGTAGACTCAGCCAAAGACAACAGGTTTTCTGTGGCACATGCAGTCAAGTGTGGAGTGTTTGTATAATGCGAAGGCTCTGATGTACAGCTTAACTTAATTAAAGATGCACAAATTTGGCATGCCTTCTAGGGGAGAGGAGTGACACTGCAGAAGGACCAGATGAAAGGGAGAAGAGCCTTAATGACAGTTATGTATCTGTGTTTACTCACAGTTTGATCAAAGAGTGAAGTGAGGCGAAGGCATCCGGGTGGATCCACTCGATCATATTCCAGCTCAGATCGCTGACAGAAAAAATAATCAAAGTGAAGTGAAATTTGTCCGAAAGGAATTGTAATTACACTTTGAATGTTGTATCTCGATCACCACTAGATGTCAGTAATAGGTCATACGTCTACATAGTTTGTTTTTGACCAATGCTTTCCAACCTTTTTGGCCTATGACCCCTTAAAATGAACCAATGTCTACTTGTGACTCCTCATCATACTATGAGTGATTTTCCCTCCACAGATTGTTTCATTTAAATATTCTATAGAGCTGCAAGGAGGTAAAAGTAAAAGCTCAGAGGAAAATCTGAAAAAATATACAACATTTTGTGTAGCAGTATTATGTTTTTCTTATCTGCTATCCTGTTAATCATCTGAGGAAACTTCAGAGATATCTTGCGACGCCCAGGTTGGGAACCAATGATCTAGACAATGAATTTCTAACAAATGTTGACTTACAGTGCTCTTAGAGAGGTGAGCTGCTGGAAGGTGCTTGACTCTATCCTCCTGATTTGGTTATGCTGTAGCCCTCTGTTGAGAAAAATACGTATAGGCATACAATTTAAAATGTGCAGGGAAACAGATACAAATGTTGATTTTTGATGCATATGTGTGGGTACAGTTGTTTTGGGGGGCTGAACTACTCACATCTCTTGCAGTGCAGAGCAGTGGTAAAAGCTGGGCAGATCCTCTATCTGGTTGTAAGACAGCTCCCTACAACAATACACAAAGCACACATAAACACAGTGACCAGCTGTGGATTTATAGTGTGGGAAATTATGGGGGTGACAGGATTATTTGGGTGAACAGTCGGCTCTGTGAGCAGCAAGGCGATATAGCAGGACAATAATTTTGGGGGGATGATTGGATTTCATAGCACAGTGATTGTACAAATGATTGCTTGGGGGCACAACTCTCCACGGTTTTGTGTATCAGTTTTTGTACCTCTCACCCCCCCCACCCCCCGTGTGTGTGTGTACTTACAGCACTCTGAGGCGAGGCAGCTGCTCACATAGATCCAGAGGGAGAGCTGAGAGACCGGCCCGAGTCAGCGTCCTATAGAGAAAAAGAGAATCCTCTGATCATTGTTGAAGTGCAAGCAAGCGAAAGGATCCCCCAGTCCCGTGAGTCTAACTTAGTCAGACAGGGAGCTGTGTAGGTTTGCCAAACCTGTCACTGGCTGGCATAACTAGCTTACCCCTCCCTATCCCTTTTCTGAGTCTCCTGTTCTGTCCCTTTCTCTCCTAGAATCCTAAAACACACATATTATCTCTTTTTCTCTCTCTTGGCTTTCTGTGTGTGTGTCTCTCCTGCTTATCCTTATCTCTCTCTCAACTCATTTTCGCTCATGTACTTGGACTCCCGGGGTCTCAACCTCAGTGTCTTTTCACATTCTCTGTTGTTGTATGTGGTGAAGCCCCAGTAGATGAAATAATACTATGCATGTGTGTGGTGTTGGTGGTGGTGGTGGTGGTTTGTGTGTAGGGCAATAAAGGAGACACTCACAAAATTTCCAGGCTGGTGGTTCCTTTCAGATCGGGAAACTCTTGAATCTGAGTTGCTCCGTTAAGGGAACTGCAGTCGAACAGGGAGAAAAGTGTCAGAAAGCTCTCTCTCTCTTTCTTTCCCTCTCTCTCTCACACTCACACACACACACACGCACGCGCGCGCATGTGTGCACACAGACCTTGTCTAACAGCTCATTTCAGCCATCAAACTTTTCCTCCAACATCAACACAGGCTGTTTTGGCTGTCTCACTAGACATCATAAGTCACACCATTCAACATGTTCTTACAACACACTCTCTCTTACCACATCAGCACACAGCACAGCAATACGCTAACACAACATCATTCAGTAGGCCATTACACATGTCCACTCAGCTCTCACTGCTAGGGACAGAGGATGATTTAAACAGTGTTTGGGCTAACTCACTGGAATAGTTTCTACTGGCCGCATACTTACAGCGTGTGCAACTTAGGTAAGAACTGGAAAGCGGATTTTCCCACAAAATGGATGGGGTTCTCATAGAAATGACTGCAAGAAAGAAAGAGAAACATTGATTTGGACATATTCTGATTAATTTGTTTTTGCAAATGAGTTGTTTTGTACATGATGTTGACATGACATTGCAATTATGTGTTAATCTAATACAGTATGTGCACATTGGAGCATTAAACTTTAAGCTCACATGGTTTGTAGCTGAGGGTTTCCCACGAAGGCCCTCTCAGGGATGGCTTTGATATTGTTGTTATGGAAGCCCCTGCAAATATAAAAACATACTTTTAGTTAGACAGTTTATCAATATGTTTCTGATTTTGTGTGTGAGTGTGTGTTTGGAGAATCGACAGAGTGTGTTTGTGAGCGAAAGGCAAGTCATATGTCCTCATGTTGCACCTGCCATTGCACAGCTGAAAAACATTTTTGGATAAATGAGATGTAAACACGCACACATACGCTGTATCTGTGACACATATGCACACTGTGGAACATCTGCTAAAGCTGAGAGAAAACATGGTCTGTGTGTGCGTTCGTGCGTGCGTGCGTGCGTGCATGCATGCGTGCGAGTCTGTGTGTACGTGCAGGCGAGCGGGTGCGTGGGTGTGTAGCCAGCACCTGCTTAGGGCGAGAGAGATTGTATCCGAGTGCCACATTAAAATCACTTAACGGGATTACTTGGGATAACGCAACCATGATAGTCATGTCAGGCAGGTGTGTTTGTGTGTGTGTGTGTGTGTACTCACAGTTCCTGAAGCTTACTCAGTGTCCTGATGGCCACAGGGAACTCCTGCAGATCATTGTAGTTTAAATCCCTGATAGAGAGAGAGTAAGATAAATAATATATTGAAACATTAAGTCCAAGGCATGATGGAGGTTTTAGTTCCCTGCAAAGGAAATCATAATTCAACCATGTATGATATTCTGTATTTCTGTGTGTGAGAAAGTGTGTCTGATTGCATATGTATATGTAGCCATTTCCTCTCCACTCTGAGAGGCTGACAGCTGCAGTGAGTGTGAAGTTTGGATGTGACCTTTGACCTTTGCTGCTCTGACCTGATTATTTAGGTCTGTCTGTGATTAGTTGCCCAGGAAACGCTGTATCAAAACAACCGTTGCTATAGTCGACACAGCTCATATGCAGGTGGCAGGACATTTCTTGTCTGTATATGAGTATGTACTGTAGATGTGCTTGTGTATGTGGGAAAAGTATGTAGTGTGCATGTTTGTGCATACAGTACATAGTATGTCCTTTGCCATATGTGCCTGGGTATGCGTGCATGTCTATGTGCTGTCTTCGAAGATTCTTAGCCATCCAGGTCAAAGGATATCTAAAAGTACTACGTCATAGTCAACTTGATTTATTTTTATTCTTAAAGTACTTCTAGATTTATATGTGTGTTTTTCCCCAAGCATCGGTGGATGTTGTGAAATGTTTGTCTGTCTGTGTCGGCTCTGTCTTGTTTGCATATGCTGTTACGTTTTCCAGCAGTCCCCTGGACGGCTCCTCATAGTAATGATTTTATAATACACACTAGGGGCTGGGGAGGGTGGTGTGGTGATGCAGATGGTCTCTCGTATTTCTCATAAGCGAGGCCGCTGTGAGAGATTAACCCCTCATACCAGCGCAATCCCCACGTCAATGACACCTGTCATCTTATCCCGCTGAATCATCTGTCTCTCCTCGCCGCTGACGGCCCAGACACTTTAACACACACTATTCTGGTCCAGAGAGCTCCATCCCTCTTTTTCTCAATCTCTGGTTTCCCTTCATCCCCTTAACCATGGCTCCCCCGACTTACACCGTGTTCCCTCACATTTCCCAGCATGGATAATGGCTTTAAAGTAGAGTGTTAAGCTGGCCATACGCTTGTGAGTGCACAGACAGAAGTACTTGCTTATCTGCGCACACACACGCTTGTGCCCACACACATGCTCATAAAAAGGAACGCATAATTTTTTACATTTCAACAGGTTGTTAAGCAGCATGCCAGAAACGGTGTTTTCATCAGACCACCATGAATTTTGCAGGAGACACAGTTGCACTGTCTCCATTTTGCTCGCTTTCTTTCTCCACCTCTTTCATAAGACTGCCTCAGTTTCCTGCGGTTTCCATATTGGTGTGTGGTTAGGCTCTAGCTACGGCACGTACGCTCAAACAGCTCTCCTGTAGCCATGCTGAGCCATATTTGACCTCAGCGCTGCTTAGCAATTACTTTTACAAAACACAGAGGAATCTGTTGATGTTACTTCAAGGTAATCAAAGAGGAACTTTTCATCTTCACATTCCTGTCGCTCATTTGTTGGTTGTGGTTTTGAAAAACGTTCAAGCACCTGCTGAAATTACCGGGATATTAATCATTATGACTTTACGATTTAGCGCTACACTTCATTATTCTTTGGCACACTTGGTACATATGATTTATAAAAACACATTAATTTCAGGTGTTCCAAGTAACACCAAACACTTTCACGCACAAAAAGAAACAAGGCTGCAGTCAGACACACAAAGTGAGTAAATTGATGGCTCTTGGTTATATTACATTTTTGAGGTTATATTTCAGGATGTAATGTTCTTCATATATCTTAGAGTTAATCTAAGGCAATGTGATTGTTGTAAACAGCACCATACTGAATCAGTGTTGATACTTGCTGATACTTTGTCATCACAAAGCCTGCATCAGTGTTTGGGGAAACAGAAGAGGTACTCATTTGGACCTTTGAAATGAAATCACTTCAGGGTGCGTGCATGTGAGTTTGTGTGTGTGTGTGTGTGTGTGAGAGAGAGAGAGATAGTGAAAATAGTAACCACTGTCCAAAAAGCGTGTGCGCATGCATGTGTGTGTGTGTGTGTGTCTGTGATTATGTGTGTGTGTGTGTGATACTCACAGTGTCTCCAGACTGTGTAAACCTTCAAAACATCGCGCGCCCATGCTCTGGATCTGGTTGTTATGGAGATGTCTGGAAAAAGGCCACAAATATTTTTCAACAAATCAGAAATTACTTTCTCAAAAACGTTTCCACACTGCAATCATCACCGCCCTGTTCTAAGTCAACGGAACAAATAATTTCTCTGGTAAGTTGAGAAACCCGAACTCAGGAGAGTTTTAAGTAAACAAATCAAGATGTCACTTACAGTACGACAAGGGCGGAGAGGTTGGTGAATGCATAATCGGGGATGTGTGTGATCTGGTTGAGGGCCAGCGTCATGGCCTGCAGGGAGGGAAGAGAGTCCAGGGCCGTCACTGGGATCTCTGTTAGGGAGTTATCGTCCAACCACAGGTGTCTTAGAGAGCGAACCCCTCTAAAGGCCTCAGCCGGCACCTCAGACAACAGGTTAGCATCGAGACGCCTGCAGGGTGAGAGGAACTGAGCTTAGCGAGATAATCACCAAGTCTAAGTTCAGTATGTTTGCTTATGTGCATGTGTATCAGTTCTTGTGCGTGCATTAGAAGTTATGTGTCATGGCATTGAAACACTTTGGCTTACAGGAAGGTTATTATGAGAATTACACATCCTTAATTCTCCTTCTTTCATCTTTGCTGCAGCTTCTTAGAAGCTCCTCATTATGATTTATTCCCATGCTAAATAAGCCATGTCTAGCTTCACCAGCACAGACATGTATGAAATGTAAGATGAGAAAAACACAGACACAAACGTGTAGGGACGGTTGCTGCGAGCCTGTTTTATTCTACCTCGCTTTATTTATGCTGTGTAAAGCCAACTTCCCTCAGCGTCTGGAAAAAGGGAAAGACGGAAGGAGGGAGGAACAGTTAAAGATGCATCTTCAGCTGTTCCTCCCTCCTTCACTCTTTCCATTGGAGTCCCGCTGTCGGCATCAGTCCCTGACGTTTCCAGCACTCATACACAAACACAACTCCTTTCAGCTGATGAATTCATGACACCGAACACACACATATACATTCACACATGCACTGTCATCTCTTCGACCATACCAAACCCACCAAACCTTTGTCCCCTCTCTCCCTCTGTGTCCTCAACCTGCAGGCAATGAGTGTGGACTGTGACACACACACACACTCCACGTAAATGCACACACACACTGTCCATAGTGATGAATGATCCCCTCAGAGCACAGTTGACAAGCTGAGACCACTTCCTCCTGCTATTCTTCTTTCTTTGGCCCTTCACACTCATTCATTAATCTCCCTCTCCTCCCTCTGGCCCCTCTCACACTCACATTTTGTTTCTTACATCTTCATTGATGCACTCCCAGCCGCCGTGGACCCCTTTGCGTCTCACTCCTTAACTCTTGTTCGTCTTTCAAACATCCTCCCTTATCAATCTTACACTGTGGTTCTTTGATTCTCGCGCTACAGCTCCTCCTCAGCCTCCTCACCCCTCGGAGGCTATACCAAACAAACAGCATCATCAAAGTGAAATCTGAACTTGAACTCTGAACTATTGGCTTTTCTCCCCAGGGAAATTTTCCATCAGGAGAGGCAACTGTATACACTGGCAGATGCTCACACACAGGCACACAGGGAAACACCCTCCAGCATACATATAAATACACATGAATGTGTGTATTTTCATCTTGTCCACTTCCTGAGCACACATTTGTTCTCAGTGCTAAACATCGTCCTTGTACATCCTGTGCGCTCCAACTGTGGACATTGTTTGTCCCTGACCCAAATCGCAGGATGAAAACTACGGAAGGGCAAAATAATAATTGCTCCTCTGGGTGGACCTGCCAGGTCTCCAGAAGGTCCAGACAGAACCAGGAATGTTCCACAGAAGCCAATAAAGCAGCAACTATTTCCTGTCCATCACATCAAAGTCTGAGGTACGATTACGGGAGAGAGAAATAGAGACAGAAAGCGAAAGTTCTCTTAAATGATCCAGGAGATCTGTGGACCTGCCTCCACTGGTTCAATTCTCCAGATGGCCAAAATGTTATACAACGGGAAACTTGGAGGAGCACGTTTCACTGCCATTCAGTCAAATCTCTAAAAACAGGGTTACGTTGATTAATGTGGCTTGTGGAACTCATCAGTGGTGATTACGCTGCTTAACCTGTGGGTTGGGACCCAAAACACGTCTGTCTGCTTGTGATGGCACCGAACTAAACAACAGCACTCACACAGTGTGTTGTAATTAGCCTGTTCCAAATGTTGAGACAAATTTCTCTGCTGACAAAAGGATTCTGGTCCGAGATTAAGACGTGATTTATTTTGGATAAAAGCCTCCTTTATACATTTATGCCAATTTAAAACCCATGTGCTGTCTGAGATGCTGTCTCTTTCTTTTTACCTGGTGTGTTTTATGTCAGTGAGAGGCGCCGACAAGCTTCACTCTCCAAAGCCTTTCCAGTAATCTTTCTCCGCTGGGCTTATCATTACTGTAATGACAAGGTGCGTCTCTATACACTGGCTCTATGTGTGTACTGTGTGTGTGTGTGTGTGTGTGGGTGTGTGTGTGTGTGTGTGTGTGTGTGTGTGTGTGTGTGTGTGTGTGTGTGTTTGTGTGTGTGTGTTTTCGTATACTCGAGACCATCTCTATGTGAAGAAACTGAGAGACCACACACACATACACACACATATAGACAGAGACATCATCATGACAGAAAATTGTGAGGTTAGACATACACTCACACAAGGACAGCCTGAGCCATAGGGCCTGCCTGTAGGTTCAGTATGTGTGTACAGATGTGTGAGTGAGTGCACAGTCTTGGTGACTGTGTCGAGGGAGGCCTGCTTTATACCAGACAGGGAAACGTTGTAGGTGGTAGAAGAGTTACATGTGCAAGCCCCTCCTATGTTACAACTCCAGCAATTTGAGTGTGTGTGTCTGTGTGATGAAGGAAATGGCCTTATGGATATTTACAAAGAATTATTAATTTGGAAAGCAGGGATGTGGCGTACGTGTGCGGTACAAAGTTGGGAGAGACGGGTAGGGGTGAGGAATTACAGATGAGGTGGTCCACATGCACATGCCCAAACATTCACACATACACACATACACTGACCCCACAGATGAGACAATTATGCCACCAAACACTCTCATTAGCCAGGGGGATAACGGTGTGGGTGGTGGGAGAAGAATGGAGGAGAGGAGTGGAGGAGGAAGAGAGGGGGAATTGATGGAAAATGGGGTTGTTTCACAGCTCATTGGAGATGCTCTCCCTGGCCTGCAGTGTCTGCTGTTTCCCTCATGGCTTCCAGATGCTACCATGAACTGCACTGACAGAGTCAGGCTGTGACTCCTACCATCAGGCAGTACAGCAGTGAATGCAGAACTATTGGGGTATGGTCTGTAAAATGCCAGTGGTACTCTATACCTGCATTGTGGTTAGAGCTGAGATGTGTGGGTGGGTGGCCAGGGGATGTTTTATTCTCGGTTGGATGAGGTAGAGTAGCATGATTAGTGTGTGTGTGTGTGTGTGTGTGTGTGTGTGTAAGAGAGAGAGACTCACAGGGACAATAGGTTGGGTAGGTCCCATGGAGCATCATCAGGAAGTCTCTCCAGCTGGTTGTTTTGTAGCATCCTGAAAGACACGTACAGATTATTAAGTTATAAGTAATAGGTCTATACGTGTATGTGGTGTGCGTGAGGGCACATCAAGCAGAACAAATAATTCCATCGTGAGGGAAATCTGACACAAGAAGGAAAGGGCCAGTGAAAGCTTGAAGAGAAGCAGAGAATGAAGGGTAGAAGAAAAGAGAAAGAGAAGCTCCTTGGGTGGGCTGCTGATGTCATTCTCAGAAGAATGGAGCAAAAAGCGAGGAGGAAGTGGGGAGCAAACAATAGCCCTCTCTCTCTCCTCTCCCTCCCTCGCTTTCTCTGTCTTTCTCTCCCTTCTTCTTTAAAGTTTTTATCGTGACCAGTCGTCTGATATTAGTGCACGAGGCGTATAGTCTCCAGTGTGTCGCTCTCAGCAGCGCCAGTATGCCTTTATCGTGGCATCATGGTGCCACAATATTCAGTCTTTCCGAGTCTGTGAGACAACAGTTAAACATCTTAGCTCACAGTAAAGTTAATATAATATAAGGATCCTGTATCATTTTTCTTTGTGAATATGAAATAACCTTGATGCCTCTACTGCCAATGATGATGCCTCTAGATTTTTTTTTAAATCTAAAATGTTTATTATCTATTTGTTTATTTTGCCATAAGTGATGGTTACAATGTTGGCATTAGAGTGCATTCTGGATGTCTCAAGATGTAAAGAGCATATTTTGCTATATTTATTTACATAACTCAATGTTTCACATTCTTTCGTAGTGAAGTGTATTTCACAATGGTCTCCTGTGTAAGATAGAATGATTCAGTGTAGAAAAAGTGCTGCTCAGGTTTGAGAGGATCATGAGAATGTTTCCACTGGGATGATGATGCCATGATAAATGCATTGAATTGAGTCTTTTTCCTGTTTCAAAGAAATTCTCTACAGGTAGCTTTTTCTTGTGTGTGTGTGTGTGTGTGTGTGTGTGTGTGTGTGTGTGTGTGTGTGTGTGTGTATTAGAGTCAGCAGGGACCTTGCGGTTGCCTACACAAGGTCAGCGGTGCATTTGTGTTTGACACGGCCTGACTTTAACTAATATATCGAGGAAGGAAACCAACAGCTCAGCTGCTCTGAGGTCAAAGAGACCGTCCAAAGTTTGCTAGGGTGTTACTGTGTGAAGCATGAATGCTTGCAGACTTGTATGAATTCAGGATATGTGTGTCCTTCTGCAGTAATGACATAATAGCCCAGGATTCATGGCTGGTTCACTCATTCCATCTCGGTGAGTTTCACAACACAAGGTGAAAGAAGATCAACTTGTGTCCCCCAGATTCCCTCAAATTACAAACCACAATTCTCAAGCTAAGTTTATATTCTGTGGCAGGGCTTCTCAAACTTTTCTCAGCCAGGGTCCAAAAGGAATTGAGTCGGTGGCCAAGGCTCATGAAATATGGCCGCAACGCATTAGATGCCGCACTCACAAGTCAGAGAGTTCCATGGTTTTTATGGTATCTTTGCACTTTTTTTTGTGATTTAATACATTACGGCAGTGCTAACAGTTGGTGGCCATGGATCATAAGGCTATGAACACACTATGAGAAATGGGGTGTTGAGAGAACAGCTTTGAATTGCATTTTTAAGTGATTTTTTTTTTTGTCACTTGCTGTAATCTCGGTGGGTGGTGTGACTGGGAGGTCCCTGCGTTACACCTGTGTGTGTCTGTGTGTGTGTGTGTGTGTGTGTGTGTGTGTGTGTGTGTGCGTGCTTGCAACTGAAACAGGGCTTGTTTGGGAATGAAGGAACTGCAAGCAGGGCAGGTCTCCCCCAGCCCATAAACTTTAACTACAGTTAATGATGCGTGGCCTGTGTGTTTTATTCAAGGCGGGAGCACAACTCTATCCCCCCAGAATGCTGGAGTGGAACAACCCACCTAGAATGAGGACTGAACCACCAGAGTGGGATAGGGTGGGAGGGAGGAGGTTACTTACAGAACTTTGAGGTTGTGGAGACCCTGGAGAGCGTGGCCTGAGATATACCTCAGCTGATTCCCTGAGATACGCCTAGGAGAGAAACGCAGACATCAAAAAGGAGAAAACATAATATAACAGTGAAAAATGAAATATAAGCACATACACAAAAAATGTACAAGTCTCATAAGAGAAGTTTTGCCTTTTGCTTTATTCTATGTTTTTGAAGTGAGCTGTGATATGACTTCATCCTTGAGTTCGTGCTTTGGGGTTACTTTTGGGGCAGTATGCAAATAACAATATTCTATTCCCTTCAATGTGGTTGCTATTGGCCCAAAAGCACACCCTGAAACCTTAACCAATCCTAGGAGCTCTGATGAGTGAGTAAAGACTGAATTGAATGAGACTGAGACTGGGTCAATAAGTGCAGAGTGAAAGTATTGTGAGCATGTGAGTGTGTTTATGTGTGTTTATGTGTGTGTATATGGTAAGGTGTTTACTATATATGTGCACATGAGCATGTGTGTGCAGTGTGAATGTGCGTGCTATTTTCCATGTCCTTGAGGTAAATTGGGCCCGTTCTGAGGGGCCTTGAGGACAGCGAGGGAGAGAAACCACACACATTCACACAAGCAATCCAATCAGTTTGTTTATCAAACACAGCACCTAATGGTCATTTGTGAGTGTGTATAAGATGTCCAAATAAATAACATTCAGTCCAGCAGAGTAAGTCTCAAGGTCACAAGCTGGAAGCACAGTTTAAACACAGATTTGGTCTTCACGGCTCGAGACCACCCACTTTTATTAAACACACAAGTTAAAAGTTACTCATTGGCATCCTCCTCCTCACACCGTTGCTCTACAGGTGACATCTGACATTTCAGCCTTATGCTAAGCAGCCTGCCTCTGGCTGAGTTGTTCCATCAATGCCAAGATACTGAAATATTGATATAGAGTTCTGCCTGCTTTTCCAAGCCACTATCATCCAGATGGTAATGGACGAGGGCTCCCAGCAAACTCCCTCTGACATCTGATACTTATGTCAACATGTCTCAGTCTTATTACTGTGCAGTGGCAAACCACACAACCCCACCCGCGCCTGCCAAATCTCACACTCAGCCCAGTTTAGAAATCTTATAGAGCTCGTATTTATCAAACACACACACACCCACACATACACATAGATGCACACCCACATCGGCATACTAGAACGCAAAATGGAGTGATCGTTATCCAAGCTATTGTGGTGCCATTTAGTCATGCCTCTCAAACCACAGTCAAAACTCATTCAAACAGACTTTGACTGCGCCACATGATGTCTCAATATGGATTCCACAGAGATGTAAGACACAGATGACAGAGAGTTGATCTGCAGTCACTGCAGCTCTTTGACCCAATATTCCAATATTCATTGTTATTTCAAGATAAACGAGTTCAATTTGAGCTTAGATCTGATTTTTTCACCCATAAAGAAACCAATATACGGCCCATTTGTTGTCCCTCAGAGGACAATAGGTCTGCTACTTCAATACCATTTCAGTTTCCGCTATTGCACAAGCTGGTCACCGGGGACCATTTCAATAGCTACTTTTCCAGAGGTAACTGTTTCAATAGGCCTTGCTGAGTTCCTGACACCAGTAAAATAGATCTAAAACTCTTTCTACAAAGACCCCTAAGTGCCTTCTTTTGGTTCCTGTTCAAACGCAATGATTAGTTACAGATGCATTGGAAGGAAAAAGATATAGGTAGCACCAAAGAAAAATAAAGTCTTTTCACTGGGGGGGATGAGTAGGGGCAGTAAATTAGAGTTTTAGAAAACAAACATTGTAGTTAAGGCCATGGTATGATGTACATGTCCTACTGCCAACCAGCCTTTCTCTATTAGCTGCACCATTGGAGCCAAAACAGCATTAGAGTGGAATCATGCTTTTTTTTTTTTTTTTTGCCAACTTCATTTGTCAAATGGACAATTATGGCGAAAGCGAAGATGGATATTGAAAAAGGAAAGAAATGTTCAGACGTTCTTGATAGACATCAACAGAACACCGGCAGTTGCGATTGACCAAGTGTTTCCATGATATCAGTGTGTGTATTTATGTGTGTACGTGTGTAAATGATCATATGTATGAGTGAATGTTCCGCACTTAGCCTCCTAGTCATTCCACATTAATCTCATTCTAATGAAAGGCGCCTTGCTCTTGTCAAACCGTGGCTCCAACTGTTTTTTTCTTTTAATTTGATTTGGGGATGGTTAGAATTTTTCTTGGCCCCTGGACTGTGTAGATAAAAATTCCACCTCAGCATAATTCAGCTCTATTGAAGTGATTCATAGATAAAGTAACAGAGGCCAGTGTAGTTCAAACATATGGAAGAGAAATTGGAGGGGTCGTAACAAAGATGAGACCACCCTGTTATCAGAGCTGATCAGTGAGGGCTTTACTGAAACACACCAACCGCTGATTATTCTATGTATCACCATGTCCTACTGCCTCAAAATAATAAACAAAAAGATGGATTAAAGACCTAGACAGCAAAGCCAGCATCAGATTTTGGGATACTATCTCAGGTAGTGATAGGACGTCATAGTGGCAGCAGGGCCAAGATGGTAGATAGGAGACGATGATGAAAGAAGTCGGAGAGGATAAACAGGTCTTATCAGAGAGAGTGCGGTTTGTGTGTGGGCGTGTCTGTAAGTACAAATGCATGCGTGACCTTTTTCACCCTTTGTCCATCAATAGAAACGTTATCCCTCCTTCTGTTCGGAGGTCCAGCCTGAGGGTCAACCACTTAACCTGGCGTTAACCCCTGAAATTATTGGAGTAAAATATAGACATGGAAAGTGACAGTGTGTGAATGGGGCGGGGATACGTGTTTGTGGGAGAGAAAGAGACGAGCAGACAAAAACCAATGTTGGCAACACTAAAAGGAAAAGTTTTAATTGACCTAGATAGTCCCAGCTGTGTGGCGCACCTGGAGTATCAAGACAGCCAATATTGTAACCCCTTAACCCTCGCCTACGTCATACTCCTGGCACATCAGCAGACAATCTTATCACCAAGAAGAACACAAGCAGGGCAGCGCTGGCCTCCTCTCACCACTTCTCTCCTCTTACATTTGGATTTCATTTGTGCGATAGTCGGAGAGCACCTGAGAGCACACTCACAGGGCTGGAGAAGCCCGGCCTGGATGGATATTCCAGGTCTGGCAGATACTGCCAAAGACAAGATCAGATTTATCAGAATTTCAGTCTTGAGCTGATAACATGAGCTAGCACCATATTCTAAGCACTCTAAGCTGGTACTGCGTCAAAAGAGGCAAAGCCAACTGATGGTTGAGGGTTTAAAAAAAAAAACCAGTGAGATTGTTTTTCCTGTCAGGCCACTTTGAATGGGCAGAATTCAGCTCTGTATTTATGAGGTGAGTGATGGCTACAGATAATGATAACATGAGCATGAGAGACTCGACTCAAACGGCTGATTATGAGAGGAGTCAAAGAAAAAAGGCAGAGGGAAACTTGATCTCCGAAGGTACGAACAGCATGGACTTTGATACTGATGATAGGCAGAAAGCGCTATCACCTTCTTTCAGGAAGGGCTTTTAGGGGGACAGTTTCACCTAAAACCACCCTCTACTAGTTCCAAGTTGCAATTAGATAAGAAATAGATGGCGCATCTTTGATATTAGAGCGGAACATTTGAAGAGAGGGGATGTCTTTGATATGTCAGGAAGTAGATGAGTAACCAGTCTCGGAGTCTGTACCGGAGTGTGGGCATTGCTGCCCTCTCATTAATCCATAGACATGCAGTCTGCCTCTCAGTCGCCTCTCTTCATTCTCCGTCTGACTGACAGTTGCGTTCAGGTTTCTGTGTTTGAATTAAGAGGCGATTTACTGATCAAAGCGCTAAATGAAGGCTTAATGAGAGGGATCTGAGATCAATAGAATAAGATTTAGAAATAAAGAGTTAGAGGTAGAGAAAGGGCTGGAGGGAGGGGCGATTACACTTATATTTTATTATCAATATCAATGCCACAATGAATCAAAGGGAGGTTTTCTACCTGCTTTGTGAATTCGTTTAACCACCTCATTTGAGGTTCAAAGGGATTATCTGTTTGCACTTTGATACTATAGACCTGAGCTAAGAGATAAGAGGAAGCATGATACAGTTTACGTTTCTGAGCAGTGCTTCAGAAGGATACTCTGTATGTGGCTTATAAGATTTTATTCCCTCTCTGCCCCATAGAGTAAAACAGGATGAAAGCTGGACTTCTTGCCATAAGCAGATTTGTTTTGGTTTGTAAGAACGTGGAGAATGCCAGAAAGGGGGAAAAAAGTAGAAAAACTATCAAAGGCAGTGACTGCAGCTTGCAATAGCCTGCAGTAAAATGGAGATGGGGGTCTGTAGAAATCAATTGGAAAGGAGAGGAGATAGAGTGAGGGAGGGCAGGCCGGGAGGTAGAGCCCAACATCAAACAATTTATCACTCTACCAGTCACAACCTGCCTGCCCCTTGCCTCTCCCTGTGCTACCAACAAGTGCTGTAGACCCACATCAAACGGTCTCGCTCTCAAACCAACCGTGTTTGTGTTTACAGCCTCGGTTTGTTTTTCTTAGCGCTATAACTTGTCGTAATTATAATGTGTCTACCATAACCTGCATTGCTTCATCTCTCTAAACCTCCTAGACAGGAGTGGATGTCAGAAATCTGCTTCTCCCTGCCTTGGAACATCATCATCGGATCAGCATGTTTCCAGAAATGGTCAGCAGGCTATAAAAATTGGCTTTAGGGCAGGAACATCCTCCTTGGAAGAGTTACAAAGCAACAGAACGTCTCCATAAAGTGTCAGAACATGAGAGCGATACAGAGGAAGCAAGATCAGCGGGGTTGTAAAACGCTGGGAGTATTGTCTCTGGACAAACACAGGTGGAGCTGCATCCAAGACCCCCACCCCCTTTTCCCCAAAGCAGGCAAATGTCAGCATCGATGTTCAACATCACTCTGCACTGGGTGGTTCTGATTATTACACCATCAGCAATATCTGACCTTTACCGTTTTTTACGACCGCAAAAGTTCAGATCAGCAATTCAACAAACGACAATAAATCAAAGTCTTGAATTTAACTCTCGAACTTTAAGGTGTCACAAAACTTAATTGTTCAGCTTCGTTCTACTCTTCAGATCCAGTTTGACTGTGACTCAAAGCCAGCTCAATGGTTATCCAGCTAACCTTTTACTTTCATCATCATTGGCTCATGCCTCACAGGCTGCAGCTGCAAGAATTAGCAAAGAAAACAGCGGACTGTTCAAACACCCCATGCAGACACACACACACACACACACACACACACTGGCTTCAGAAGCAAAAGAATCAGGTGAAGGCTGACATACACACATAAGCCCCCACGAGTTACTGCACACTTACACACACATTCACACCCTTGGGGCATATCTGTGGGCAGCGGGCCTTTGTCAAACTGAGACTTAGCTGAATTCTGCTGAGTGGTCAAATCAGATATCGGCCAGGTCGACCGAAAACACGTTCAAAAAGTTTTGTGATTTTGCTACGGCGTCTGTGCTTTCATCAGCCCTATGAGAAGGAAACCAACACCTTCTATTTTGTTATGTACTGACCAATGTGTGTCTGTAGCACATAGTATAGAAGTCAAGAAATTTGGCACAGAGAGTCAAAATCTTAGTCTTGTTTTCTTATTTTAACATATTGTTTATTTTGTTACCAACCAAGAAAAGTATAAAGAATCATGTCTGTTTCGGCATTTAACTCATTTAGTGTATTGGCACCTATATCAAAACATTTCTAATGATACCCAACCGTACCTATACTTAATGCAATTAACAAGAAAAACATAAATCTTTGCTGTTTTCATTTTCCCCAATCCTGTCCTGAAGTTCTCCTATAGCGTGTTGTTTGTTTTGGCAAAGGCTTGTGTCTACGTGTGTACTGCTCCTGCTCAGCTGTCCAGCTGTAACAAAGTCAAGGAGGGCAAGAAAGCAGCGGCTTGGATGCTGAGCACAGAACCTGCTCTCTAAACACTTTAAGGACCATATATTCACTCTCTGAGTGAATATCAGGTTCCCCTCGCCTCCCTCTTTTGTGCAGCCATCCCAGGATCTACTAGCCCTTTGCTGCAGGCAGTTTCTTGGTAGGAGAGATCAGAGGCAGGCCAGAGTCATCAATCCCCATCACTGAGGTCTGCGCATATCAGCGGCTCGGGGAATGACTGTTTCTTGTCATGTGTGAGTTGTGACGATGGAGGTTTATTAATTGAATGTTAGTTTTTGTACTCACAGTTCTGATAACAGGTGCAGTCGGTGGAAGGCTCTGGGCTGGATCTCGCTGATGTTGTTCATACTCAAATCCCTGGAGAGAGAAAAGGGGGAGCATCAGCATCAAAGTATCAATCAATGTACACCTTATCAATGTTCTTTTGTACATGTAAAATTACGAATCTTTAGAACGCATTTTTCACGTGGCGATCAATCATCAAGAGAGGGGAGTAGTCCGCAGAGAGAGGTTAGAGGGTTAGGTAGAGAGGTTGGAGGAATTTTCCCCAATGAATCATTGTTGGGCAGCTGTAATTTCCTCCTCGTCCCAGTGACTCTTTCTCTTTTCCAGATGTCTCATTCTACCTTCTCTCAGATCTGACCCCTCAGTCTCCCTCCATATCTATCTCTCTCTCCCCTCTCCATCTCCCCTCTTCTTATTTCTTTCCTCAGGTTTCTCAGGAGACCACCTACTTCCCCCTTTGTTCACTGCTGTAACATAGACACACTCCATTTCTCTGCGTCTCTGACACACACACTCTGACGTGAGAGGGTGTGTTGGGGGGTGAGTGTTGACGCAGCTGTGTTGCGGTCAAAGAGGGAGAGGTGCAGGATGCTCAGATACATGCATGCATGCGCACACACACACACGCACACGCACACGCAACCTACTTTTTTAACACTTGGGATAGTATGAGGACAACTTATGTGTCAGCCTCTGGTAGAAAACATACATAACCTTGTGGCCCCAGTCATGTAAGGTCATCTCTTTGAAAAACACAATGAAAGCAAAGAGCTGTTACGTCACCCCTTCTTTGCTTTCACAGCCCTTGGGGTCTCGCATGAGTCTTCAAGAGTGAGTCTTGTATGTGCGTGTGTGTCTGTGTGTGCGTATGACACTAACCATTGCTCATAAAGCCAGACCACCGGGCTAGCAAGTGTAAACTGTGCTCTCAGAAGCCCTTTGCAGTTGGGAGTTTTGACACACTGGCTGTTTGTTTGTCAAGTCAGCCAAGCTGACGGGGGGCTGGATGAATTTATCCGCAGGCATGATCTACATTCAGCTTCAGGGAAGATGTGGAAAAAATCCTGCATGGCAATACTGTGGTCCACCAATCTGGGTATTTGAGTAGCCTGTCATATTTAGCAGTTGTGACACGACAAATCTAGTGCGCCAACAGTTTGGTACCCCGTCAAGGACAACATTTAACATCAGGCTCTGGGATGTGGACCCACTGTCATTTTGGGTGAGGAGGTGTGTTCTCCCCATGTGATGAGCTTGCAATGTTAGCTGTGTCCTTTCGGCATGAGATTTTGTAGGTCAGATAATTATGTAGCCTTTTTACAGCCTCTGCTGACATTGAATATTTTCCTTATGAAAGCATAATAATGGCATGTTAGTTTCCCTGCATAGGAATTTCCTGTTACGGATGCCCCCTCCTGGGAGGTCTGACTGCAGAGAGAGGGGTTCAAGGCGTTACTCTGGGACACATAGGCAGGGTGGATGCTTTCTATCAGCGTTGAGGGGAAAATGGTTGATTCTCTAATGATACTGCTTTGTCTGTAATTGCAATTTCATTAATCACATCACAATTACTGACTTCAACGTCATTGTATGTTTTGATGAGCAGGTCCCTGTAATGTTTGTATCTTGTGTTCGTCTGACAGCCCACCACAAGCACAGGAGTGGCATTATACACATTTATGCTGTGGAGAGTGGTAATGCATGTTGACAGCTGGTGGTGGTAATGCGCCATAAAAGGTAGCAATGGGCCAATAAAAGAGGAGAAGAAGGAAACCACAAGCCAGAGTAAATAATGCAAAACATTCAAAAAAAGGTTTTGCAAATGTTTTAGGAGGTATAGGGCTTCAAGGATACGCATGCAGTTTGGTGTGAAAAACTGAATGTAGCCATGTTTGTTTATAATAAAAACTCCACAGGGCACTTTTACATATTATAGCAAGACTTCCCACGGTCATGATATTCCTGGAAAAGTTATGAAATTAGAAAACCTGTTTTCCAGACCTGGAACTGGTTTGGAATAAAGAGAATGTTTTGGAAAAGTATTGAATATATATTGTTTTGGCTATTGTTTAAAATATGATCATAAAAATCCCAAAACATAATGTTACGCGAAATACGTTCCTTGTATTACTAATTTAAAATCTAGTGCTGTGCTTTCTGACTGTTGAAACATCACTAGTATCATGTGATACACAATGTTAGCAAGCGCTAGCAGTTTGCTTATCTGCAAATTCCTGGGAAGTGTGTGTTTAATAATGTTTGGCTTTCGAAGGACAAATATAATACATGGTTCAAGAGAGAGGAAGACCCTAGCCTGCGCCATATGATCACTATATAGGCCTATCTATTTTAAACTACTTAAATGAAGTCGTGGAAATGGGGTAAAACATAATGTAAAGTTATGGAAAAGTTTTGGAAATTCATTGGTAAAAGTGTGTGGGAACCCTGTATAGCCTCATTATATGTGCATAGAATCTTCTTATGTTATCCAGGTTTCAGTTTATATTGAAAATATTACAGTTATGAATGAATGATTACACGAGTGAACTAACAAATCAGTAAATATGGTAAATATTAAAATGTTCTTTTAAGTGCACATCGGCTCCTAAGAATGTAGTACAGTGTAACTATTTACTTTACTTAATAGGGAACAGTAAAAGAATCTAGTAAATTTAAGCAAATTAACAAATAATGTGTAATTTATTACTTTTTCTTACTGTTGCTGATGATGTCATGGGACCTCAAATACTGTGGTGATGTCATGTGAATCATATACTTCATGTTTGTCCCATTTCTGGCAAAATCTGCTCAGGCTCCAGGCAGTAATTTGGGAATGAATACAACAAGTGTAATGCACTACTGCTTGATTAAAGTCAGAGGTAAATATAAGTGATAACAAAGTTGCCATGGAGATGACACAGCCAGCAGTAACAGCAAACCAACTCACATAATCAAGAGTGGGTGACATCACATATAACACAGGACACACACGATCACCTCACGGGGCCTCATGAACAATACACATACACACCTTAATCCTATTCATTGTCTGTGTACTAATATTCTACTGAGAAAAATATTTATTGGAACATTTGGCGGGGTGAATTATTAAAGTATAACAACACACACACATTCAGGTACACATACACACACATACACACACACACACACACATCACCCAGCTTCTGGGGATGCGCCCATGGATGGAGACAACTCTCCATTATCTGGTCCTGATTAAAGAAGCCATAAACAAACGTTGTGTGAAGTCCATAACAGCGGCCTCACTCAGACAGAATAAACACGCAGCAATGGAGAGAGAAAATGTTTAAAAATAAAGACACACAGTGGTGAGTCATGGGGAAAGGTTGAATGCAGCTCTGCTCGGCTGTGCTCTCCAAAGAGCTCATTGGGAAGCCGGAGAGAGAGAGAGACATTTCTGCTGTGCAGGCCAAGGCCTCCGCTGACAACTTGACGTATCGTTGGAAGGCGCTGCGCTATGGCTTGTTTTTAAAATCAAATAACAGCTGTGGCTTTTTTAAACCATGATAATTATGATTGATGACTACCACATGTGCATTGTGTCGGCTGGCGCTGTGACGTACAGATATTTTCAGCGCAAATAAACGGCCGCAAAAGAAATGAGAAAGAGAGCGCTTAAAGATTTTGCAGGCTCCGCAGCGTATGGGAGTTTCACAATTAGAATTGGGCTTTCCGTGTGTCCCAATTTTATGGGCATCTCTAATGTGTGTGCTGTGTGAGACTGAGTGCAAGTATGTGTGTCAGTATCTGCGTCTGTGTGTGCAGTACAATATTTTTTCCATTTATAGGTGACTGCGGTGTGTGTGGTAAAATGTCTGTTGTTCATTTTCACACTCCTATTGTTCTCCAGTGAGCCTGCAGATGTGGTGGGTACAGTCCCTGGTCGCGCTTTCACCACATCATACATGGACGCTGCCGGGGCATGGAGACGGATTGCTGTGTGGGTCTGTGTGTGTGTGTCTGTGTGTGTGTGAGTGAGGGACACAATCAAAGTTCATGTGGTTTTTCATGTGAGTATTCAGTGGGGAACCATCTTGCCCTATCTTGGCCATCGCGGCGTCAAGAAAGCAGCCTGATATTGTTCGCAGGACAACACATCTCTCAACCGACAGAGTCACACGGGCCATCTCCTCCCCTCAGATCTCCGTCTGCTGCTGAATGACGAACTAAAGACTCCCGAGCAGAGGATGCAGACATGGAGACCCATGCTCATCGCTCAACAAACACACTCCCAAATGTGCCTCTTAACTGTTCTTTTTATCACCCCACCACCCCCCACCCCCCCGGCTCTGAACCTGCAGAATGACTGACAAAGCCCCCAGTGATCTCCTTCTGTTTCCCTGGAGAGGAATTAGATATTTCATGTGCGTGCATGTACATTTTGTGTGCTTAAGCACAGTAGCGTGTGTGAAATTGCGGCCAATATTGCAGCAATTGGAGGAGTAAAAAGATATGGGCATTTTTCCATCCCTATTCCCTCCATCGTTCCGTGATTTGCGGACACACAATGTGCTCTGACGGATCGTTCAGTCTTTCCTCTACAAAGTGTGTGAGTGGTGTGTACGCTTATGTGCATGTGAATGTAAGAGAGAACAGTTTGGCATGGGAAGAAAGGTAAAGCACATTTTTGACTGCTTTATGCTGTGATTGATAGAGCAACCATGGCAAGGAGCTTGTCTTAAGGGGGGAACGGAAGCATGAAGAAAGAGAGGTACATTTCCATTCATCAGCCTTGGCCCTTTCTCTCCCTCTCTCTTATGCCACTCTATCGCTCACACTCACTCTTTCTCTCCCAATCTCTGTTTCAAATTTCAACTGGAGCATGGGGTTACACAGTCCGGTAGTTACAATAATGTGATTTATCATATTTCCCCTTCGCCGTCAACAGAACTACTGAAGTATGTTATCGGCTCTGTGATCAAAGGCAGTGTGTGTGTGGGTGTCAATGTGCCCCTAGCTCCGTTGTAGCCAATTCCAAACTGGAAGCATTTCTGACAAGAGCTGGTGATTTAGCGCAGCAAAACAACTGGCCACATCATATGGGAAGCACCGCTGTTTATTTTCAGAGACGTACACACACACACCCACGCTACATCCACAGGCACTCGTACACACTCAAGGCTCCGGGTGGCTTTTGTGGGGTGAATGATGGACCACCCTGGCAAGTGAATATACCCACAGAGCGGGACAGATGCGATCAGCAGTCAGGTGTCTGTTTCTATCATTAACGGGGAAACGTGTTAGTTGGACAAAGCTGTGCAGGAGCAGGCTGAGGAGAGATGACTCGATACATTTCACTTTGGATAATTCCATTGTCTCAAAGTAAAAAAAAAAGAAGAAAAAACTTGTATGGAAAAGTTTCTGGCATGCTGCTCAAGCATTAAATTGCATGCAGGTACAGTACATAACAAAGCAGGCAAAAAGCATGTAAATAAACAGGCTTATATTGCTGCCCTTGAGAAGGATGTTTTTCATGACTCTCTCTTACACACACATACATACACACACACAAAATCACTTCACAAGAGCCATACCCTGAGGTCTTCCCTCTCACTTCCTCCTCTGCTCTCTCTCTCTCTTTCTTCTTGCCTCCCTGCCAATCCCTTTCTCCCTCGCTCAGGTGGAGACTCTTACCAAACAAACAGCCAATAATGGCGGTAAGCCCTGCACCTTTGAAGGCGGCTTATCTGTGAGGAACATTAGAGTAATAGATCTTTAGTGGAAATCAACAACCAGAGCCTTGCCCAGAGGGCAGGAGTTCTGCATTAGCGGTGCTTGAGCCACACCTTGGCTGTCTTTTACAGTAACTATGGCAGTAATGTCTTCAGTCGGATTCAGCCAGTCTGATCCTCTCCGCTTAGTTCTTTGAAACAGTTAAGGCCACGATGAAAGGGGATCTTTCATTCCACACAATGCAACTGGTAGTCAATACTCGGGCACCGCCTTAAAGAGGGCCTAAATGGTTGTCTGCATTAGTGTGTGTGTGTGTGTGTGTGTGTATGACAGAGAGAGAGCAGAATGTGTGTGTCTACTGTGTGCGAGGGTGAGGTCTAAGTGTGTTAGCTTTTTTCTATCTGAATAGACTGACTGCTTTGGCATTCAGTTTCCCTCGCGGTCACACATGAACTTGCACACACACACACACACACACACAGGCATGCACACACACAAAGAGTCAGGAAGGAGGGTACAATGCTGTCCTCCCCTCCTCCTTCCCCTAAAGATGTTTTTTTTTTCTCTCCCTCTCTCACAGACTTCCTGGGAGGGGTACACTGCCCTTTGTGTCCGAAGGCACTCTCTCTTTATCTTTCCCTCTCTTATTCTCTCTTTCTCTCATTCATGGGGCACAAAGAGCGAGGGAGAGGGCAAGGAGAAGTCTTTCACCTGGACAAGGAGGGCCACGGGGAGGACTCGGCTACAAAAGAGCAGGGAGACAGAGAGGGCGGGAGGAAGAGAAAAGAGGAGATAACGAGACAGAAAAGGGAGATGCGTCTGTGTATTTGTGTTCCCATGTTTTGTGCTCTTTTCTGCTCGCTGCGGTTTAGGGGAGAATGACAGGCGGATGTCTGGGTGGAGAGAGCGGCTGTTTAGTCTAAGGCCATGTCATGGGAAACATATTCATGCCCTCTGGGACTTATTCATACCCTGGTATACCGCACACACACATACACACGTGCGCGTACACACTTTATGTCCGCTCCTTGTCCTCCCACACACACCCTTTCATGAGACAGAGGGGAGGGGGGTGAAAGGTCAAGCACTTCAGTAATGGAACAGGAAGTGTTGGAACAGTCGGCACTACACAACATACAACTGCCTCCAACATGTGGACAGGACTGACAGGCAGCTGTTGTGGGTAGGACATAGCTGTGGAAGGCAGAAAGGCATTCACAGCCCTGCCCATAGTCTACTAATCTGTTGTTTTGGCATGCATATTTTGTCTGGCTTTCATATATGTCCGTTACATGACATGTACTGGAGAGGATTTTTTGTTTCTTTCTTCGAAGCTAACGGTTTATGCCACATGAAGGAAATGTTTCATGAGCACAGGACAAACACATGCCACTGGAATCTGTTGAAATAATGGCAAAGACGTGTGGAAAAGGGTTACAAATTTCACCACTTTTCCACACATCCTGAAAAGGTATCTCTTACAGAGGTGTTCTTTCCTGCACACTGATTCGAGGCAGATTCTCAGCAGTGGATACAACGATAAATGAAACCCGATGAGTATTAGTGTCAGGCTCCATTATGACTTCATTTGGTTGAATGGCAGAAACAGGAGGACACTGGATCTAGTTAGAAGACCGCTCAAATCCACTTCTGGCTCTCTCCTCCTTTACTGCTGCACTCACAGATCTATGATCAGCTCATCTGCTCCATATATTTAACAGTATCCAAGGATAACATCTAGATCTGAACTTAGATCAGCTCTTGATGAAATCTTACCCCATACCAATGAGGACATGTGGCTGCTGTTGGTTTAAAGAGATTTAGTTTGGCCTCTCGCCATGCATGTAAAAAGTCCAGATTTCCTCTTTTGCTCCTTCTCAGACATGTAATAGAGACGCGAGTAAGTCTGGCTGCAGTTGCAGTGGCTCTGCAGTGGCAGAATTCCCTTTACGGCAGATGGAAAATACACCTGTGAAGTCCAGTCTTAGCAAGAATTATACTGTTGCCTTATGCCATCATAGTGACCTGACTGCTGTTTCTGCATTCAGATCTGTTACCCTAACCCTCCATTCTTTCCCTCCTTACTTCATTCATCTCTCCACCTTCTGTTTTCTACATCCCCTCTTCCACTTTCTGGACATTCCTGTGCAGTGCCCCCATTTGGCTATATTATGCGCGCGCGCGTGTGTTGTGTGTGTGTGTGTGCCCTGAGGTGTGTGCACATGTGTGTGACATTTAAGTGTGTCTGTGATTGCTTCTTTGTTCCCTTTAGCTAACTCCCGTCCCAGTGGTCCTTTCTCCCGACCTAATCCCTGCTAGCATCGCTGTATCAGCACTGCTCTGTGGGATGCTTTGATGCTGCACAGGGGGATTGGATAGGGCATTAACCATCATTAAGTCAGTATGTGCATGTGAGTGTGTGTGTGTGTGTGTGTGTGTGTGTGTGTGTGTGTGTGTGTGTGTGTGTGTGTGTGTGTGTGTGTGTGTGTGTGTGTGAGTGTGTGCAAGCAAGCATGCATATGTGTACATACATCCATGCTTGAGCAACGTGTTTTCTTGTGTGTAACGTGCACATGGGGGTCTTGTGGGTACGTGCATGTGTGTGTGTACGTTGTTGGAAAGGGCATTAAGTATCATTAGCTCTTACTAGTCATCACCTGCACACTGCCAGCCCCACATGAGCCACTTTAGTCGGCAGGCCTGGCCAGCGATCACACAGATAGGCAGACAGAGACAGACAGACCCATATTGAGGTACAGGGGGAACTTAGAGAGCTATGTACTACACACACTGCTGTCAGCACTCATGTAAACGTTCTCCTTTATGTCTACAGCTCGCTATTTTTGTTTTTTATTCAAAACAAATCTGGGAATTTATTGTGTTTATTTGGAATATTAAAGATGGCTGGAAATCCTATCCTATCCTAAAAATACCATTTGCAGCAGAAACACTGTAACTTAACCACTGTTTTGTACTTACCTAGATGAACTCCTCATTTTTCTCCTCACATTCTGTTACCAAAAATGTTTTCTGAGCCATTTTAATCACAAAAGTAATTTAACCAGAAAGGAGAAAAGACACAGACATGATGAGACGTAAACTATATAAACCAGAAAATATAAAGTTATAAGATCAGGAGATAGCTAAAGAAATATTTTTTGCAGTGATTTGGCTTCTCTAAGACTTTGTGGAAGCCTGATCTAAAATTTGAGGAGCAACAGGAAAAGAGTGCGGTAAACTGCAGCAGGAAACTGACATCTTTTGGTTGTGTGGAGACATGAAATAGTTTAAACCAATCTGCTCCTTTTATGATAGTGTGGTGTTTTTCTGGTGAAAATTGATAAATAAAAAAATAATTAGTCTCATGTATGTGTTATCTGACCATAAGCACAGACACTGACACAAATGACAGCTCGCAATGTAACAGGTCATGGATGCACATGTCTACACACATATGCATGTACACGCACTAGAACAGTTAGGGACATTTGTCATGGCCTGGCCCAGGCTGAGACAATGCCTTCTCTGTAGTGGAAAAGAGAGGGCTACAGCACTTGCACAGATTCATGCACACACACACACATACACACACATTCCCATGGATTCCCAGGGTCGGAAAGGGGCTGAATAGGAGTCTGGGCCATGCAGGCATTCTGAATCCTCTCAGTCAGAAACAGGCCTTCACCCCTCAACCACACGTCACGGGGAGCACATTCCTGGCCCCCGTGTCATACTTGCGTCACGCTGCTATCACATGAAACATACAGATTTACATATTCTGTCAGTGGGCACAGGTCTGACCCCAACAAATACCAACCACTGTTTGGTGTTCGGTCCACATGCAGGTGCACATACACCCCAAACACATTCTCCATTTTACTTCCCTGATCTCCACCTCCTCCACCCTAGTTCCCCTCAAGATCTTGTGTCGTGATTGCTTTCTACTATTTTCTAAAGGACAGGATATGGAGCGGCAGAGCACACTATGGCCTCTGTGTCTTCTCTGCCTGCCGCTCCCGAGGGAATTGTCATTGTTTCCATTGTTGCCCTCTACCTGCCTACCTGCCGTCTGTCCCTGAGCGACATTTAAAAGCCTCCCAGGTCGCTCTCAGGAAACCACAAACCACTGCACTATCCAAGGCTAACTGCCTATCCCTTCTCTCCAACACCCTTCTGGCATAAATATCACTTTTGTAGCAGGCCCAAGTGGCTTTTTCTGCTGGTGCTCACCGTGGGCCTCCAGGGAATCTAGGAGAGAGCTGAGGAATTGACACTTCGAGGCAAACACTTCAAGTTTTTGCAGGAAGGAAGGAAGGAAGATCGGACAAAATAAGTGAAGGAATGTAGAAAGGAAATAGTTTGTGCAGTAAATTAAGTTTATGCAATTTTTTTAAGCAGAACAGATTAACTATAATGACATACTGTATGTCACTGTTTTCCTCCTCTGTATAATCAGAGGTGCGTAACTCTCTTCCCCAACTCTGATCACAGCTGATAGTTAGTTGGCTTGTAGCCAAAGCACCTCCTCCCCCAACCGACACACACACACACACACCTTGAAAACATTTACACCATTTGGCTTGGGTACATACCCTTCACTTTTCTCACTCCGCTGCCCTGATCTATATGCATTCAATTTGATTTTCTAAGACATTGCACATCAGTGATTATACATTTACACTCAGTGCTGCATGGCCAGCTTCAACACCTGCTCTAAACACACACACATACACACACATGCTCAAGCACTTAATGTATGGATTCTTGTTCTATCTGAAGGAGGAAACAGGTGAAGAAAGGAGAATTGGTGGGGTAAGAAGGATAGACAGAGAGCGCGAGGGAGGGGAGTGTAGTTGAGGCAGGCGGGGGGCTACCATAGACGTCTGGAGCCAGGACACTGATGCTGGAGCTGATAGCTGCTGTATAGAGGACCCTTCTCTGACAGTATACACACACACACACCGTTGTCTTTCCTCTGCAATTCTCTTATTTTTGTACATTTTTCCCCTCAAAACCTCCTCCCCCCCCATCCCTTGCAATCTGCCTCTCTCTCTTTCTGTCTCTGTGTGTGTCTCTCTCTCTCAGACATGGTGTTTACAGTGTGACCCCCGGTCACTCATGATAGGAATCATTCCATCAGCATAATGGCTAAATGACACGCACACGACTGTTACAGTCATGGCCACCATACAGGGACAGGATGTTGTCTCCTGCGTGTGTGTGTGTATGTGTGTGTGTGTGTATGTGTGCGTGTGTGTGTTGTGTGTTAACCTAAACTGAGTCTTCAAAATCTTCCAATACACATTTCTCTGTCATCAATTTCTAATCCTCTCCTTTCTCCTTGACAGTTTTCACCCCTTTTCTTCATCTTCCCTCTCTCTCTCTCTTGCTTCACCTCCACTGGCTAGAAAAAAAAAATTCCCTCAGCAGTCTGGGTGGTCTTCACACATGCACACACACGCGCGCACTCACACACTCCTTGGTTTTCCTCTGTCTGGTAATGCGCTAGCTGTGGTTTCCTGGCCTCGACCAAAACACCGTTAGAAGTTCACCGCTACCACAAAGCATCACCTAATCGCTGCTCAACTCCAGTCACAGAGCAGCCCCAGACCCACATACAATGCACACACACTCTTTCCCTCTTACACACACATGCACACACTGAAGACCGCTGAGGGAAGTGGGAGATGTGTAAACATAAGCACCTGACAACCTTAGAAACAGTCTATATATGTACATATATCACACCAGCCAGATCATGAACGTATTCATCATTTTCATTATGATTAAATGTTTGCTTTAAATATGTATACATCTTTCAAGGGGACAGCTGACTAATTCATTTGCCTCCAGCTAACAGTTGTGGCAGACAAGCTACTTATTGTGTCACTGTGAAGCCATCTTTTGTGACGAGTTACCTCGCTTGCAGCTACACATAAAACAGCGCCGATCCCCGATGCACGCACTGTACACCGTGTTCTCAAACTCAACACACATTAACACACAGGCACACACACCCGCACGGACGCGCACCCTTGGGCACTGTCTTTCCTCTCTAATCTGATATCAAAGAGAAGGTCTTTCAAGGCGTCTCACATGACAGCTCATTTCATGTGTTGCCCACGGAAACGATTATTGTCATAAATCTCTACCCACTCTGCTCTAAGTTGCTCGGAGCACCTTTGCCTCCCAATAGTTGAATTCCTTTGCAGAGTCAACCTGTATTCACCTCTGTGTTATAGTACAATCGTTTCTGTTGATTAGTATTCCATTATGTATCTACCTATATGCAGTGGGGTCGTCCAAATGTGCAAATAAACACCAGAAAATGGAGTGAATCATGCATTGCCTGGATTGCCCTCTTGGCCACTATAGCATGTACAGTTGCGCTCACTTTGAAGTGCTCTCAGATGACACGGGTGAATGATGTCATATACTTTCACAGCGTTGTGTGGATGTGGTTTGTAATGTGGACTGTTCCCAAGCAAATCCCTGTGACCTCGGCAGCCTACAGTATGTGCTGGGAGGCTAATCCAGCCTGCACAGCACAGCAGGGCGTGCTGGACAGTTCGACAGATCCTTGTGAGGATTGGAACGGCTCACCTTTTATTCTCCAGGACGAAATGAGAAACTGTAGCCTGCTGTGCTGGGCTCCGGGTTGTGTGTGTGTGTGTGTGTGTGTGTGTGTGTGTGTGTGTGTGTGTGTGTGTGTGTGTGTGTGTGTGTGTATGCATGTGGGTAGGGGGAGGAAGGGGAGGTTGTTGATGTTTTGTTTAATGATTTTTTTTTTCAGCGAAGCAAAAGAGAAATCTCTGATTCTCTATCTTCTATCTTAATTTGTTGCGGCATCTCTCCGACTGTCCCACATTCCCTTCTTCTCCCTGCTGTAGTAATGTGTGTTTGTGTGTGTGTGTGTGTGTGTGTCACTGTGTGTGTGGGCGTGTGCGGTTGGTCGCTGAGTTTATTTATCTTATTCTAAATCAGCCCTCAAACTCACTAATTGGTCCAGTTCCACTGTTAGGTAACACGGGGAAATGAACAATTACTCTTGTGTTTGTAGGGAATGATTTGTGTTTGTGTGTATATCTGTGTGTGTGTGTGTGTGTGTGTGTGTGTGTGTGTGTGTGTGTGTGTGTGTGTGTGTGTGTGTGTGTGTGTGTGTGTGTGTGTGTGTTTGTGACTGTAGTAGAGCAGTTAAGAGCAGTGTAGACATTCAGAGAGAGTCTCAGGTCATCACTGTTTTTATTTTAGAGGAGGACAGAGAGGCTCAACACTGTCCCTCTCAGATTCATCTCAGATTCATCCCTCCTTGTGTGTGCTTCCTTGGTTGTGTGACGTGCCCTGTTGTTGGGCCAACCGCCTGATGTTCTCATAGGTAGAGTGATTCCTGGATGGAGTTAGAGACCGTATTTCACCTCCATAAACTCTACATGTGTTTTAACTTTCAAATGAAGAAATCTGGCCGCCGCAGGCTCCCACAACAGCCGACGAGTCGGGCATCATTCAAGTACAGTTGTCTTTTATGTGTCTCTTTTAGAGTCGTTTGCTACACAAACTGTTGGTCTTTTCTCATTCCCTCTGAATTATGTCCCTCCACTCTTGTAATACTTGTAGAGCCCCTAGTGATCAACTGTTCTATCACACCCTGTTTCCTGGATTTGACTTCTATCACTTCAATATCAGTTATCACAAAGTGTCTCTAATCTGTCCTCAGAGGCTTACGCAGTGAGGCAATTTGTAAGATCTGGCTGTGAGCCACAGCAGGATGGTGTAAGAAACTGCTCAGATCTCCTATCTTTTACATAATATAAGTCTAAAGCTTCTCTTATTGCCCTTAAAAAGTCCTGGTGGTGAAGTGGGCTTAATTCCTGCAACTCGTTATGGGGAAAAACTGTTAATGAGTAGCATTAATGATCATGTTTGTATTTACAGTATGTGCCAACATTTTAAACACATACTCACAAATCATAAAAATTACGTGAACTTTTCTTCAGTCTTTGCAAATAAGTCCTTCAAAGAGGAAAAAAAAAGTAGAATAGTGCGATAGAGATGTGGTATAAAACTGGTCATTAAACCTCACACACATTTAGACATCTGTGTTCAAACACTTCCTCATTCACACACACAAACGCATGCTTGTGTCATGTGCTTAAAGCTTGCACACACACACACACACAAACACACTTGCATACATACAAGTACACAAAGACATACACATGCGCGCACACACTCTCACGCTGGGTCTCCAGTTGGCGCTCGGAAACCTGATACTGAAAGAAGTGGTCCAGTAATTTTGCCATAGTGGTCAACACACACACACACACTCTCTCTCACACACACACACAATCCCACTCTGCCCTGTCCGTTTTTATCCACATGCGGGTTCTGCTGCTGTTTCCTGCTCACACATCCAACCGACTGTTGCCTTCTGCTCTATTTTTAAAAGAGGAATCCCAGCTCCAATTTAGCAGCACGAATTATGGGTTTTTGTCTAGCTTTTTTTTTTAATTACAAATTAATGAGCAGCAGTTGGGACTCACAGTTGGCAGGCAAGTTTTTATTTTTCATTTGAAACAAATTGGCACTAAACCATGATGAATGAGAAGGGAAGTGAAGATGTTTGAGGATCAAGGAGAGTGACTTAGGAATGAGAAACAAAGTGGAAACACACAGTGGAAAAAGATGATGGGGGTCAAGGAAACGGTCAGAACACAGTGAGAGGCCTGGAGGTGGAAAGGCTACCGTGAAATGGGACAAGATAACACACCCAGGAAGTCCACAACTGTACTCACAGGTAAGTGGTGAGAGGGCTGAGGTTGGTTGGCACAGATGATAGTCCCAACTCCGAGCAGTCCACCATGACGAAGATCCCATCTTCTTCGCACTGGCACGGAGACGGGCAAAGCGGTGCCACCGGCCCCTGCCTGTCCTGGATCTGTCCGTACCCCCACACTCCGGGGGCGGACCCCCAAACTCCTCCTGCCACGCAGAGAAGCAGAAGCACAGGCAGCATGTCTGATTGTCCACCTGTCTGCATCTACACCTGTAGGGATTTCTGTCTTGTCACGCTTTGTTTTGTCCTCTCTGGTGTTTTAAGAGGCAGCTTTGGTCAAATGAGGAGGTTCCAATGCGTCTTTGCTCTTCCAAATACTCCTCTCCCGGGTCCAGTCTCTGTTCAAAAGCCCCTTACTACCTTTTTCTCCTGTGCAGGTTGTCCACACTGTAAATCTGTCCCTGTCACAAGTTCTATCTCTTCATCTCTCCTCTTTATCTGCCTGTCTCTCAGTCACCACTTCATCCCCAGGGGTTAACTTTGTTCTAGCTTCTTTCCCCTCTTCCCTGTCTTCCCTCTCACTCTGCCCTCTCCTTTCTCACCGTCTTTCTCCCCCAAACACAGTCACTCTTTCTCCCTCTCTCTCTCCTTGTATATATCTATTGCTCTCTCTGTCTCTCTCTCCTTACCTATTGTAGAAGGAGCGCATGAGTTGTGAATGAGCCACCCTCATTGGCCCACAATTTAGGGATGGGCTGGAGCATCTCCGGAAAGTAGGAGGGGCCCGCGATTCTCAAACTCTTCCCTCTCTTGCTCCCTCTCTTCCTTTCCCCCTGTTTTACTTTTGCCTAGAAGCTCAATGTGAAGAGAAAGAGTGAGTGTTTAGTTTGAGGAAGGGAAAGGGGGGGGCAGTACAGTACAGTGGTGTGAGACAAGATTTCTCCTTGTGGGACCTTATGAATGGAACTGAGAGAAAATGAGAGACAGTGTTTATAGCTGAAAAAGAGGAGGAAAAAGCAAGCTCTGGAGGATAAGAATGAAGGCAGCAGAGTGTGTTTGGCTGTGTGAGAGAGATGCAGAGGGTCAGAGTGTGTGACTGGGAGTGACTGTTTGGAGGAAATTGGAATTCTGACACTTCAGCACCCCTCAGTCCCCAGAAAGAGCAGAATCCAGTGTCTCGTAAGTCACACCTTCTCAGGTTTCTGCTGCTGGAATGTCGCGATCGCACACACGCAGAAACACACACACACACGTGCATGCACACACGCACATGGACACCCATAGAAAATAACAGATTATGAGCGACTGGCGCAAAGGAGCTCACATATCCATTTCACATACACACACTCCGGTCTATAGAGAGAAGAGTGTGGATTTGTGAAGAAGTGTCAGCTGCCCCGGGCTAAAGCCTATCTGTATCTCACAGTCTATCTGTGCTCACTTGCAGTTTTTCCACAGAATCTTGAAAACAATCTCATCCGATCTCCCCTTCTTTTATTACAACACATTATTCTTGCTTGTGTGGACTTAAATTAAAACGGTGCTTTTCCTGATACACTGAGGACAAATGAGGGCTACATAAAATAAAGATTATTATATACAGCCGGACAAGAATGCTATAAATTTAGAGTCTGCTTCATATGTTACACAACTAAGCTTTACATATTGTGCACCTGTAAGTGCAGGATGTTGCACAACCACCTAATGTTGCATTCTATAATTATAGCAAATCAAAGAACGAAAAACTGGCATGCCATTCAAAGCAGCACCGACTTTATTCTTTCCTTTTGTTCAATTTCAGGCGTATCTCCCAACAGCAAAGTACGGAGCAGTAAAAAGCTGCAGTAGGGAGGGGAGATGAGAGACATTTTCTAATAAAGAAAATGTTACGATAAATCGCTACACCGACTGATGTTTGCAATACTTTTGAGATTGTGATTTTCGTGTTTTATTAGAGGGATTACATGGTCTTCCATGAGTTGATAAAATCTGACAACCACTTGGGCTCATAAAATCTTTTCAAACCCCACTGGATTAACTCAAAAATGTACCGTATGGTAGTCAATGTGGAAAACAAGGCTGTTTTCTTAGATCCTGGAAAGCTGCGGCTTGAGGAACTGAAGCTTTCGATTGACAGCGGCAGTATGTCACATGGACGCCAATGCACACATGCAAAGACAAGAACAAAGATGCAGCATGTCAATTTATGACACGCAAATTCCCTAAACAGGCCTTGAAAAATGCATACTGTAGTGGCATAGAAACTGGAGCTCGGATAAGTGCACACCGTGCTTTTTGAAATATAAAAACTATACAGTTATAAATGTCTTTGCACCCAGTTTGAGTTTGTCTACCCCTCCGGCCGTTCTGTCTGTTTCTGCGTCTCTCTCCTTCTCTGTGTTTCTTTCTCCACCATTCTCTGTAGGCTGAATAGTTTCTCATTAATTAATTAACATTCCTATGCCACTGTGTTTTCTGAGGGGCCTTTGTTATGGCCCCACAAAAACTCTTTCAGAGCAGTTCTTCACATAGTCTCTCTCTCTCTCTCTCTCTCTCTCTCATGCTCTCGCTCTGTTCTCTCTTTTCTTCCTCTTTATAGTGGAATGTCCGTTGTTGCTCTCTCTGTCTATTTTCAGTTCAAAAATGTTGCGTGAATTGCTCTCAAGTGATGTTTTGTGGTATGTTTTTTTTTTCTTTGCACGAGCATTCACTACCTCAGATGCAAATAGGCAGATATACAGACTCTTCAGAGGAACACCTTGCATGATCTTACAGTACACCCACATACAGCACACACACGCATTCCCATGGGCACCCATGCACATGTACAAAAAACATGCACATGCTCTTCATACACCTGCAAACTCCACCTCTCCCCTACTTGCGCGCAGAGCTCTGTCATCTTTTTAAATGCTCTTTAATTGTCTGGCCCCGGGGGAGCCATAAAACACACATACTGTAAAAACCTGCATGTCTGGTCTCCTGCCTGTCTCTGTGTCTTTCTCTGTCTGTCTCTCTCTCTCTCTTATTGATCTCTCTATCTTCTTCTTATTTGTTATCCTTCTTCCCTTCAATCACGAATATGCAGACAACCACGCATGGCGCTCCTTACTGTTAGGAGAAAAGTAAGCTACGTATTTGTTCAAATTGCACCTGTTTTGACAGTTCTGATGGATGTTAGCAAGGTTAAATGTGAGTCGGTGTAATCCAATTGTCTCCTATGGCGGAGAACGCGAATTCCCACATCTATGAAACACTGCAGCAGCTGATTTCACATCAACGAGAGGAGCAATGCTTCCTTAAAATTAGATCATAAAGTAGTTTGTTGGAATAAAGACATGCATAATTTAAGGCACAGGGCTAATATGTACATTTGTATGTGCTTGTGAAAACCCAACATGTGTTAAAGCTAGGCGATTTAGTTCAAAGCATGATACCCACAGCAGGGAAAGGTGTATTTTTGAGCACGGCCACCACTGATCCCTTAGCATCAGTAATTGAACTAAGTTAGGCTAATCTCGCATTCAGCATGCCTTCTTGCTTCACACAGAGCCATAAAAATGGCATCCACAAGTTTGCCTGATACTGTGTAAGGTGGAAAAAGGAGGGATGCTCATGTAGTCCATACACTGTCAGGGTCTATCTACTATTTAACACTGTAGCATGCTATATGGGAATAAATACTAGTTTGACCTGTCAGCTGCGTTGATGTGATGCCTATTTGTATGATTTCGATGATGTGAGATGTGTGAATGCGTGATGTCATTTAGTTAGTCGTCAACATAGATTGGTAGCTTAGAATCACTTGCTTTTCGGTATACTACATTGCTTATGCCAGTAGCGCTAAGTGCAACACACACTGGCAGCATCTGACAATTTGTTTTATCACATTCGCTCCCTGATTGGCACATCTCGCCTACTTGACTACTGCTTCTGTCTGTATGACACATTTGGTGTGTTACATTTCAGTATCACTTCGATTCATGAGCTCTGTGTGTCAATAGTGTTCAAATCACACATTTTATAGATAGTGGGGTCAAATCTAATTCTTCACAGGGCCCCAGAATGGCTTGTTCCAGCCCTGGGTTGAATGAATGGCTCAAACACACATAGACAGTTGTTAGCATGTGGGCAGACATTTGTGCATGCCATCGAAAAAGTATGCGTGCACTCGTTCTCTCCCTCTCTCTCTTTCTTTCTCACACTCGCTCTCTCCCTCACACACACGCTATCAAACAGTCTGCATTAGATCAAAGAAGCCAGTGCTCCCTCCCGTCTCCTCCCCCATCCTCCCTCTCTCCACTGTGCTCTCTGGGCTGTAAACACTATCCAAGCAACGGCAGCCTTGAAGACACAAAGACAAGTAGCTACCTGACACCTGACACTAACTTGAGAGCACTCACCGTGGTCTACCTCGAAATAAAACACACACACACACACACACACACACGGCTACCTGAGCTCCTTGCAGCAAGAAGAGTCCATTCAGAGAGAACAGACAAAGTAGCCGTGCAATCAACCCCCCCAACCCACCCCCCCAACACACACGCAAACTGCATCCCACCTCACCTCCTCACCCACATCCCCTGCCCCACCCACACACTCCCCCCTCACAAAACCTCTTCCCCACCCTACCCCTGCACATCCAACATCTACCAGTACCCCTCCAATCTAAGCCACAGTCCAAAAGTCAAAGTGTCTATTTGTGCACATTTGTATGCAGACGTCTATACATGCATGTGCTTGCAAATGTGCCTGTGTCTGCATTTGTGCATGCCTGGGCTCTACATTGGCAATTGAAGGCTAACTCAGGTATACCCAGCGGAAGCAAGTGAGACGCCGTGGGTCGCCGGTGGCGGCAACCTAGGTGTGTACTCTGGCTTTTCATGTGAAACCACCTGAAAGCCAACAAAAGGTCCCTCTCCTTCCCTCCATCCCTCCCCCCGTCCCTCTCTTCCTCTCTGCATCTCACAGTACAAAGGAACGAAATGAATGAAAGAAAGAGCAGCAGAGGAAGGGGGATGAGGTAAGGGGCTGAGGATGCAAGGGTGGGGCAGGGTGGGTGGAGAGAAGGGGGTGCTGGCGAGTGGGCAAAACAGGGGTGGAGGTATTTTCCTGTGTGTTTGTATGAGACAATAGAAGGCCCGGGGACGTGGTTAGTCAGCAAAGTACTCCATCACAGGCTGGTAAGAGCTCCTCACCTCAGCTGGAGGGTCAAGGTTTGAGTCATTTCTGTAACACACCTCCAGAACTGTTATTGATACAGAATGTGTATTGTATTGTATTTCTTGCTTTATGTCAAATTAAAATGTTAGAAATAAAAACTATTAGTAATTTAGTTATATGGTAAAACTGGGCTTTGTTGCATTTTATAAAGATTTCATATGCATGTCAGCAGCATTGTGTCCTTTATAATAATCCAGAAAAACATTTACATCATAGTTTATGTTACCTTGTATAACTTTTATTTATTGTACTTCCAGAGTTAGCTTAAAATGAATTTCCATCTGCAGTCAACCTCACTTAACAAACAGGACAAAATTATACACAACAGCAAGAAGGGTATGTTTGACAAATTAAAATGAAGGGTATTTGTACATAAAGCAGCAAGACTAAGAGTCTACAGCCATGCTAGCAGCTCTGTGAGACTGTGGTGCTTTGAGCTGAATGCTAACATTAGCATGCTAACATGCCCAGAATGACAATGCTAACATGCTCATGTTTAGCAGGTATTACTTAGTATAGCATGTTCTCGTGCTAACATTTGCTAATTACCACGTAACCCAAAGTGCAGCTGAGGCTGATGAGAATGTCATTAGTTTTGCAGGTATTTGGTCATGAACAAAAGTGTTGGACAAAATAAACATTTTGACCTGATGATGGTGCTAGAGGACATAAATGTTTGTACCAAATTTCATGGGAATCCGTCCAGTAGTTGTTGAGATATTTCAGTCTGGACTGACTGACAGACATTGCCATCCATAGAGCCACAGCATTAGCATGGCTAATAAGAAAAATAGTTACAGGTCAATGGTAACAGAATTGAGTAGCTTTAAGGAGGCTTTTCAATTTGGCTTAAAGCTACTAACAGAACTGCCACTCTTTTTATGTAGTCTGGCATGGCGTTTCACTGAGCTGTGACCTTCACAGAGAATGCTGACTGCCCAAATGCAGTGTGACAAAAGGGTACAGTATAATCTCATATAGAAGATAATGATTAGATTTTACAGTGTTCTTTGAACAAAAGTAAACCAAGTATACACACAATTTTATACACAAGACACAACTTTAAATATATTGTCAAATTCTTTATATTTTTATAAATAAAATATGAAAATATAATATTTGCATAATACATGATATCAGTATTGTAAGTGTGTAAAATAGTAGCAGTACTAGTAGCATCACTGACACACAGAAAAAAATACTGAAAAAAGTTGATATATGCAGAAATAGAAATATGCATTGGGACAATAACCAGTATAACTAACATCTAACTAATACATTACGTATCAATGAAAAATACTAAATGTTACAGTGTTGCTTTAATGTTGTGTTCTAATTGGTGCAATAACTAACAATAAACGTAAGAGGGAGCCCTTCCCACACTGCACACTATGGACTGTACACAGAATCAGATACATTCAAGTGGAGAAAGTGAAGTCTTATCAGCAGTGACAGAAAAAGAGACAACGAAACTAATTTCTCCCATCAGCGAGGATTTTATCTGTACGAACTGCGATACTGGAGATACTCCTGAAAAAGCTGCTGATGAAAAACTATGGTTGAAAATGTTTTAAAAGTGTCAAATAATATATGTGTTTCAAGCTAAATAGATTCCATCCAGAGTGTATTATGTATGTAAACATGCCCTTGTTGACTGAATAAAATACTCCAAAATAAATTATCTTAAGAGGGCAATTACTTTAAATGCACTACACCCAAACACTTTCCCTTACATTAAGATGTCTCTGTCACACCAAGACAAAGCTTCCTTGTGTTTTGATCTCCACTCTGCTTGTTTTCTCTGCAGTGACAGTGTGATATACGAGGGTTAATATGGTGAAATAGGCTGACTAAAGCCGACAGGTCTGCACCTGCATGCTGCCAAAGAGAGAGACGCTCTGTTTGATGCTATTCTAAGTGACGCCAGTGGCGCTGCAATCAGAGGGTGCGTATTTGTGAGTGAGTCTGTAGGTGCGTGTGTTTGTCTGCGTGACTGTTGCACCTGCAAATACTATCTATAAAATGTTGTTGACCTAGAAATAAAGTAGTGATCACTGTGTCAAAGACTGCCTAATCATGCACCTGTATTAGTGTGCAGGTTCATGTCTGCAGCAGTGTGTGTGTGTGTGTGTGTGTGTGTGTGTGTGTGTGCGTGTGCACTTTAGCATGCATGTGAGTGAGTGATGAATGTTTGTGCCGTCGTACCCAGTTCTGCATGATAGTATCAGCCAGTGTCAGTGTGGAGGGAGACAGATGTGGAATGTTAACAGTGACTGAAGGAATTGGACTGTCTCCATAGAGTCCCATCCATGCAGAACCTAGATAGGACTGGCTGGAGACTCAACACAATATAGTGAGAGATGAAGAGAGGAGCCTTATTATTGTAGGTTGCACACTAGCCTTTCAGATGAATTTCAGTCATCTGAAAAGTACATAGCAGCAGTTGAAAGATTACAGCTATAAAAACAAAATGTAGGCACCCGGGAAGTATGAAACTTATCATCACTCAAAGCATGATTACAATAATCTTATTAAATCATACCATTACATTGTGTGAACTGCTCTTTATGGGCTCCAGAGTCGACTTTTTGATTAGCTTGTGAAATGGCGCCATCTTCAGCCAAAAGACGGAACAGCATCACTGCAGCAGGTTCAGTTAGCTGAACAATCAGCTGAAGGGGAAAACTCTCTAGTCTCTCAGTCTACAAAATCCTAAAGCTCCCGCATTATTCAGTTTCTATGATTTTGCTTTTTAGTTATGTAATGGCACCAGCATAGATTAGTGTTCTTTATGAATGTTTGCGAGTAAATGTACTGTTGTAATCGCAGGCAACAACTGGAAGTTTTCTACCATCTCAAACGTTTCATACATACCTAGTTGGTGGGATTTCTTAATTGCAATGTGTTAACTGAAAATAATCCAAAATAAACTGTAGTAAAAAAAAATAAATAAAAGAGATTTTTAATTCCTGTGATCAAGTCCCTCATTTTATTATAGACCTCAGGCTGAAATATCATTTTTAACATTAACATTTACATAATTAACATTTATGATAGACAGTCTTATCTAAGGTGACTTGAAGGCAGTCATCAGTTTCTGTGTTGAAGAAACAAGCTTCAACTTATTCTTATAGTCTTGTGACAGTAATTCAAGTTCACTATTAATAGTGAGCTCTAAACAGTGACCTGGAAACTAGAAGTTTTACTTCCTCTAAAATATACAAGACCCAGTGTTAAGTACATGTTACTGTACAGCCTAATTTACAGTATTCGGTACATATCTTGGTCACAATTCTTTAAAAACAAATTTGAGGTATCCTCATCAGAAATGTTTATGTTATGTATTTATGTGGGGGGGGGGGGGATATTATACATATATATATATATATATATAAATATATATATAAATATAGATAGATAGATAGATAGATAGATAGATAGATAGATAGATAGATAGATAGATAGATAGATAGATAGATAGATAGATAGATAGATAGATAGATAGATAGATAGATAGATATTGTTGACAGATTTGTACCTAAATTTTGATAGCGGTGTCTGCCTCAAGACATCTGATTCAGTTAGGTTATACTCCTTATTGCTGTAGACAAAACAAAACTAGCTGATGTTTACCACAATGACAGGTTAGACAACAGAGGAGTATTTTTGTAGAGGTGGTGTCTCTCTGCCTTTTGCAACACATCCGAGTCTACTCCTTCTTCACAAAGAACGTGCTTTCTCTCTTTTTCCTTTAGTCAGCATTCATTGCATCTGTGATTTTCCTCTGGTCAGAATGTTCCTTGTCTTAGGCCTGAATCTCTTTCTGCTGAGGAGGCATTTTAACGTGCAGTGTGATCAGGGTCTTTCCTTCGGAAGAATCTTAGACAGAAGTTGATATAGTCTATTGTGCAGTCGGAGAGCCCCTTCCAAGTTCCGGTCTATCAGATTGCAGCAGGTGTTGTGAAATTGTGACAGTCAAACTTCAAGCATACTTTGCAATAAATACATGTGCTTTTAAAAAGTATTCTTTAGCTAATAAAAGTATTCTCTTCAACATTAGTTAATACTTTTTATAAGCACTTTAGTTACTCTTCTAGCTTTAACACTATGATTCTGTTACTGCACTTTCAGCACAAAGACTCAAACCACAGGAACTCAAAGTCCCACGAGCTTCACCTCACAAACTTATCTGTCATTCATTCTGCTGACCATACTCTGGCCTGTAAAGATTTCGGCAAAGCAGAAGTGATATTAAATATCCAAGAGTCACTCAGACAATGACGTGGTCTTCTGTGGAAAGAGGAAGCCTTTCACCTGCCATGATATTGCATGCTCTTTCTGGAGCAGACAGGCTAACCATAAAGTGCAGAACACGCACGCTGACAGTTGTCCACCGGACACTCCTAAAGGTGCAGAAATCACAGCAGAAAAATCCAGACTGGATGTAGTTTCCATTTATTCAACATTAATCAAGCAAAACTATGAAGTGCATTGTTATATGTTGTATTGTGATTTTGGAATTTCTCCTTCCCTTTCTGATGACTACATCTCAAGATTTAATTTGTTTTTTTTCTCTTGAGACCATCATACAGCAGAGATGTGGACTCATGTCAGACTTAAGAGGTAAATTTGAGGGCTTAAGACACAGCTTGACAAAAGCATAGACTAATCACAACTCAACTTGACTTTAATTGCAAACACTTGACTTAAGAGTCTTGAGCCCAAAGTGGAAGAATCTCAGAGTATGTTTCGGGACAAAGCGGACATTCACAGGCAGTGTTCAAAATGTAGGCCTAATGGTCTGTATAGCACCTGCTTCCATGTTCTTTTAAAGGAATGATTGTAACTTCATGGTAGGAGGAGTTACCTGATTTTTAGCCAAGTCAGCTGTGCGGCTCTAGGGATGGCAATGTCGGTTGATCGGTTCACTACTTTGGTTCAGACTGAAATATCTCAACAACTATTGGATGGATTGCCATCAAATTTTGTATATACATTCATGGTTCCCAGAGGATGGATCATACTGACTTTGGTGATCCCCTGACTTTTTCTCTAGCGCCACCATGAGGTTCAAATGTGTGGTTTTGGGTAAAATGTCTCGACAACTATTGGATGGATTGTCATGAAATTTGGTACACACATTCATGTCCTCATCAGGATGAAGTGTAATCACTTTGGTGATCCCCTGACTTTTAATCTAGTGCCATCATCAGGTCAAATCTTTTATTTGTCCAATACTTTTGTTCATGACTAAATAAATGACATTCCGATCAGCCTCAGCTGCACATTGTGTTTGATGCTAATTAGCAATGGTTAGCATGCTAACACTCTGCACTAAGATGGTGAACATGGTAAACATTATACCAGCTAAACATCAGCATGTTAGCATTGTCACAGTGAGCGTGTTAGCATGCTCACATTGGAATTTAGTACACATGTACACATGCACAACAGTTTTTGTTTTTGGTTCTATACCATTTGCTCTATCAATACTGTCCATGTATTACAGTAGAAAAAAATACTATTAATTACTATTAATTGGGAATTGACTTTGGACTTGAGTGGAACAACATGTACTTAGACTTGGTTCCACCTCACACAGTAGCAAACCATGATATTAGATTTTTCATGTTACAGTATCATTTACTACAGCAAAGGGCAGAGGATAGCAAAACATTTTTTCTGTAATATTATCATCGTATCGTAGATCAGGCATACACAATGTTAAACAGACAGATGTTATGTGTGAGTTTGTTGCTAATGAGGTGGGGAGTTCAGATGTGGGAGGTTGATAGAAGAGAAGACAGCTATTGTTTTCATCCCTCCCTTCATTACAACAGCTGTGGAGTGGAGGTGTGGGCCTCCAGCAGGAGAATACACTATGATCTGGTCAAGCTGTGCTTACAGACAAATATGCTGAGTGTGGCGTGTGGGCTTTCCTCTGTGCCACAGGGACTGGTTTCAAAATAGCTTATTAAAGACCCCTTAAGGCCCTTTATTGTATTCTTTGAGATGGAAAATCTCATGGAGATGTTTTATTTTGTCCTCAGAGCTCAGATAAAATTTCACTCTCTCACTCTGGCTCTCTTTGCCTGTGCTTATCGCGCTGTGAAAACAGATGATTTATGTACAGTCTTCACACTCGGGTTTATGTGTTATTCCGATAAGGCCGGTGGGTTTGTGTGCATGTCTGTGTCTGTGTGGTTTATGAGTGTTTATTGAGACCACAGATTGTAGGACTGCCTACTGGAGGACACAAACAATCTTCCGTGGGAATGCAAAGTCCCACCAGTTCCCAATCCCATTCCTTATCTCCAGCATTCCCATATGAGTGATGTAAATTATCCTCCTGAACCAGGACCAAGTGACCGCTGCACTGCTAGTCACCATATGCAACTGATGTACACGCTGCAAGGTTGTTAAGATTAGTTACATTAGGATGAAAATCTAATGAATAATAAAGCTGTAGAAAGTAATGCACATTAAAAAAATGCAACTTGCATAACAACTATAAATCTAAGAAAAATCTAATAAAATAATATAAATGTGAAAATTATAACTTGGAACCAAAAACATTAAATAAATAAATAGCTTAAATTTTAGCATTGAGTCAAAAAGAAGACAGAGGGTAAATATAAAAAAAAGAGAGACAGAAGTGTGTGAGAGTGATACAGAGGCGGTGGAGGTGGTGATGGTTTTGCATACTTGCCATTGTCTCTGATACACAGTACATATGCCAACACCACAGCATGTCCAACTGCCTCCTCACCTGCCAGAGTGTTCACCTGGCCTCCACTGGGGCCCTGCCCATGGGTGTGAACATCAAACTGATTTTTTTTTTTTTAAACTGTTGCTCCTCACAAATCATTAAAATCATCATCAAGTCTACCATCACTCCCATACAAATACATACATTAACTGGAGTAACACACTTACGTGTGCTAAAGAAATTACATGTGCCGCCAAATTAATTTGATTAAATCAAATTATGTGTGCAATGTTTGCTGCTGAATATTTAACATATTACTCAGTTCAGTTATTCCACCATGTGTAGTACATGTTGGTGATCGTTCATTGGGATATTATGGCTTTATCACTTATCACTTGACACACACACAAACATGCACACACACCTCAGCACACACACACACACGTTTTTGTCTAGGTGTTAGGGGAATTCCCAGTAACCTGCATGTGTACAGGTGATTTGCGTATGTTCATTAATCTAGGGGGTTTGGCTATAACTGTAAACCCACTACACCTGGACACACTCAAACTCACACGGACACACATATACACAAACATCCCTTACTCATCAGCAATTGATGGCCGTGTTGATAAGCCCAGCACAAACCTTTCAACAACACACAGTAATGGTCAACATTGTTTGTGTGTGTGTGTGTGTGTGTGTGTGTGTGTGTGTGTGTGTGTGTGTGTGTGCGTGTGTGTGTGTGTGTGTATGTGGTGTGTGTGTGTATATATACATGTGAATTCACAAGTCAGTTATCCAATTCACCTGCCATTCTTTGACCGTTAAACATTACAAGTGACTCATAGGCAATACAGACAAATGATCAAACCACTCTCTCTTACAAACACACACACATACACACACACACACACACGTTACACATGCTCAGCAACATAAGAAATATGCAAATGTAATTAAAATTAACAGTAATTGCAACAAAATAAGTGCTCACTTCTCAGATTGATATAGTGAAATAATGTAATGTATACTATGCAATAGCTGTTATGTCACTCCAGTGATAGTAGTAGTGCTTAATGTATGAAAGAAAGAGAGTGTTATGTCTTTTGTTTTGCCAATATGGCTGCACATGTCTTGATTCACCCTTTGTATATCCCTTCATTGGCTTGAGTTTATTTTTAGAAGCAAACTCTTATTTTTAGCTCAGACTTCCTCACTCATTCTTAAAAAAGAGGGTTGACAACATATTTAAGGCAGTTCCTAAAAATACAAATCAGATAAGTTAATACCTACATGCCCTGGTCAGGCAACAGCTCTCAGGTTTCACCTGCCTCACTCTGTGTGTTTCTGACTGCAAGGGTCCAATGTCTCTCTGGCCTTATCACCTTGTCTGAATCCTCCAGGTGCAAGCTGAGTTATAGGAATCCTAACCGTCACACATTCCACCCAGGGTTTTTCCGAACACGTTTATCAAGTATTTTTATAAAGCTCTTGAGAAGTGTCTTTATGTTTTGGCAACTAATAACTTCCAACTACTACGGTTACTATACTGCAACGTCTACTCCCACTACTAGCACCACCACTCCTACAAATACTACTAGAGCTATTGTAACAACTATTATTACTTCTACTGTACTGCACCTACCCCTGCCACTACTACAACTGGGGATGGATTTTTGTGGGCTCAGGCAGTTGCCTATCTTTGCCTAATGGTAAAGTCTGCCACTGACTTCCACTACATCCACTGCTGCCACCGTTTTTATTACCTCTATGTGTCATTATGGATAGAGATGGGATTCCCCCCTAGATTTTTGACCTGACCTTAACGAAATAGTTTGACAGGAAACACACTTATTTTCTTTCTTGCTAAAAGTGAAATGAGAAGATCAATACCACTCCCACGTTTGTACGGTAAATGCAAACAGTTAGCCTAGCTTAGTGCATTGACTGGGCTGTGTCCGAAATCATTCACTACTCACTACATAGTCCACTATACAGTGAATTCACCATTTTCTAGTGCTGTCTGAATGTATAGTGAGAATTATTATGCCCTATATAGTGGACTCAAAGTATCCCACAATGCGTCGTGAAAAATAGTGTACAACCGACGGTCACTAACCAAGCACTATATACCATCATGCATTGCGCTGGAAAAAAAAAAAAATCAGATGGACGAAAGGAGAGAAAGCAGCGTGAGCTCACTATATAGTCCTCTACACTGAACTCCCTAGATAGTGAGTAGGAAGTAGTGAATGATTTCGGACACAGCCCTTATAGTAAGGTTGCCAGGCAACCAGCAGATACTCCAAGAAGTTACCGCGCCCGTCCAAGAAATAGTCCAGCACATAACTTCCCGTAAAACCACACCATGTCGTTATTACACTTTGATTAAACAAACAAGACATAAAATATTAATTAGTGAGCTTTAGAAGTGCTGGTAGGCAGATTTTTGTTACCTTTGGACAGAGCCAGGCTAGCTGTTTCCCCCCGTTTCCAGTCTTTGTGCTAAGCTAAGCTAAGCTAAGCTAACCGGCTGCTGGCTGTAGCCTTATATTTAACAGATCTACGATCTTCTGATCGAACTCTCAACAAGAAAGTGAATAAGCGTATTTTCCAAAATGTCAAACTATTCCTTTAACCACACAAACCCTCTGTAATCTGTAATCTTAATGTAATGATGTGTGTTTTAGCTTCCTGCCTAAATTTAGCCATGTCATATGTGTGTTACACCTACCACCATGTTTTTGACATCATGTCAATTTCATACAAAAAAATAATAATCTGTAGTGCCTGTTAAGTCCTGACAGCGAAGGTTCAATAAAGAGAATTATGATACATTTTATGGGGCAGTGAAGGATGGTTATATCTATCTTGATGAGAATTATATTATACTTTTGCAGTGTAAGCAAATATTAGATGCACTTACTGATGTCTTACCACATCATAAAGATTATGGCCTACTCTGCAGTTTGATTTGTTACTCGTGGATGTGCTTTCGTCTGTTTTACATATACAGTTAGCATCCGGAGGGTTAAAAAGGGTGTATGACGTCGTGTGCATCAAGTACGGGAAACTGGTAGCTGATATTTCGGGGAAGCTATTTCTCCACCTTGCTGAACAGGTTTCTCGACTGCTTCTGACTTCACTTTAAAAACCACAGCGCTCCGTGAAAAACAAACAGCTAGTGTGAAGCTATCGATTCATGAGCAGATTTATCAATCAAAACCAGAATCTAAATATTTGTGTACAGAAGGTTCTAATTGTTTGTACCTGCAGATGGCCATGCAGGGTAAACAAAACGGTGCTGAGTGCATACAAGAAGAGCAGTAACAGTTCACAGTGCATGGCAGTTTATGCATGTGCGTTTAAATGTATGAGTGTGTATCTGTGTTTGTGTCTGTCTGTGTGTGTGTGTGTGTGAGAGAGAGAGAGAGAGAGAGAGAGAGAGAGAGAGAGAGAGAGAGAGAGAGAGAGGTTCATAAAGACTGCAGTATTCCAGATGGTTAGCCTGTCACACTGGAGGAAATCATTGGCACTGTTTGCTTAGCTGCTCTTTCAATCAGTCTTCTGAGAGTTTTACACATACAGTAAGCATGTATGCATGATTGGACACATGCACAAATACATGTGCACACATTTTTAAAGGTACAGACCGGAACTGGAAATGCACAATATTGAAGTGGTACGAAAACCATATAAAGTCTGGAAACCAACCAAGTAATTGCTGCTGCACTTTGACATATTGACCTTCCATGACCCTAAATTGTTTCTTTGTGTACTCTGATAGGTTTCCAGTGTAGGGGCCTGTGGTAATATTTCAGTGTGATGAATTTCTACACTAAACCTTGACAAGTTGTAAAGTTACTGATTTCCTGTAAGCACAGTTTGAGTTTTTATCATGTTGAGATGATAGCTCAGGAATAAAACACAGGGTGTAAATACCTGCTGCCTGTCCCATTACATACACATCATATATCATCAGTCTGAGTAGGTCACAGGCTACTGGCACTGCATTTGGATTTATTATGACACTGCTTATCAGGCCATAAATGCCATAAAGGCATTTTTTAACAATATCCATTGCTGTTTTGTTTTATTTCTTGAGGTTAAATGTATATCTGTCAACATTTACATGCTTCATGTAAAGCATGCATTGCAGGGAAACACCTTAGACAGGTCACAAGTCCATCAGAGGGTTAACACATTTACACAACAACCATCAGAACAATTAGAGTTTGAGGAAAGTCACATGAATCCAGGTTAAACAGAGTAGGACAAGTGTACTGGAAACTGACGGTTCTAAATAGCTGAAATAGGACTTGCGGTTAAATGGTACATTTTGCCACTGACAAAGCTTCACCTCCAGGCTTTGATTCCAATTGAATCGTAATTTCTTGATTGAATCACCATCCTTACTTTGAGTACTAAGACAATGAATTGGTGTAGAAGTTTCAGAATTGGTGTACCGTCTCATTTAACCCCAATCTCCAGACATATCTCAGTTTTTACAGCAGGCTCTTTGATTCTATGAGACAAGTTCATTTTATTACAGTCCAGTACCTCTGCTACTTACTTCACTATTAGAGCCTGCATGTGTCAGACCTAGAAAGCTTTGGGGAAATCCCTCAGCTACACACACCCTGTGAAAAAAACACATTACACTGCCAGTAGTGTACTGGAATCTACGCCTGAAATAATAACACACAACAAAAAGGAACATGTGCACAGTGTAGCATATATCGAAAGGAACTATGAATGACATCATGTGTTGCTGATGAAGGTGTGATGCAATACCTGTGGCCGTTTGCTTCCCCTTAATTGTTCATGAAGAACAATGTCATTTTTACGTAGCAGCCTGACAAAGCTAATTAAAACAATACTGTATATCAGAGTTACAATTATGTTCACAGAATTGAGCCTGGGAGGGAGTGGTACCGTATATGACTTTTATTCACTAGTTCCAAAGCAATATTCTAGAAATTTTGTGGATTATCTATGAATCAGGCGAGTATATGGCCATGGTGTGCCAAGCGGAGTTGATGATGAATAAGCGTGCTATAACACTGTCATTATAACCGGAAAAACAAAAGAAAATTGTTACCACTAACTGATAAAGGAGATTTAAGGGTGACACTTTATTTTAACCCCCCTATTTAGCTTTTATAAACGGTATCTAAATGCAGATATCAGGTCTTTTTAAGTGTTAACAATTTAGTTGTCAACAACTTTAACTCCTCCTGTGAAACATTCGTAAGTGGATGCTGGTATATAAACAGATAATGAATGACAATATACTATAGTACAGTTGTAATTATATAAAATATGTCTTGTAATGACATTATAATGTGTTATAAACAATTTATTATATGTTTACATTTATATACATACAGTTCTTATAGATGATGAATGGGGTGGGGGGTAAAGTAAATTGTTACCGCCTTAAGGTCAAAGGTCATTGTCACAAGCATGGTCCTCATTCAGTCTCATGGAACATTTCCTTATTGAATAGAGTTCAGCCAGGAGTTATGGATAAATAAGTTGTACATGAAAATGCAAATATGTGAGCGAGTGTGTGCAGGAGTTTTTCAATATACATTCCAGATATTACATCCATCCTTCTTCAAAACATATAGGTGGTAATACTCATCTCTCCCATAATCGCATTGCCTTCCCTCTCTCTGCTCTATCTTCCCCACTCCCTAGATTCAATTATCACTGCATTGTTCGGTCTTTCTGCAAAAGTGTGTCATGTTTGATTCTACCAGGATGTAAAGCCAAAAATATAAAGCCACATCACTATTTTCTGTGGCACCTCTGCTGCTGGAAATAAAATGATAAGAAACCACAGATACACCATAAGTTTTGATTCCATAAAATAAACCCTCACAAGCTAGAAACACTCCCCCAAACTCTAACTGTTATATGAAATAGACAATCTGCCAAGAAAAAAACAACTTTATTTTGTAAACCACTCCCATAACTCCGAAGGGGATTGGCCAAAAAGGCTTATAAGAGAGGTGACGTCCAGGTGGAACATCATTCAGGTGAGCATTTACATTCTCATGCCTCCACCCTCTACTGCCTCAGGATACTATTTCACTGTACCAGACACAGGAATACACCTCTGACTTAACAAGGTACAGATATCTTCTTCGTTATGCTCATTCATTCAGGTTCTGACTTGGTCTGTTTGTCTTTTGTTGTCATATGACCTCTGATAAGTTAGAGAAGTATGTGTGACAGCTTCTTTCACTTCTCTGTTCATGTTGTGAATTTTGAGCTTTGATTCTGGTGTCTCACAAGAGTGTTTTCTCTTTCCAGATTGTCCTTTAAGTATGTTGGCAGAAATGGAGACGGTGAGTCGGATATTATTATATTTTAATCTGTGTTTATATTTATACAACTGGATGTTTGAGTAACAGTGGCTTTAAGATATTATCATGTTACCTGTAACTGGGGTGTGCCGGCTGAGGGTAAAGGCTTATTTGTAAGAATAGCAGCTAAGCCACACATCACTGTTATCTGAATGTTGCTGGCCAAGGCACAACACTTGCATAAATTTGCCAGTCAAACTAAAACATACATGGTCTCACCTGACTCATTTTCAAGATACAAACAGAACAACACACAGCTCAGATCAGATTAGGTTAAATATCAGACGGTTCACTGCTACACGTGAATGTCATTACTGTGTGTCATTTTGGAGTTTGACAAATCTATGCTATACCCTAGATGGAAAATATTAATCATATTACAAGTATGATCAGTGCTGTTTAATATCATGTAGAATTCATGATTCATAGACAGTTAGCAGCTCATTTAAAATTGATGAATGAGTGCATCCCTGATCTTCAGATCTCAGAGCAAAATTATTCACTGTATGATGCACCACAGCACAATAGTGCACCTCAACAAAACAACAAAGGGTTTTCATGAAAAAAACAGCAGGTGATAATGACAACCTCAGGCTAAGTGTTTTCTCTCTGTCAGCATCACACAACAAACTCGCTCAGGTGAAAACCAGTGGGTGTATGATTTCTGAAAGACGCTGTCCTGCTCTGTGTCTGTCAGATGGCTTATGTGACCGAGATCAGGCTGATTGGAGACCGGGGCGCCTGGAGCGGGGTGGCTCCCTCCTCCTGCCCCGAGGTGGACCTGGAGGTCATCGAGGAGTACCTGCAGGAGCACTCACTGGAGGTCCAGTCTGCACGCACACCTGCGTCACCTCCAACCACCGTGGGGCAACAAACGCACACACACTCCCACCAGGGCAACAGGATCATAGGTTAGTGTGAGGGTGGCAGCGATGATAATGAAAAAGATGCTAATGGGATGATGTAAGTGCTTGTATACTTAAATACCTTTTATTTGACTGTATATTTTGCCTGTTTCTCCGTAGAGAATAGCTGGTCAGGTCAGCATCCGTATGAGTGGCACTGTGGCTCTCACACTCCAAACGAGGAATATGAAGAGCAAGCCCTGCCTAAAGCCTGGCCTAGTCCCCATGACAACCAATGGGTGAGTTCAAGGACTTCAATCTCTTAGTAAATTAAAGCCTAATTACCTATTTAATAGTTGAATACAACTACACATCCCTGTGTGACACATTTCACATTTTGAGGCTGAATTTAGACTTTTTAATTGAGTCTATTCATGATTTGTATGATTGTATGTTTTTATATGTGTTTGCTTCAGGACCACATTTCGTACTGCTACGAGGCACCTGCATATATTGACTCAGACTCCCAGTCCAGCAGCTCCCAGTACCAGGAATACCAAGATTCCCCGTCACCATCGTCTGACAGGGGAGGCAGGAAGGACAGAGACTCCCTGCCTCTTGCCCCACTTTCAGGTACACACACACACACACATCTCCATGTGTGCACCAAGACTCTCCACAATTCAAAACGTCAACATATCTACACACTAAACATCCATGTATTTAGTGTGAAGACCTCGGTTGGGGCAAAAACATGCATGTTCACACATACACACACGTATGAGTCAGTCACCTCATATTTGTATTTATATCCCCTTCCTCCTTCGCAGGAAAGAAGAAGGAGCGGTTGTTCCAGTTCCTGTTCGAGATGCTCCAGACACCATCGATGCGGAGCTGCATCTGGTGGGTCCAATCCTCTGCCGGCACGTTCCAGTTCTCCTCCCAAAACAAGGAGCGCCTGGCACAGCTGTGGGGCCGGCGGAAAGGTAATCGCAAGACCATGACCTACCAGAAGATGGCACGGGCGCTGAGGAACTACTCCCGCACCGGCGAGATTCAGAAGGTGAAGAGGAAACTCACCTACCGGTTCGATGAAAAGACGCTGAGAGGCCTACAAGGAGACTCTAACACAGTGTAGGAAGCAAGATGGAGAGTGTATATAAGCATAGAAATAGAATAAGCACAATGGATATTCAGAGAAAATTGCTGTGTTTGTCCCATTAATGTCCATTCTCCTGATTCTAATTCTATGGCATATAGAAACAAATGAATACTGAGTATTTGAGAAGCCAGAAGATGAAACACTGTAGGTCAGAGCTTTCTGTAGATACAGAACCATATTGGAGTTCGTGTAAGGGGCAAACAGGAAATGTTGATAGTGATATGAGAAAGCACTGGATGGGCAACGTGTGAAAACTCAGCTGGCATTAAAAATTCTGTAAATCTAAAAGGTTATCACATCATATCTACTTTATAAGTAGAACTTAAATCATTCTGAAAATAAAAGTTGTGGTTTTCTGTTTTGTTTTTGTGATTCTGTGATTCTGTATTGCAGATATTCAGCAGATATAAGATCATTTTATAGACTTCTTAACAAAATTAGGTTGTGTAAACATGATCTGTTTGTGTTAAAATATATATTTTTAAGATGAATGAATAAATCTGAAAATATTTTCAGAAAACCTGATATATTTTGTCACCTGATATATCTGATCTATCTATCTATCTATCTATCTATCTATCTATCTATCTATCTATCTATCTATCTATGTGAACAAAGATATACTGTGTAGTGCATATCAGCCAAGCAAACACAGATGTGCTTATAAACTGAAGCAAACATCCACACACACCCACAGCCAAAATTGTATGCAAAGTAAGCGTGCATTGAAAAACTGCCCATAAAAACAGACCTGTTAATCAGTAACATCTACAAAGTCCCCTGACACACCGAGTAGCAAGACGCACACACGCACACTGAACACATTTGCGATTACTTTCTTATATGAAGCTACCAAAGCAATTTAATTTCCATAGTCAAATGATGGGGCCACACACATATATGCTGAAAACCACATGACACGGGGCAAATTACATAATATTCAACACACATGGACCGTCATTCCTGACTATGCAGGAGAGCTCATACTGCAAAGCTGATCGTTTTTTTTGTTCTAGTAATTGTCGCAAACTTGTTCTGGGTGGAGAAAAGTAACTACGTTAAGTACTGTACTTAGGTATGATATTGATATTTTACTTGAATGTTTCCATTTTATGCTACTTTATACTGTACTTTTGTACCTTTTACTCCACTACATTTATTTGACAGCTTTAGTTACTAGATACGTTCCAGATTTAGATTTTACATATAAAACATGTGTTCAACTAATATGACAAATCAGACTACCCAACATCATATAAAATAGTTCAAATTAGTTCAACTTTAAAATACTGCTTACAAATTAATGCATTGGTAATATAATACATATAAAAATATGACACCTGACACACTGATATTTTAAGTACCTTAAGCTGTACTTGTATTTTAGTATTTCTACATTGTATTATACTTTTACTCAAGTAAAAGATCTGAGTACAGCTGGCAATATCAAACACACCTGTTGTGTGAAAAATGTGCCATGGATCATTCAGAAGTCCTCTCCTCTAAGACTACTGAGGCATTTATTAGAGTGAGAAAGGGTTTTTCACTCACTGATGAAATACAGATGGCGTCTCCATAGAGTGCACGCCTGTTGTTGTGTGTGCACACAGAAGCGCATGCATGTTTGCATATAAAAAGCATTTGTTCAATGCTTTTCTGGTCATTTGAAGCCAAGAGCTGAAAGCAGGAATACACCGTCTGAACACCAAACACAGGATTATGCTGGACTTAACCCTCACTGTGGAATTCAACCCACCTGTCCACGGTCTTCAAGGAAACCTGCTCTATCACACTTCATAGCTTCTCTGTCTTCCCTGGTCTCCATCTTCTGTTATGGCTGAATGGAGTTGGGTGGCCTACACAGTCCTAGAAGTGCTGATTGCTGTGGCCTGTTGCCTTGGCAATGTGTTGGTGGTGTGTGCGGTGTGTATTGGTATCCGGGATTCGCTTCGAGAGCCAACCTTCTTCTTCCTTGTTTCCTTGGCCGTGGCTGACTTCCTAGTGGGTGTGGTTGCTGTGCCCTTGTCTGTACTATTGGATGGCTGGGTGAGTCTGACCCCTGACCTGTGCCTACTTCTCAGCTGTGTCGTGCTGGTGCTGACTCAGGCTTCTGTGCTGTCACTGCTAGCTATCGCCGTGGACCGATACCTCCGGTTACACACACCGCTCAGGTGAAGTTCGCACTCTGAAACACTGGTTTACAGGTAGACAAGCCATATGGATAGCATGGTTAGAAATAATCATTCCTTCTTTCTGTTTTATCCCTCTTTCTCAGATACAAAGCCCTGGCCACACAGAGGCGAACATGGACGGCCGTGTCCGTGTGCTGGACGCTTTCCTGCCTACTGGGGTTCACCCCTCTGTTTGGCTGGAACAACTACTCCTCTCTAGCGTCTGATTCCACCAATACATCGTCCTCCACTTCCTTCATCTCTCCACCCTGCACCTTCCTCTCAGTTATCTCCCTCCCCTTCATGGTCTACTTCAACTTCCTGGGATGTGTCATGGCACCCCTGCTGGTCATGACCCTCCTCTACACTCGAATCTTCTGGAGCCTGCAGGGCCGTCTGAAGGAGAGCTGTCCTCAAGCCCGGGCCTCTCTGCTCAGGGAGAAGAGGCTGGCCTGCTCCCTGGCTCTGGTTCTCATTTTGTTTGCCGGCTGCTGGATTCCCCTGCACCTGATGAACTGTCTGCTGCTGTTTCATGGTCCTCAAGCTGTCACACAAGGGACACTCTATACAGGCAGGTGACAGTAGCTCTTCTAGTCCTTACACAGTCTGTAGATAGTTTTTTTTAATTAATGTTGAGAGATTTGTTTGCAAAGTTTCCCATGACGCTTTAAATGCTTTTTTTCATATATCATGTATTGACAGATCACAATACTTACCAGCAGTTGCAGTGAAACGGTAACAAATCCATTTTTTCCAGGTATTCTCCTGTCTCATGCCAACTCAGCAGTCAACCCTGTGGTCTATGCTTATCGCATCCCAAAGATCCAACAGGCCTACAGTCAAATATGGAGGCGCCTCCTCATGAACATAAACTGTTGCCATGGGGACGAGCAAGTTGGCCGATCAAGAACAAGCAGCCGAGCCAATCACACAGAGATGTGTGGATCAGGAGGGAAGACCACACCCTAAGGACCATGGGGTCATTATAAGTCCAGCATGTTTCAGGTTTGAGTTCATGGGACTTTGTCAGGTTCTTTTACTCACTCACACAAGAAAATGTCCAACAATCATTTAAGGCTTTATTACAGATTAACAACTGAAGAAATACAGGCAGCCAGTGAGTGTTTGAATTTGTGAAACCCCTACTTGTAGTGTTTGGTTTGAATGAAAACCCTGCATACTCGTAGTCCGCCGTGGCATTCGGTCGCCTACTCCTTGTCTGCAAACTTTATTTAAGTCAAAGATATCTCATGAGTCTCCACTAGAGGGTGCTCTAGACTAACAAACTCAACAGCTGCTGCTGTACACAAACCATGAAACCATCAGAATTGCAGTAGGTGACAAACAAGATCTCATTCACTGATTTCTGGACAACTGATTTGAGGCAAGTATAATTTTATTGAGATGTACATATTTTTGAGTAAGTCATTTGACAGCTTCAATCAATGCATCGCTAACCTTTTGCAGCACATATCTACTTTCTCCTTTTTCTTCTGAAATCTAAGAATAAATGTGATACTTAGCCATGAGAGTGTGTTGAACATTCATGAGTGTTCAGTGAGCGCCTCAGGGAAGGCAATAGACTGTATAGTTATCACCTGAGCAGGGTGCAATCCCACCCACCAAACTATACAACCTACTACCTCACCCTGACAGAGCCCAAATCAAACACGCCACACGTTCACGTCCTGTTAGCGGAACTTGCAACCTGATTCAGCTGCCCTAGCAAAAAACAATGCTTGTCACGATTATGTTGATTGCTGTAAGCGTATGTTTCGATTGGACAGCATGATTGCCCATCCGGAGATGACAGTCGGCGAGTGGCTGACTCTGCTGTCTCCTTGGGAAAGACAGTAGATTGTATAGTTATCTCAAAAAGAGGTTACACAACCCCACAACTATTCAATCTACTACCTCAGCCCCAAGGACAGCATCCACGTTGCTTCAGCATCAAAGATCCACAAAGGTAACTGTCCTGCAATGGTACAAAGAAAAAGAGACAGAGAGGGTTATCTTAATTAACTATTCTTCTCTGTAAAATACATGCAAGATAAAACTGGGTCGGAATGTCAATTTTGAGGTGTATATTTACGTTATGTTTTCGACTGATGTGTTCAAATTCAGTCCCTGCACAAAGGAGTGTCATCGTATTTTCAGTTTTATCTCTGTGTCTGATTCTTTGTTTTGGTTCCTGAAACTGGTTCAAAATCATGATTTATGGCTGAACACTGCTCAACAACAAGTCTTCAACTGCCAACATTTGGAGAAACGTTTATCACTTCTCAACAAAACAAGACCCTCTGAGATTTTGCATATTGGCACATCCTCACCGATCAACGAAGCTTCTTTTTTTTGTCTTTTTTTTTGCGGAGCTGAATGTCTTTAAGAAATCCGTTCCATTAAAATAAATCAAACAAATAATTTAACGGTAAGCAGACATCGGAAAGTGAGAGCACTAATGTGTGAAAGCCCAACAAACAACTCACTGGCTTCCTGAGACTCTGGCATGTGATCGAAAGAGGGGGGAGAAAAAAAAAAGAAGCTGCTCGACTCTGTGCCAGGAATTCGTTTCCGTTTTTTGCCAAAAACTGAGCTCATTCCAGTGGGCTATCCCTGTGTAGGCTGGCTGCTGCTTCTCAGACGGAGGTACACACACAGATGCCTGCAAATATGGCTTCCACCAGCTGCCTCTGATTGAATACAAGGCTGGGATTCTGCCCCCCAAAACACACAAGGAAACACAAAATGGCGTCTCGCACATCGGCCATTTTAGGTCTGCTTAAAAACACTATAAGGTCTACCTTTAGGGTTTTGTTCCTGAGCCTGCTGTCTCATGATTAAGAAAGAGCGGCTGTTCAATCGAGAGTGATGTAGAATCAATCTTGTGCCAAGCACTGAGACGAAGCCAACAGACCCAGGCTCACTATCACGGGTACAAAGTAAAGAGAGCAACTCAAACCATACTTATCAGACAGCTGGAAAGTTCACAGAGAAATAGCATCATCACATACAGCATCTCCATGGTCCTGTGAATTTACTAGTACCATTAACAGTTCCGCTTTGGTTCGATCACAAAGTTGGCACTCACACTGAACATGCAGATTGTATTTTTGGCTTCTTAAACTTGTATTAATTTCACTAAGAAAGACCTAGCTCATCCTCAGGCAGCTAATGGCTAAACTCTTATGGGATAAAGGTTGGGATGGGCCAGCGGGTTAACATGGCAGCGACTGAAGGGTTAACGAGTGCCAGACTAAATGCCAGACCTGGGCCTCAGATAGATAGAGAAGGGGTTAGGAGGTACACTGCTTGCATAAATTAGCATACAGCCACAACCCCTGAGACTTGATCCAGACCAGCCCATAGTTAGCATGCAGTAGACCCTGCTAGACTGATTACAGAAGACCAGACAGACAGAAGGGGGTGGGGGGGTGTTGGCATGATGCCCAACTCTGCCACCGTGCCAGTGACAGATCTACGAGCTCTGTTTGGCCGCCGAGAAACGTCCCCTGACTGGAGCTGTATTCGGAGGACAAGGGCAACAGACTAATAGTGATGTGACACAGTGTACTGGGGTAAATGGGTCAAATTAATGAAGATTTAACAGGACATCTGAGCATGGCCTCAAAGGGGAAAACAAGATTTAAACGTTAAATGCTTGTGGGGAATTCTGTGCTTCTGAGTTAATTGCAAAAACTGCCGTCTCATTACCTGCACAACTCCCGACTGTTTTGGAAACACTGAGGCCAAACTCAGTCAGTCATGTGAGCTCTACTGGGGCGCTGTTGTCTGTGGTAGTGGACTTTGTCTATGGCACATAAAAAGGGCACACATGGCTCGGCTGGGGCAAATCATTTTCTCTGTCAGCAGCTCCAAAATAAATGTGCCTTCGGCGAGTGGGGCAGCTGAGAGGATCTTGAAGACAAGATGAGATAAGGAAGAAATGTGGCCTATTGAGTTAATCTCATTTGCCTATCAGACAGTCTGTCTGTGCATCTGTCACAGCAGAATTATGGCAAAATGGTAGTAAATTCATATTAATTTATATTAGCAGTATTCTGTGTAAGCTAAGAAACACGAACCTTGTCCTCACTTGCCCTCACTTGCCCTCAGATAACACTGCTCTGCTGTGACCAACCAGGATATATTTTTCTGGAGACAATTTCCTCCTTTAGCATGTTAATCTTTCCTTGGGTGAAACATGGTTTTCTTTTGGGTTTTCCAAAACCGCATGTCAGTTGTAAATCTGGGAATATTATGTTTATAAATAAGTCTCCAATTGATCTACAGCAACACCGTCTACAAAGCCCATACCTGCTTCTGTTTCAGACCTGCAACATCCAATGTTTGTTTTAAATAAACTCATTTATATAATAGTGCCACAACTATAAAACAGGAAGGCCTTTTAAGAAAATTAAAAATTGAATACCTATAAAAAGGACAAGATGCTACAATCAAATTATCTACTTATTCCGCTCTTTTGTGGATTAAGTTAAAAGAACAAAATCAAAATGGCTGCTAAACTGAATTACCAGTGTTTATTATTCAGGTTTTACAAACTTCTAACATCAACCTGCTGTGAGATCAGAGCACACGAAAAACCACAGCTACTGCGCCATCTTTAACAAATCCAAACCCGTGCGAAAATGAAGACGAAAAATATCGTGGAAACAATAGGCCTTATAGCTTCCTCCCCAGCACTGTGACAGGATGCGGGATTCGTCAGATTTATTCCTCACCCGATACAAACGACGTAAACACACAAATTAATCATCAAATCCCCAAACACACACAGCACACTCCAACAAAACTCCACCGAATTGGAGCAGATTTTCGCAGGAAGCAGAGGCAGGGAAATACCTATTGGATCGCCTGGTCCCTTGGTCCGCGAGACGGGATGAATGCTTGGCAGACACAACGGACGGGGCACCAGACGATTGGTACAGGTTCTTGTGTGTTTCTCTCTCTCTCTCTCTCTGAGCTTTGTGCCAAGAATGGGCAGTGTCTGTGTGCCAGGCAGAATTTCAATGAGGGAGGAAGGAGGTGGTTATGGTGGGCAAAGAGGAGGAGGAGCGGTGGGGGAGCCGGAGTTGGCAGAGGAAGTATGCCACACAATAAATGGCAGGATGAAGAATTCCCACAGTTTAAAAAGATGCAGAACGGATGTCATGTCTTACTCGTGTCCAGCGTTATCTAGAGAAAAATTTTGTCCAGGCATCTGGCAGATCCTCAATAGAGCGCTATGGTGATTTTATCATACCTGCTTTTTCATCTTCCCTACTCCTTAAGGAATGCCTGATTCCTACATTAAAGGATGAAGGACGGGAGCACTGAGCCTCTTCCGAGCCCACTTGGCATGGTGCCCGCTCTGATGTTCTGTATATCCTCATTAAGCAAGCGCAAACACACAAGGCTCATGCTCACGTGCATGCGTGTATACAGAAATGCGCTGCCAAATGTATGTACTCACACACAACCACACACTGGTAGACACAACACAGCACAGTTGCTTGCCCTGCGTACACGAAAGAAGCTCGGTCTATCTAATCCTGTTTCACTAAACGTTAATTAAATGAAAATGCTTCCAGTCCTTTGCCATCAACTCCTCTGTTTTGCAAGCTAGAGGGCTGCACACACAAATGTCGGACTCACAGGCATAAGAGCTAGGTAAACATGTTTGATGAAAAGATAGCATGACCCAGATAAGGCAGGAATATAAGGGAGCCATTGTGTTGACTATCACAGTGTTGAACAATCATTTCAACCCAATTTACACACACAGAAGTGGAGCTAAGTTGAATAATCCGTATTCAAAGGGCACACACTCATTCCACTTTTATAAATCTCCAATTTCTTACATTTATACTTAAGCATCTCATGTTAGTGTCACAACATTGGAAATACATTTTTAAAACATGTATATGAATTGGATTCTTAAAGGGAATGAGAGTTATTAGCTGATAAAAGAAAAAAGAGGATGATTTCTGAATCACTGGTGTATTAGCTACAATATACTCTTCAACTACCCAGATGGCCAGATGTGTTTCTAAAACCTCTAAATAATATACATCAAAGGTTTCTGTCCACCTCTTCATTTACTCTTTCTATCCCCTCTTCTCGTTTCCACTTGTCTATGCTTTTGCTAATGTGCTGATGAGATGTGTGGTTACCATGGTTTCAAATGTTTCTGATAGCTCAGATGCCTGGCCTGGCATGTTGCTACCCACCCACATGTTACAGCATTCTCTAATGCCACACAGACCAGGCCATACACACACACGCACACGCAAACACACACACACACACACACACACTTTGAAAGGTATGCCCTTTCAACGAGGGTGTGCATGCTTAAATGTGTGCATGTACACAAAGAGTATGTGTGCAAGAGTGCAAAGTGGTGTATGTCAGGACGAAACAGCTGCAGCTTCCTGCATGAGAAGAGAAACTTCCTGTTGCCTCGCTGCAAACCGCGGCCGGTCAGCCAAGATATCAACCAATCAGCTATGTTGAGGCTGAATGCAGGAAGTTAGCCTGACTGCCTCTAGGAGGAAAAACTCAGAAACATTATGAGGCAACACGATAAGTTCATCTGAGGATAAGAGAGGGGCGGGGAAAGAGCTCTCCCACTCCTACCTCTCTTTCTGTCTCTGTAACCCTTGTTCTCTTGCTTTTCCTCCAGCTTCTTCTTTCTTAACATTTTCCCCTCATCATTGTCACATGTCGATAAACATAAAGAGAGGTTCTTTTGGTTCTTTTTTTTTTATGAACTATGAAATGAAATTGCCACTTAATGCCACAGCTGAGCAATTTGAAATGACAGAGGTTGATGCAGAGGTATTAGGAGTAGTATACCCACAAAAATTGTGAGGGGCATGTTGAAAGGGTCTGCCCATATTCACTGTTTCTTAAACACGTGGCACGAAGGCGCCATCTTAACACCAACCCATATTTAGATCAGGATACAGTACTGACAATAAGCAGTCCAGTTAGATTCCTAATTGTACAAACAATATGCAGATATTTCATGTAATTCAATCTGTATTATATGTCCCCCCTAAAAGTAGGTTGAAAGATCAAAATCGGTTGTTGATTAATTTACATATGCTGTTTTATCTAATTCGGAGAGCGCAACGTTGATATTTTGCTTTTGTTTCATGGCATTCTGGCCTCAGACATGAGACTGTAATCAGAAAATGCAGTGTAATATGAAGAATATGCTTGTTTTCTTGCAGTTGTGTGAGATACACATCAATCAGACAAATGCTACTGTTTACGTTTATATTTTTTTTTTTGACAGGCAGATCACACTGGTAAAAATATATCAACAGCTTTACTGATAAAACGAGTAAGAACTACTGAAGAACACCAATGTTAAAACTGGAATTTTTTGTTTAACAATCTGCCCTTTGCTTTACAGCGTTGTGTGTTAGTCTGACCTAACTCAGTTTCATTTCTGCCTCAGTTTCGTCTGACATGCAAAGTATCATACACAGTAGCCTTTGACGCAGCGTGTCAAGACAAACATGACAGGTGCCACCTTTTAAGAAACTGTCACACCTCTAGATCGCAGAAAGATAAAACTCACACACAAACACGCATGATCCTGTGAAACAGCTGGCACATATCTGAGTTTTCACAGTGGCAGAAAGTGCAAACAGTGTGTGAAGGGCACGAGAAAGAAAGTAAATATTGCCCTTGTATTAGCTATCATAACGGCTCTGGATGATAAGAGATCTGCCAAGTGTTTCGCTTGTCCTGTGGGCACAGCTCTTCAACACTGGTCAGCAGCTAAACTTGCACTGACCTGAACGCAACAACAGCTCTCTGGCTCGGTCGACCCTCTGAGGTCAGAAAGTAACCAAGAAGGCCTGTCCTTCCTCTTGCCAGTCTACAAAGACACACCTGTTCAGTACGGAAAGCCACAGAAAGACGGTGCACCACCCTGTCAGATCCTGCTGTCCTAGAGCAGAGAGGGGAGAGGAAGAGGGGGACATGGACAGAGAAAACAGAGATAATGGAAGCAGGAGAAAGAAGATGGTCAGCAGGGAGTCGAGGAGTCCCTCTGAGCTCTAGAAAAGTTTCTCCTGTTATGTCCATGGAGCCAAAATGGCGGCGAGCGGAGTGTAGCGTGGCAACCGACGACGATAGACACATTTACAGTAGGAAAACCACGATGAAGGAAGAGAAGAGGGCAAGAGGGACTGGAGGAGAAAGATTACAGGGCAGTGAAAAAGACGGGAAGAGGTGTTCGCAGGATAAAAAAGAAAAATACCTGGAGCCTGTACGTGAGCGGCGGGATGGGCCGGAGGACTGGAAGAGAAGAGGGCCGTGATGGCGGGAAGAAGGGAAAAGAGAGGAGTAGAGCACACCCTCTGAGAGCTACACCCCCTTCCCACAATCCCCTCCTACTGGCGTGAGTGCGTCTGTCCGTACACAGGGTGACAGAGGGACGTCTGCTCACACACAGCCCTATAACACACACACACACACAAAACACACACAAGCCACAGAATCAAACACACTGTGCACAACATAAAGAGAAAAGCTCCAAAACAGACTCACAATAGACTCACATTACTTGCAACTGCGTATGACCAAAACGGAGACAAACACAGACAGAGGACACTTCAAAACACAAACATACACATAATCAATTCGCCAGCCTTTGGATCGCCCTCTGCTCTGCCCTGTGCTGTGTTTGCCTCGGTCCGCCTGCCCAGTTTGGCACTGCTGCCAAGAGGGAAGGGGAGAAAAAGGAGGGGAGGAGGGTGTAGAGACACAGAAAGAGGAAGGGAGGGATGTGCTGTAGCGAGAGAAGGGTGAGCAGAAAGAGGAGGAGTCGGAGAGAAAGAGTTCAGGAAGAGAGTGAGACAGAAAGACAAGAAAAGAGAAGAAGCGTAAACTGTGGTGGGCAGACACGGTGACACAAAACAGTGGCCCAGCAGCCAGGAGCACACTGAGAATTTGCATGTTAATCATCTGACATCCAAAACACACCTCTCACCTTGTACTGTACTTATTCTATCCTGCAGCGACACACAGACGGCGAGAGAGACAAGCAGATCCCGACACTTCTGCCATATTGTTCCATCTCACCATATTGGCACAATCATCAGAGCAAAAAAGCCCAAACTGGCTTGAGATTCGAACTCTAAACTGACGGACTTTGTTGTCGAGTTCTCTCGCCTGTAAGAGGAGTCCCGGGAGAGTTACTATGTTTTTTCGACATCTTTATTCTGCCTGCTATTCTCCGTGTCTCCCTTTATCCTTCCGTCAATTTGTCCTCTCCCTCCATCGGGGATAATATCTGCCCTCCTCAGTGGGAGGAGTTTGAGGGAGTTCAGCTAAATGAATCAATGAGCGAGGAGGGTGGATATTTCAGAGAATGTCACTTCTTTTTTTTCCCCCCAGCTGTTGGCATCTTTCCCAGGTCTCCCTTTGCTTTCTCACACCAGCAAGACAGTTGTACACCAATGCAGATCTTGGATCAGCGAGCTGTCGCCTCTAGATGACCTCAATCATTAGGAGAGAAAACATAAATCCATCTGTTCATAAATGGCCGACCTTCTTTATAGCCTGCTCGCGGACCAATCACTGGAGTTTGAGCGGGTATCCCAAGCCGAGCCAACCAATCAGAGCTCACTTCTGAGCCGACATCATTTTGAAAACATTAATTCTAAAAAACAGGAATACTTTTTACCATTAAATTGCAAACAAATTCTTCTTTCTCTTATTTTACAACTCACATCAACCACTTGAAAACGCTTGTTTTGTCTTTGGTAAGTGAAACAGTTAATTCCTTGTTTGCAGCTGCTGTAATACCTGAGTTATTGAGTCTTCAAACTGACCAAACACACACTCACACACACACATTTTTGGAGGGTTCTCCCAGTCCTCAAACACTCACAGCGGAGACAAAACAGACCACAATAGTCCAGCTTCTCTGCTTAAACTCCACGAGTCTTTTCTCAAAGATAGGACAATGGACACACACACACACATACACATTCATACTGTACACAGGCACGCACACACACGTGGTACGAACAATCCGGTTCTTCCATGGAAGCTCAGATTCAGGCAGCAGGTTGGACAGCCCCTCAACTTGACGTCATGTCTCCTTTGTTGTTTATGCATTTATTTCTCTCCTCAGCTGAACTCTCTGAACCCAAAGTCCCCCCCCCCCCCTCCCCTCCCGTCCTCCAGCCCTACACTTGCCCCCTGCCAATGAAGGCGGGCAAATACAGTATGGCTTTAACAAGGAATAAGAAAAGAAAGAGAGACAGACAGACACAGAGAAGAGAGTGACAGGGAGAGAAAGGAGCTTAGACGTCTCTCTCACTTTTTGCTTTTCCTCCTTTTCTTCTTCGATCACTCCCTGTGTCTCTTCCTGCTTGGCTTGTAAAACTTTCAGCTGCATGGCGGGCCGGCCTCTTTTGGCAGCCGTCCAACTCTTGACTCTCCTGTCCCCTTGCAAGAGAGGGAAGGAGGGGAGGACAAATATAGTCACAGCTAGACTGCACTGTACAGTTGTAGAAGCAGATGTACTGTGAATGCACTGCGACCATTTTGACTTTCATACTAACACGCACAGGAAGCGAGAACTTTGTGACATTCCTTCAGCATTTATAATGATCAAAAATAAAGCATTATACAGCAGATCTCGTGTCAGGCTAATCATTGCTCGAGACGTCATGCAGAGTTTCAAAAGGCCGTGCCACAGCTGTGATGTCAGTCTGCCTTTAACTGAGTGTGACAGTTGAATCTGATAACAGTGTGTTTCAGTGCTCACAACCAGTTCACGCAGGGACGCTCTCGCTTTGATATTTTTCCTGGTATCAGCATGAGCAGCTCGGTTGCTTGTATATACAGATTTACACGTGCACGCGCAAGCCAAATATTTACATTATTTTAAAACATAAAGCTAAGTGGGCCTTCTGTTTCATTGCATAGGCACACACGCACACATGCAGACTGAGGATATATTATTACTGCTTTACAAATCACAACTTGGTACACAGGGGTTTTAATACTGTAATGTTGAGGTAGTTTATTAGAAAAAGATGCCTAATCATTTAATAATTGTAACTGTAGTTTTAATCTACTTATTATGCTCTCTTAATTAATCTAATTAAAGGACTTTTAAGTAAATAAATAATTGATTAGGTTATATTTCAGATTTCCATAAAAAAAAAGGGGGTTTTCTCCATTTTTTGAAGCACCCTGTTTCCACTGCTCTTCCAAAATCCAACAACTTTTTTTTTATCACGTTTCCTAATGATATTTTGCCATAATTGTATTAGGCAATAAGCCAATATGCCCACGTTTTAGCTCATGAGCTAAAATACTGTAAAGGCATTACTCAGTTACTGTGTTGAAATCCTTTATGAAACGCATTTTCTGTATTTCAATAACTACCGAAACCTGATTCATAATATCTAACAATATAATATCTATCTGAATATATTGCCATATAAGTATATGTGCATTAACTTATTGATTAACTGAATAAAAAAAGACCAACAAGTTTCTTAAGTAATTATTTCTGTATGTTGTGTTGTCTGCAATGACGTTTGCCTCTCACTCGAATCATGGACTGTTCACCCTCCTCCCATCCGGCAGGCGTTACAGAAGCCTCCGCTCCCGTACCAGCAGGCTGAGGAAGAGCTTCTTTCATGAGGCTGCGATCCTGCTGAACTCCACTCCACTATAGCACCATTACACCCTTACAGTACTATTATGGTGCTTATCGAACTGTTTTACACTTCTCACACCTTATCGAACATGCCATTGCACTCTTCATATTCTTGACCGAGCCACCACATTGTTCAATTATTGTTACTGTACATATAACCAACTGTACATGCTGTTTATACTGTATATATTGTAGTACACACAAACTTATATTTGCACTCTCTATATATATATATATTTGTACATACAACCTATGTTTGCACATAAAACCTATATTGCACTCTATATTCTAGTCCACTTCTCCTCTGTACATACATAGTCAAAATATGACATATATGCCATCTGTATATTGTAACTTCTGCACTTTCTGTAAATATTTACTATGATTTTGCACTTCTGGTTAGAGGCTAACTACATTTCATTGCCTTGTACCTGTACTCTGCACAATGACAATAAAGTTGAATCTAATCTAATCTAATCTAATCTAATCTAAAGTTTTGTTTAGGTACTGTGTGAATCATTTAATAAAGAAGACATTTTAATTTAAAATGTGCTTACTTGTTTCACTTATTTCTATAGTGGATCAAGTAACGTTAATACAGTAGATCATGAAGTGTGAAGTCTCATGTGAGAGGCCCAATATTATTTGTTTCCTCCTGTAGCTCAGGACAAGAATAGCCTACTGATCATTTTTTCAAATAAATGTGGTTCAATTAAAGGGATAGGGCTTGTTTATTCAATGTCTGTAGAGTCCTGACAGAATAAACAGACCCTGGAAAATATCTTCTCTAAATACTGTGGGCATCTTCCTAGTAGCTACTAGCAGTGACGTTAGCTAAATGCTACTAGCTTGCCCTATTTGAAGAACTTCACCAGATGCTTACCGCCTTGAAAACAAAAGTTAAGACTTTTGAAAATGCTACACTTTAAAGTGAAACAAGCCAAGCAATTCATACATTAGAGCTAAACAGCTCACTGCTCACCTGACTGAGAGGCTTTGCTAGACTTTAGTAGCCTACATAAAAATATCTGCACTGCGTTTTTGTTCGGCATGTGTAAGTAGCAGTTCAATCCCTACATGCCTATGACTCTTCTAAATTTTAGATGAGTACAAGTTTGGACAGCAGGCTGTTCCACAGGTGGACTGATGAAGTTCTGTCTTTGCTCTGATTGGCTCATGGACAGAAAACAGTAGCCAGTAGTAATACAGTGTGAGGTCAAACGCTGCACTAGAGTGGCTGGGCCTGGCCCTGCTTGAAAAAGGAATAATTGTAGAAATTAAAGCTTGGCAGGCAATAAACTGAGCACAGTAAATGTGTCTACTGTGATTTTTATTTATTTATTTATTTATTTTGCTTGTAGGCCTACGAGTTTTGGTACATAAATGTAACTCCTTGTTCACCAACAGAGATCAGTAATAGTCAGATTAAAGGCTCGAAGTAAAAGGTTTAACAGTGTAACAGAACAAATGCTTACAAATAGCCCTACTTAAAATTTATGATAGATTATTAGTCACTGGCTCTGGTTGAACTACCATCTTGAGCGGTTTTCACTCTAGAAAGATGAGGCGCCCCATCTAGTGGCAAACTTTGGTAAATGCATTTTATGAGCTAAGAAGGAAACGTTTGAAGAATAATCCCTCTTTTTTGCAAATGCTGGGTTTTTTTTCCTTTTAAGTGTGTGAATTTCTCTAATATAAGATGCAAACTGTATGTCTCAGCTCTGATATATGGAACTATTTCACACTAACAATGATATTTCACAATAGGTATGTAGCATTATATGTCATTCTCTCAACATAAATTATTATTAGTTCCATTGTATTTATTAGTGTGAATCCTGATTCAGCATTATTTTATTCTAAACATGACCCATTAAACAGAGAAAACAAGAGAAGAAAACAGTTGTTCATGCAGGAGGTAAATTAAACATAGGAGGCAAGCCAAGTAAAGATTAGGGAAGAAAGACAGAAAAAACACACATTGAAGTAAATTATCAGGAGGTACTGGGTTAAGATTAGAAAGGTTAGATATTCTCTTTGCACTGCAAATAAGTGCAGTTGTGTGTGTGTGTGTGTATTTGTAGGGCCTTAGACAATCATGATTTTGTTGTAATATATCAGTGTTACTAAATGATCAAAGTGTCAAATATCAATATAAAGTCAGGCAAAGATGATGACGACAACACAGAAGTGGGAAAGAAAAAAAGAGATGATGATGGGAGGGAGCACTGGAGTGGCCCTTCAATTTCCTTTTCTTTTTTCCACTATGAAGAGCAGCCTAACCCCTCTGGAGACTGAAATTAATAATCCTGAAGAGTCTGCCCTCCAGCCAGTTCCTGAGTGAGTGAGACAGATGTGGAAAGTATTGAAGGATAAGAGAGATAGATTGATTCTTACTTCCCATGTGCTTTCTGTATTTGAACAGAACAATGATAAAAAGGAGGTAGTTGACCTCTTTAAAATTCATGCCAATGCCAAGATGTATTGTAGCCATTATTTCTTTATTCTACTTCACTCTTTCTAGAAGCTGGAAAAGAAAATGAGCTACCTCTAACTACCTGATCTCCACTGATGCCGCAGACCTCACTGGGGAGGGAAAGAACTTTGTATAGGCAACTTTGTATAGGCAGGATTCCTGATCAAATGTCAGCCCTTAATCTGCACCATTTAACTGGAGCTTATCGTCAGCAGTTGAGGGGCATGTTAAGAATAAGAGGGTTTAAGTCTCTTTGTCAGTCTTGTGACATTTCGTTCAGAGGCCATTTACATCTCCTTTTACAATAGAATCACTGTTAGTTACGTGGCGGCTACATAAGCAGGGCCTTTTCCTCTAATTACTCTCACCTTGGCAGTATGGGAGAGTAATACTGTAGGTGACGTAAATAATTAACCAGGGTTGACCCAAGCCTATTTGGATCCCAGAGCAGCTTTGACACCCTCTCCCCCTGTGTCCCAGCACATCACTATGAATTGTTTCACAATTTTGTGTAATATGTGACATCATAGGAGGGGACTTAAGAAGAAAATACACTAACCAAGAAAATCACTTTAACCAGAGATGTTTCTTCTTATGTGAAGGATGTGAATATATAATTAGTACAGAAAATACTTGAAAATAATGATCATGAATTACTCTGTGACTATAATTTCCCGTTGAGTGCCTCCGGCTGTGGTGTATAGCCACTTGTAACCAGCAGCAAATAAAAACACACTCCATGTATATTGTTGTATACAGTGCCGCACACTGAACGGGATATTTGTTGGGTTTTATATACGGTAATGACAGAAACGGTGTTTGTGTGCATGTGTGTGAATGTGTGCACACTTGGATGCCATCAAAATACAGAAGACATGCAAGAGGACTTTACATGCCATGGCCAACAAATAAATTGCTGGGCCCCTTTTAACCCCACACTGGCATTGTGTACAGTTTTTCTATGCTTGAATATTACCTGGACCCAGATTTGCTGCATTGCAATTGGATTAAATAACACATTAGCACAAACTTGTTGACACAGAGTACGTCTGGAGCAGTTGCAGCACCTGGCCCGATGCAGCCTTGGTTTCTGCAACATAAGAATTTCATATTTCTCATCAAATATAGTGCACAGGAGGTTATGTGTGCTTGATTCACCTGTTGCAGTGGCTCCCAACCTTTTTGGTTTGTGGCCTTTTAAAATAAAGCAAAGTAAGTGCTTTACTAGGCTATTAAACTACCCAGTTGTGTATAAAGTACCCAAAATTGGCTACACGTTGACAAATCACAACATTAAGTGATAACACAAAATTATACTTTTACTTTTGATAGGGTACATTTTGCTGATAATACGTCTTTACTATTACTTAAGCTGATTTTGAAAGCAGGACTTTAACTTGTAATAAAGTATTTTTTAGACTAAGGATCTGAATACTACTTCTTCCACCACAGTCAGAGAGAAACTATCAGTGCATAAATGTATACAGTGAAAGCAGAATTTCGGGGGGGGGGGACATTAAGATCACTAGAAAAGGACACGTAATAGGAGCAGAAATCATCCTAAACTCTAAAGACAAAGTATCTGACCTATATGTTGTGAAAGAGAACAATAACATCTACATCGCCACTTTTCCCTGTCCCTTTTTCTCCCACCAAGAGCCTGCTGTCGTGGGAGGAGTTTGCATTGGGACCCACAAAACTTTTGCGTGTGCGCGTGTTTCGACGCCACGCCTCTGTGCGTTTTTCCCCCGCGCGTTGATTTCATACCAAACTCATACTTGGCATTCCGCCTTTTTCTGTCAAACACGATTATTTTTGCCGAGGAAACACCCGCGACTCGCAAAGCAAATCCGCCGTAGAGACGAAAGTACAAGGAGAGGAGTGTGTGGCTGTAACAGCGGGGCAGGAAAGCCATTGTGAGGTGAGTGCGCTCTCAGATAGTTCTTTGTTGTGTGCTGCAACTTTCATGCTGCAGCAGCTGCTTCGCTTCGTGTGCGCTTGAAGTTTTGGGATATTTGACATATTTCGCATTTTCCCGCTGCCGCTTTGCTGATTCAGAGCCTTGTGTGTTGAGCAGAGAGTCCCTCTTTTATTTACTCGGCCCCCCCGTGCTGTAATTGCAATGACTTTTTAGGCGTCTCTCGGACTTAGTTTGGAGTTTGTTGAGGTGTTATTAGCCCGCAAGCTAACCAACTAGCATGCCAGCTCGAGTGTGTTATCAGTGGCTTGTCTGTAATACATCCACTGAAATGTAGAAAATAGCGTTTCTCCTTAGACTTTAAAGTGTTTGAACGGCGTTTTAACAACTGCTTGGCCCGGTTACATTTAAGTTTTTCCCAACTTTTGATCAAAGGCAGATTTTGCCAACTCACAGTTGGCTAAACTGCTTCCAACGGTTGAACGTGATTTCATTTTTTCCCTCTAACGTTACATGCTAGCAGATGGGATTCATTTCTTGTTATTGTGAAAGTGTCGCCAACATGTGAGACTGGTCTTACGGGTTCAACAGAAGTCAGAGGAGGAAACAAAAAAAAACCCACTTTTGTTTTAGTCTCCAGCACAGCCATCCTTAATGAATGATCAACTTAGTGTAAGATGTGACCTTTTTTAGTTTCATATGAACTTCATTCAAGTGCTTAAAGCCCGATCGATTTGCTGTCTAACACCTACAAACGTCTGTTGTAGTAATAGTAGTAGTCAGCAGAGATGGCCATGGAAATCTGAAAGTACTGTGATGAAACATAGCTTGGTTAATCATAATGTCACTGCTGTTCCCATTGGAGCAGAATGTGCATGTGTCTTGTCAGTGTTTGCTGAGCTCATAGCTTTAATTAGCTCAATGCTCTACTGGCTCCTCACTGCACTAAACACCTGACCCTTTGGTCACTGGGAGCTATATTGAAACTGGCAGGGCCACATATGCCTTCAATAGATAATGCCTTAACTTTGCGTCAGCACTAACTTAACTCTGGCAAATGACAAAGCTGTGGCTGTGATGCATCAGTTTCGTGATTTCCCAAATCTTGGCCAAATTGCTCAGCAGTAACCTCACACTCAGTCTTGATACACTCCCACGCCACTTTATTAGGCACACCTATATATTATAATGCAATCAAATACAACTGATCTGCCATAAATTCTACATTTATGAAGATAATGTTCCGTTTTTAATGCCCCCCTTGTGTTTACAAATGGGGTGGGCAAAACAGTAGAAACACCTCCAATATAATGCAGTCCATTTCAACACCAATGCAAACTACAACCCCAGTAATAAACATAACTGATACCTCTGTGACAGTGTCGATCAAAACAGAGCATTATTATCTTTGTAAAGGTAGAATTTATGGCTGAGCTGTTGTATTGGATTGCATTAGATTTTACAGGTGTACCAAATAAAGTGGCCATTGAGTGTACAATACTACACTGTTTACTGTCAATAATGTTTGTTGACATTTTGTCAGAAAGCCATTTGCAGACAATGAAATGTGCAGTATGTTATCCTATATAGCAGAGGTTCCCTGGAACAATTGAACAATGTATGCCTTTGTGACCCATCACCACAGATTATGGCCTCGTGTGGACATGAGCTTTGAGTAGTTCAACCAAAGTGGGATATTTCTATCTCAGATTGTTTCATTCAAGGCTTTTATAGGCCTGAATAGGTGAAAGTATCCACATTTCACAATAAAAAAGCAAAAGTCTGGGAACCACTGTTTTATTGTATTATGTTTGTGGTCAATTCTAACTCAAACTGTTATAAAACTCCTTATAAGCTATTTTAATATAGTTATGAAAAGTAATGAAGTATCAAGGTGATAAAAATCAGATCCAGTCGGGACAAACAAACAACTTCCCAGTTGCCGACTTCTCACACAGTAGAAACTTTGAAGACCGTCACATCTCCTCCCCTTGAATATCACAATGTTCTTTTAGGCTTTGCTCTTTCCTAACCATCTCACCAGGGCCTGTCTGATCTCTATGGCAACAGCACAGTCCCGGCAGCAGTGATTGAAACTGGGAGGGCCCTGCGCAGAGTGCGTCCAATAAGCCCACCACAGCAGGGGAAGCTCTGCGACCACACTGATCCTCTGTGGTCCTTCTGTGGCAGGGACCATGTTAGCCACACTCTGGAAAACATTACACACCAGGCAGCATTCATGTTGCATATGTGTGTCTGTGTTTGAGGACTCCTGGAGCATCCTCAACAATAACAAAAGAATGTGTAATTTCCTCATGTGGCCCATGCAGGCAAAGTTGCAGGCTTCTGGGAAGTTCATATGGCTGAAGTACTGCCTTTTAAACTAGTTTCTCTAGGACGATTAGCTAAGGAAAATGACTAACTGGTCTCTGCATCACTATATGGTTAATTTGTCAGCTATCAGTAACCTTAATAGCTTGACCAACTGGTGGTGTCTTCATTGACCTTGGTCAGTGTCTTAATACATTTACAAGCTCTTAATGTTTGCCATTTTTCTTGTAAGATCTTTAACCCTGAACGCCAGGACTATTAATACACCCTGTACCCAAGGAAGCTTTGAAACAATTCGAGATTAATCTGATCTCGCTCTTGGTGAAGTGTGGAGACATTTGGAGTCCAAGAAATCTGTCACCATTCTCGGCATGCACAGAGTTCATCCTGGTCGTGTCCATCAATCACAATGTGTGTGATGTAGATTAGCAAGACAAAGTGCAGGCCCACTCTTGATTTTCTTGACCTCTGTGTCCTTGGGCCTCATTGATATAACTCACAGATTTGATTTCATTTTTGTGAGCATGTACAAATTAGGAATTTCAGTGGGATTCAATAATATTCCTCTGAAAAGTTTGTATGCAAGAACATTTTTGTGTGGTCAGCACCACTAATAGTGATAATGGTAAGGCCCTTTTTGATATGTTGTGATCAACATAATCATAAAATAGTGTATCTAAAGTTTTCTGACTTATTCGTAATTTGCACGGTTACATACAAGGGCTGCAGCTAATGATTATTTTCAGTATCAGTTAATCTGCAAATTATTTTTGTCAGTTAATTGTCTGTAAAATGGTGAATAGTGCCCAATATAATTTCCCAGAGCCTGACCATCAATCCAAAACCCAAAGATATTCAATTCACTGTTAGGCCTATATATGAGAAAGAAAAATGGCAAATCCTTACATTTGCGAAGCTGAAAATGGAGAATGTTTGTGATATTTTTTGTTTGAAAATGACTGAAGCGAATTATTGATTATCAAAATAGCTGCAGATGAATTTTCCGTTGATTGACTAATGGACAAATCGACTACTGGATTAAATGACAAATTGTTTAAGATCTACTACATATCACCATTTTTTTGGTAGTTGTTGGTAGGCCTCTCTGTGTCCGGTGGCTCGTTAGACTCAGACACCTGAGAGTCAGGCTCTAATACTCCCGGCTCTAATACTTTGCCTTGATTTTTTTTGCTTGTAGTTTTAAATCAAGCTGCATTTTATAACTTTATCACATGTGTGGGTCGGTGCTGATACAGCAGCTCCTTTGGCATCCTCCCCGCTCTGTGCTGCTTAGAGCCTGTTTCTCTACTTCTCTCGCTCCAAAATAACATATTTTAAAAGATGCCCAGTCAGTTAGGAGTTTCTGTTTGAGAACAGCCTAATTAAACTGTATACTAATGAAATGCTTGAAATGCTCATCCAATTTAAGATCAAGGGATTTTCACATGGATAACAATGAAAAAGTGTTTTTTTTGGTGTTTTTTTTTCCAGAATCACATGTAGGGTCATAATTATTCCTTGCTAACATATTTAAGAAACTAAATATTATACAGTATTTTTTCCAGGCTGCTATTGTTGTGGGCCCTGGTGTGTGCTGGTGAGTTCCAGCTCTTGTTGAGTTGAAGATACAGAAAATTTCTCTAACCACATAAATGTCCTTTGTGTATTATTACGTGTACACAAACTATACACTTTAGGCTTTGTATATGTTGCTTTAATGGATGATTTAAAGCTGCACCGTGTTTTCATAATATCCAGGAGATGGCTGCATTAATTTCTTCAAACCTCGCTGATTGCGACGCCTTTTTGTCTAAATTCATCAGCTATCAAAACAAATACTGCTCTCTGCTCTCACATTGTGGTACATATTTTGGTGTAATGCTTTTTTAATGTGGAAGAAAACCCCTCTTGAAGCCTGGGACAAGCATTGCCGTTTGGCATTTGTTTCTATTTTTGTTGATGCTTGCTCCATAATGGAATTAACCTTGATGATTATCGATTTGTGTATTACTACAAGTAATAATAACCAATTAAAGGAATTCTTAAATGTGTCAAATGTCCTGTTGTTGCAAGCTGCCACATCTCTAGAGTCTCTAGAGTTTAGGCTAATGTTAGCAGCTCTGTCCTGATCTTTATTGGACTTGGAGAAGTTTACACTCCAGTAATGATAACCAAGATAGCGTCACATCGGTTAGTCCTCGTACTAAAAGTCTTTTCTCTCATAACGTTAAAAGTGAAGACATACTGTTTGAAAATATAAACATGTAAGCTAAGCGGACAGACGTAAGAACAAAATAAAGTCTGACTCGTATTTTTCTTTGTCATACTTAAAATACTAGGACTAACTGAAAGCTTTAGCCTCACCCTTTTAGTAATACATCATGTATGTAGCTGCCATGTGCTTATTTAGGACCACTTTCACATGGTTGAAACATTAAAAAGTCAGCCTGAGGCAGTTTTTTTTCAACCAACTCAATTGAGTTAACGTTAGCAACTAGCTACAGCTGATCAAACCTGATCTTGTCTACCCTTGTTTAAAAAATTACTGTTAGATTTGAATATTATATCTGCCACACTGTTATCATTGTGAACTGCATGCCATGCGAGAACGGAAAGTTTGACAGGTGTAGCAACAGTAACTAAGAGGGCGGGGCTTAGCAAACAGCGAATTCTTTAAAATTGTCCTGTGTGTTCTAGGTGTGTGGTGGCCGGAGCCGTCATCATTGCGTCGGAGTGGAGTTGCCGTGGCAGCCCTGACGGGGCGCAGGAGGAAGGTGGCGATGGAGAAGGACTGGGTGACGGGCCGGACCGTGGGTTGGACGGCGACCCAGAAGGAGTGTGGAGTCCAGACATTGAGCAGAGCTTTCAGGAAGCTCTGGCCATCTACCCTCCCTGCGGCAGGAGGAAGATCATACTTTCAGACGAGGGGAAGATGTATGGTGAGGAACAGCAAATTTCTGTCCTAACATAATAATAATAATAATAATCCAGCCATCCTATCCATCTCTTCTCTCTCTCTTCATCTCTTTAAATTGAGATTTTGTGTTGTTGTTTTTAATTTGGCACTTTTCTTTTCACCTCTAAATAATTGGTTTAGATAACTGTTTTAAAATTGTACTTGTGTTTAGCAGAGTGCCTGTCTGCGAGCTGTACTGTGATTAGAAAACATAACTAATAAATGAAAGGGACAATATTACAGAAAGGTCCCAAATCCCACCTGTACACACTCTATCAGCTTTAGCTTTTACAGAATGATGAAACTTTATTCCTGATATGGTTTGGTTTTCCAAGGAACCTCCACAAAGGCCAGTAGTGATCCGCTGCATGCACTTTGGAACCCAGTGGGTTACTGATCATTCTTGTAAAGACCTCTCGTTTGTGCTCAGGTGATCTGCTTGCAGGTATTTTGGGAGAGGCCTATATAGCTTTGAGGTCAAAGGATAGAGCAGTTCAGGATGCTGCGTGCGAGTAGAGCTTTGATGTATTTTGACCATTTCTTTCTACCTTACTGAAGGCCTTGGCTAGCACCCAACATTCCCAGCATTTTTGTCTGTCTTTTTCTTTTTTTTTTTCTTGGCTGAGGTTTCGCATTCCCGCCTGTAGCAGCCTGTGTCATGCATTTGTGTATGTATGAGTGTGTGTTGTGAGGGAAACTGGATATATGATCCCATGCGACAGAAAGGGAAAGTTTGTTTCAACATTGCAGCATTTTCTCCTTTTGTGGAAGTGTGTGCTCACTGTGTCGACCACCCTCACTTCCTTCTCACTAAACACACATAGTCCCACTGGTACACACATTCACACATTGGAAAGCTACGCTGACACTTAGAACATAATCCCCACCCTCACATTAACCCACTGGTCTCTCATTTTCAAACCAGCCTGTAGGACACCACCCACAAACTTTTTTAGTCACTGCCCCTTAATACAATACTGTGAGAAACTTTAACATTTTTCATAATTTTTCATGATTTGTGAATTTTCCTTCAATTATGTATTTCTTAACATATATTTCTATTTCTAATTTCTATTATAAATAAATACAAAAAATATCAGTTTATTTTACAGGTTATAGAATTTAAATAAATTCAAAAACAGGTGAAGAAAGGAAACTACTTGTTCCGTTACTGTTTGATCAGTATCAATATTTTATCAGAATTTCATTCTGTGGTGCTCCAACATCATATTCGTCACCCATATCATACACTATGAACACATTTTCTTAAATTAATCCCATCCTACATTTTAAAATCCATCAAGAGGTCAAGGTTTATCAAGGGATGTATAAACTTCCATAGCACACTTTTGAATTACTGTATACTATAAATGTACTTTTTAAAACTTGTATGTGCTCATTAGTAGTGTGACTGCTTTTATCACACTTGAGCAGCGTAAAAGATTTTACAGAAATGCTACTAGGTCCTATATTGGCAGATTGCTAATGAGTCTTTTTACAGATTAACACATTGAAGTCCTTTTCAAACATGAAGTCAACTGTAAAATTGGCAGAGCCATGAACTGGATTACAGTTCATGTCTGAAAGTGGCTCGTGGATAAACGGATATCACGATCAAGCAGTTAGAACCAGTTTAGTGCTCATTTCACTTAACTGGAACAGTTGTTTGGATCACTTAGTGCAGCTGTTAAAACCAGGAAAAGAATTTAGCAAAATCCCAGACTCTGATATCAAAATATCAGTTTTACCACATCTCATATGAGTATTTAACTCCTCCTGCTAAATGAGGCCAGTTGTAATTGAGATCCAGTCTCTGTGCTGTCTTTGCTTTCAGTCATATGTTACTACCATGATGTCACCTTGGATTATGGTGTCAAGCATATATTCCCAAATAAGAATGATCAGCAGACAGGTGGGAGGCGGGTGGGGGGGGGGGCGGCGGGGCGGCAAATGCAATAAACATTTTACAATGTACCGCTGATCAAAACACCTTCAACTATGACCTTGAGAATTACAGGAGAGTTTAATAACACAGTCTCAACAAAAACTAAACGCTACAAGGTTCAGAGAGGTCATATTTGGTGCTGGCCTATTTTGCTGGATTGCAGTAGATTGCGTAGGTGTTGTTGATGTTGTGTCCACCTTTTTTTTTAAATGGCCTGTATTTATCAAATTTTTAAGAATTACACTTAAGAATGCTCTCAAGCAACTTACTACCCCTTGCAGCAAAGTGTACGAGTAGTTCTCATGTGATCACCTATATTCAGAGCAGGAAGACCCAATCAGAGGGATTCATCCCACATGTGCCATATTGGTCATTCCTTTTTAAAAATCCTTGCATTTACAAGGATGCATTTATGAGGCATATGTTTTTCTGCCATAAAAAGATTTTTGTTAAATCCTTAATATCTTCAGTAGCAGTTAACAGGTGAAATTAAGGACAATCTAATATATTTGTAATATATAAATATACAAATGGGAATTAAACAATTGCACATTGGTTGTAATGGAAACAAACAAAAAGAAAGCCATTCTGAATTATTCCTATTGCTTCAGCTAATGTATTATTCATCATGACCAATGATCTTGTGTACAATTTCTCCAAAACATGTCTCAGAAGCTATAGGTTGCAGCCATCTAGGATCTACTCTCCTCCACTGGAGCTCTCTTAAATTTAAGAGCCAAAGAAATGTGATCAATAGCTTTGATTCTTAAGGTTGCAATAGGAGTGAAAAGTCTAAGGCTTACTAAATGTAATATTTTTAGGGATGTGGTTGAATAATATTGTGACGGTTGCCCATTTACAGCTGGGACTAACTCAAGTCGGGTCAAAGACAGGCTCATTCAGATTGTGAAATACGTATTTGACAGGGCCTCTTCACACCCTGCTGTGAGAAGGTCATACTCCACTGATCTGATGAAGTGAAATATGCTTGATATATGCAAGACGCCTTGCCGATCGATCGTGTCAATAAAAAATTTGGCAGTTATGAGTTTTAATTGTGAAACCCAATTGACCAAATAAAGTTGAATTCGAGCTTGTTTCGTTTTGTTATCTCGCTGGCTCACTCTCTGTTTGTGCACTGCCTGTCTCTTTTTATCTCTCTCTTTTCTGATGAAAATTTTAACTTGGAATGCGTAAACGCTTGATTTATGTGGCAGATGAGGGGAGAAATGGAGAGATACATTTACATGAATTTGCATGATTTTTGAACAAAGTTACTTACAAAGGAACTTCATCTTGCAATGTATTTCCATGTTTCCTTGCTCATCTTCCAATATGCCTTCTGTTCTCACGCCAAGGTATAAATCACACACATTACAACAAATGGGACATGAGTTGACTCCTGATGAAAAAGCATTTGGCCTTATGTGGAGTAGTGGCAGGCTGCGGGAAAGTGCATGTGTCCTGTTTTGGGAATTGGAGCAGACTGCTGGGTCTGAGTCAGCCCCTTCTGTTGATTTTGGGGAATTCTGTGCTCTGGTAACTCCACAGAGCTGATGTGACTCAGCCTTAGTCCCTACAGCATCACACCACTTCCCAGAAAGGGGGATGGTGATGTTGATGATGTTAGTGCATGTGTAAATGTGATTAAATTATTAAAAAATCATGGAATCGGTCTGTAAGGCTTAGTTTGGTCACCTTTATCTTTAACCTCTCTTTACAGCAGAGTGAATAGTGAGTTGCTCACCAGTAACGATTAGAGACGAGCAGATCATCAGGTGTGTGTGTGTGTTGGAACTGGGGGAGGCAGGGAAAGAAAGCTGACCATGCAGTCTGTAGTGACCACATTTTGGAAGCTTAACAATATGATGACCTCCTCTCTTTTTCCTTCTATTCCCACCTGTTGTCTGTCTGCGTTGGAGCTCTGCCATCGAGCAAGGCCAAATCTGACTGTGAATGAACATGCGTCCTTAATGAGAATATCATACAGCAATAGAAATTGAAAGCTTGACAGTCCATGTTAATTGTGTTGTGTGGGAAGGCAGTAGACGTATGAGAGCCTCACCATCTTCTCACATCTCACACTAAAAGTGCAGTCGCATTAAACTTTCATATTATGCTGGCTTCATTCCAAATGCATTCTGGGAATGGAAAAAGGATCCACATCTATCCTCGTCTCCTTTTGCGTCATACCAAGGCTTGATTCAGTACAACCTAAACATACATATTACCAGTTGAAAAATGCTCAATGTCACTGTGACCCCTAGGCTGAAAAACACGAGGGACTCGCAGTGTGTTATGATTGTACTTAAGAAGATTAACGTTGTAAGATACAAACCAAAACAGGGACTGTGTCGTTTGCTGTGTTGCAGTAGACTTGAGATCAAGTACTGATTAAGTTTGGCTTAATATTAATGTATTAGAGCGCTCACTCACTCCTGTCATCATTGCCTTTTAGGTTCATAAATGTTTCAGTGACCGAATGAGATTGGTTGCACCAGTGGTTAGAGTAGTGGCAGTAAAACATGCAGGCCTATTTTGTGAACGTACCGCACAAAAACTTCGGCAGGACCTTTTGACACTTATTTGATCGGCTCTGGATGCATACCAACAAACAACGTCATACATCATCACCACGCATCATTTAATTTAGTCCAAAATTGTGGCTATGATTTTCTGTTGACAAAATGGTGACAGCTAAATCACATTGTAAGTCATTTCACCCGAAAATTGCACAATTCGGTTTTTGAACAATTCTGATTATGGACATTTTTACATCGCCATAAAAAAATCAGACGGCCCTACATACAAGACTTTTAGAACATAGAGCATACACACTAGAGTCTTTCTCCCACCAAGCTGTTTGAGATCATAAGCGTCCAAAACCTTTGCTGGCCGAGTCAGCTGACTTCCTGCTGGCTCCACACATGAATAGGAAAAATAATTTAATCACATGGCTCCTGTAGACTTTCCAAATGTTATTGTTATTTTTATCAAATTCGGATAATAAAAGATCATTTCAAGGGGTTTGTGACACTCAAAGAAATGTACTCACCGTTTTACAGCCGCTCTTTTTCTAATGATTGTGTGTGGGAAATTTCAATAATTGTATCATTTAATTTCTCAATTCTAGGTCGAAATGAGCTGATAGCTCGCTATATCAAGCTACGGACAGGGAAGACGCGCACACGCAAACAGGTATGCAAGGATGTTATTGAAGACTACAGTATTTACATGTGTTTTATGTATTAGGATTTGCTATGTGCAACTTGCGTACTTCCTGTTGTTTTTATTTTGTTGTAATTTACCCATTCACCTTGTACAAGTGATTATTAATGGACCATGGCTATTTTTTCATGGTGGCCCAATAGGTGTCTAGTCACATTCAGGTTCTGGCACGTAAGAGGGTACGAGAATACCAGACCAGCATCAAGGTGGGTGCCTACTGAATCAACTCTCCCTTCCCTCTGTAGTCACATCCCCTCTTCTTTTCCTTTCCTTTTTCCTCCCATCCTCTTTCCTTCATCCTGTCTTTCGTCAGGTCTCTAGTCACCTGCAAGTCTTGGCCAAGAGAAAGTCGCGTGAGATTCAGTCTGAGCTCAAGGTACACACGCTCACTGACCATGCTAGCTGCTTCACAGTGCATGTGGCCCAAATTCAACTTAACCCATCAGATCACTGTAGATGTCTTTGTCAGAGCTTATGGCAAATATATGCTTCTCTGTTGGGCTCTCACTGTACATACGAGAGGAGTCTCCATACGTACATTGGGGGTTCTGCCATAGTTGACGTGGACCTCTTCAAAAATGCAACTACATAGCATACGACCGCAAGAACGTTTTCACTATCAAGAAGGCATGGAATACCATCATTTGGGTACTGAGATAGTGGTTGTCAATGGCCGTGGGAATGTGACATGACAAGCTTAGGTTTCGCAAACTCGTTGTCTTTTCAAACATTTTATTAGTTTACTTGTATGCTCGTCCCACTCGTCTGTGAGTTTTACAGTGTAAAAGTCAGAGGTTTTGAATGCGTCATAATATGTGGGAAAGAGGCTTTTGTTGTAATGCATGGCAGTAATGTTGATCTGTTGACTTAGTTCAAGAGGCTTGTGGCTTTGGACAGATAACTGCATGAGATTCAGCAGCCGTCTTGGTTTACCTAAGCATGTGCGTGGCTGTAGTAATTAACATACACACAGAGACAGAGACATGCAGGGAGTTTTTAATGTGCCCCTCATCCACGTGCACTTGTGACGAATTTCAGTTTTCTCTTCTAAATCACTTCTGATCTCCATGTTCTTGCTCTAAGACATTTCCCCTCCGTCCTTTATGTCTTTTCTGTGTAAGCAGTTTTCTTGTGGTTTTACCATGTCCTGTAATAAAGGTTCTCTTTGTGACATCATTTTGCACCAACGGCATTTAACTTGCTGCTCTCTAATACACATTTGGAGAGTGTAACTTGTTCAGATTTCCAGGCCAGTATATTTCTTGGTATTAAACGTCAGCACTCGGCTTTAAAACAGCACAGATTAATAGGACCTAGCTTGTCGTGTCAATGTAAGATTCATTTTTTTAGCTTAGCGTGTGTGTTTGACAAGGTAGGTTCGGGGTGTAGTCACTTCAATGAGTTGTATGTAATGAGCATACATTGTCGAACAGTGACTCTGTGACCTGCTGTTATTTTGAATGTACTGAAGTTAATTATTAATGTGTCTTTTTTGCCATAGGCCATGAACTTGGTAAGTTTTGGATATACAACTACAGTTTTGTGCTTCAGGCTTTGTGCTTTGTGGCTGGCATCACATTACTGCAATGCAGTTCTACTGCCAGACTCAAAAATCCTGCTCATTACTCTTTTGTTTTTAGTGGCTTTAGTTAAATACTGGTGATGGCTCCAGTTAGCTCTGCTAGCCTCCTGCTTTGGCATCCCCCCTATATCTGCTTTGCACTCTGTCCTGTCTTCCCCCATAGTTACTGCATCATGCTAAAGTACTGTATAATATGTTGGCTGGCTTGCTGTCTAAACTGGCCTTGAAGGTTGGCTGAGTCTGGAGCGCTAACCTAAATTTTACTGGATTTTTCAAGATGGAGCATTATAATCGTGTAATACTTTGTCTCTCTCCTTCAGGACCAGGTATCCAAAGACAAGGCACTGCAGACAGTAGCCAACCTCTCATCAGCTCAGATTGTGTCTGCTAGTGTAATGAAAGCCCAGACTCCGTTCCCTCCACCAGTCAGAGTGAGACACAAACACACACATACACACATCTGTTCTTTTCTACTTTCTGGGTAAAAGTCTGAGTAATACCGTCTGCCCTGTTTCCCTTCTTTCCCTTTGTTTAGTTTTGGCCCGGCCATATGCCAGGACAGCCTGGACATTCTCAGGAGTAAGTATCACCAACAGATTAGTTGGTTTTGTTTGTGCTTAAGCTGGTACAGTTGCTCACTTCAGGGTACCTACTCTTCCTTTTTACAGCATCAAGCCCTTTGCACAGCCACCATACACTACACTACCAGCCCCTGTCCCTGCACCTATCAGTAAGTGTGAACACAAACTCACTGATTTGAGTAATTGGCAATTATTGCGATTATTGTTATATTAACTGTGTTTTCCTGGTTTAAATGTTTGGCAGGCTATGAGCCCCTGCCTCCCCACCGCCCTGCAGCGATAGCAGCTCCTGTATGGCAAGACAGAACAATCGCCTCAGCAAAACTACGGCTACTGGAGTACTCTGCTTTTCTGGAGACCCAGAGAGACAGAGAGGCGGTACAGACATCCAGACATTTATACAATATAACAATATCAAATTTTTGCCAAAACCAAGTCTTTCCTCTCTTTCTTATCACTTCTCCTCCCTTCCCTACAGTATAAACACCTTTTTGTACACATTGGACCATCAAACCCGGGCTATAATGACCCCGTGTTGGAGTCCATAGATGTGAGGCAGATTTATGACAAGTTTTCTGAGAAGAAAGGAGGCCTGAAGGAGCTGTATGAAAAAGGGCCACACAACGCATTCTTCCTCGTCAAGTTCTGGGTCAGTACGCAAAACCAGTGTTCTCACTGATAAGATTTTATTTATTTTTTTAAATAACAGGGAATTTTTTGGCACACTGCAGAAAAGGAAATAAGGAAATCAGTAAATTTGATGAATTATCACAAGAAGTCAGGGGTTCATTGGGGAAGTTTTAGTTTTTATATTAGATTTTATTTCAGTTATTGCACTAGATTGCTGGTTTAAGTTGGTGTCATACATTACATAGTTCCATTTACAGTCTGAGGTTATAACCTTCTACAACACATGGGGGAAGCAAAGCCAATGTGATGCTGGAGCAGGGGTTCACACAGGAACTGACTTCTTCATTGGTAGTTGCTTGTTTAGATGTATTTTAATCAAAGGTTTGTGTCCTTGAGGTCTAACAAACATGTTGAATGCATTTCCTTCCTCATAAAACATTTGCAAAGCTGAGTTTTTAAGTATTTCATTTATAATTATATAAATTACATAATTTACATATATTCTTCTTTTTTTCCTTTCTTGGCATATTGCAGCATAGTGTGGAGTCTTGATCAGTGGAATAGTGTGAAACCATTGGCAGGACTGTACCATGTCACCTGCATGTGTGTCATGGCGCAAAATGGGGACCCACTCGTAAAAGAATGGCACCATAGCTCTACTAGAGGTCAAAAACCCCACAGGGAACCTTTAACTCTCCTGCATATTTTCATACTCTAGACAGCAAGAAATGCACCTTAAGTTCTTTTTAGTGTTGCTTAGAGCATGTTATGGGACTTGCTTATTTAAAGTCACAGGAAAAATCTGAAATTTTGCCACAGTAGTAACCCTGACCCAGATAGTTACTGGAATACACACGTAAGAGATGGGTGTTTGTAGTAAATGTATCTATTTTTGATATTGACTTCCTCTGATTTTCCTCTACTTTTCTCTCTCTTTTCACTCTCACTCACGGCCCATCTGTTTGTCCTCGTTTCAGGCGGACCTGAGCAGTGACATTGAGGAGGGTTCTGGTGTGTTCTACGGTGTGAGCAGCCAGTACAGTGGAACAGAAAATATCACCATCAGTGTCTCAACAAAGGTCTGCTCCTTCGGCAAACAGGTGGTAGAGAAGGTTGAGGTGAGAAGATGAACTCCCCTTTTTTTATGCGCAAGAGTTTCATATCAGACTTTATTAGCATGTGGTTTAACTGTGATGTGTATGTGTGGATTCCTCCCATTCAGACTGAATATGCACATATGGAAGGAGGAAAGTATGTGTTCCGCATCCATCGTTCGCCCATGTGTGAATATATGATCAACTTCATCCACAAACTCAAACACCTGCCAGAGAAATACATGATGAACAGCGTACTGGAGAACTTCACCATCCTACAGGTATGTGCGTGTGTCTGTGCACCTCTGTTATTCCCTACACCTGTATCTCTGGACTGGTGTTCGAGTGTTTTATTATTGAATCCTGACCTCCACAATGTTTTTCTCTTTTCCTGTCTCTTGCCAGGTGGTGTCCAACAGAGAAACTCAGGAGACTCTGCTGTGCATCGCCTTTGTGTTTGAAGTGTCCACTAGTGAACATGGAGCACAGTACCATGTTTATCGACTAGTCAACGACTAGCAGCACGTCGCGTGCAAGCAGAGACTCTCCACAGACTTTTTGATACATACAGCATAAACACTATTTCCAGCTCAAACTCACAGATTCCCCACTCCTCTACTCTAAACATACACTTGTTTTAACAGACCAACAGTCGCACTGTAGTCACACCTGTTGTTTGTTGAATGTGTATGCATTTCCATCGCTGCAAACTATGCACACGTTTCTCAACAACATCCCACGACTTAAACACTAAAGTGAAATTTATTTTTTATAGATTTCAACCAAAACCTGTCATCATTCTTCCGATAATCATCAGTAAGTGTTATGATGTTATCCAGTGTAATTATTCTGTCACAGAAACGCCTCACCTTGTGAAAATCATGGTTCCTTACAGGTATTAGGCTTTTCTTTTTAATTAGAAATTTAATTCACTGACAAACATATGATTAAAACACCAAATAAGAAACCAACAAAAGGGCTAAACTGCATTTAATCAAGTTCCCATCATATACAATGGGAATGTAGCTGTGATGCACTACAAATGAATATTATCATTTCCAGGGAATTTTCCAAGCGTATGCAATTACATCATAGGTGTGACCGATATGAGACGAGTTTGAATATAGGTTGTCAAACAAATCATTTAATCAGTGTTTATGTAACTCTGCCACAATGACTATTTCTTCTACAGTTTGTAGTATCTCTGTAAGGTGGGACTTGAATGAGCCTTTAATGGTGTATCCTCTATCACTGCTTAGTGTGGATTTTTGATCTCCAGTTGGTTTAATCAAAACTCTAAGGATCTTATGACAAAGTATGAGTGTGCCTCTTCCCAGAATGTAATGCACTACATGTAAAGACAAAAGTCGTATTTATATTTGAAACAAGTGTAAAGAGAGCCATCATTTTAGGTGTATTTGCTGTTTTAAAGGTACAGGGTGTGGAGGAAATGATCTTTTGATCAAATCTCAAGGAGGTGTTTAAGTTTGGCTCACCTGTCTTTGGAAACAACATAGTTCACCCACAGTTTCAGATTCAGTTCACACTCGGGTGTCAGCAGCATTTTGTATGAAAGACTTATCTTTACTGTTCATTGACACAATACTGTTTTTACTTAGACTGTGTGGGCTTGCTGCAGTATTTCTACCTCCACGTGAGTTGGGATAAGAATGTGCTTTGGTTCATAAAGCCTTAACCTGAGGAGCACTGATGTATAGGATGTGTACACTACACTTGTAATGGTACTGTTTGTAAGCCAAAACAAGGTAAATAGACTCGTTTTTGTAAAGATAAACTATCTTTTTTTTGTATTTTACCAGCACAGCTAGAAGTGTTACTCTACACATCATATATGATGGTTGTTTTGGTTGTATCTTTTTCAATGTATGCAAAATGATGTATGGTACAGACCACACTAAGGTCACCCACAGTGCACTGGGGTAGATTTTTGCCTGATAACACTAACAAAGTATCCAGCTTACACTTGTGTTTTTTTCCCCCTTTTGTTCTATGTAATGTTTCTGGTTTCTGGTACACGTGGCTACCAGATTTTTACTTTTATTTTTTATATAGTAAATGTTATTTGACTCTATCATGCCCTCTCCTGGCAGGATTATCTTTTACCATGAGGAAGGGACAATTTGTCCTGATCATGAAAGTAAGAGCTGACTAGTTCAGTTTTAAATAACCATATTCACTGTGTGGTCAGCCAAAATTTTTATTCTTTTATTTTTCGTGTCTGTGTACTCTGGTTGGCTGTGCCTCATCACTCCTTTGGTCAAGTATGCTCAGTGAATTAAATCTGTGCCTTTTATGCTGTACCAATAAAATCACATGGTGTTTGCAGAATCATGTAATTTTTACCGTCTTAATAGTAACGTTGAGACGGTTGATCCTCTACATTTTTAACTTAATATTTTAGTTCAGTGAAATTCGTCCCAGTCAGGGCTTAGCATCGGACCTCAATACTTAAAGTACCAACCAAAATGTATTATAGGCTCGGGTATCAAACTGTCAAGTAATGAAAGTTGGGACTTGAATGCTTGGTCGTATTCTCGGTACCAGATTAAAGAGTAAGAAGACTTTCTTACCTAAATCATAGCTTTAATTTTGGCAAAGCTTTTGTAATAGGTTCAGTGTTGGTACAAGAAGTAACACTGATGCACTTTATTTATTTGTTAAAGGGATTTTTAGGAAAAAAATGTTTTTGTGTATTTCCTTAAAATAAGTTATTAGAAAAAAAGTGTTATTTTCCGTCGCTTAGGCACCACTATCAAAACGACATCCAGCCCTAGTCCTAATAGGCCTTAGAGATGACATTTTGACATGTCACAGTAGAAAAAGCACAGGTGTAACTGAGAAAATTAATGATGGCTGAACTCCATTTAGCTGCTTCAGTTTCAGATGCCTCACCTGTGGTTTTTGTACTATGATGAGTCAAAATGTCTGATGTGAAAAAGACCCATTCCTGTATCTAAGGCATTTGTCCACTTTATGTCTTCAGAATTGGCACTCCAGTGATCAACTTTTCCACAATGTTATGGACACTTTAAATCACTTTTGTTATCTGTTTAATTACTCTCTCTGTCATACAAAGTTTAACACCACATAGGTTGCAATTCCCATTTGTTCTGCTAGATGGTGCTGTCACCTCAATTTTACAGACTACCAGGTTGTTAGGAGTGGAAGGACGAGTTCAGAGTCTGGTGTGATGCATCCTTATCGCTGTCACATAAAGGCTTTACCTTCTCTTCATACAGGATGCCCTCACCCCAATCAGTGTGCCTCTTTACTTGTCACACACTCACATACCGTGTCTTCCCTTCACAGTTATGTAACCTCATTACGTTTAGACAACACCCATGTGTTTGCACAGATCTTTATGTGTACTCATAAAATCAAACAATGCTATTAATGTCATGATTCTTCAATGTTGAAGTAAACCCTTGTGTATCAGATACACAAGGGTCAAACAAAAGTTACTATTTGTATAAGTTATTCATATTGTCTGCATGGTGTTTTGCCAAAGTGAAAGCTATACAGTACGCTTCGATGTGTGCACCATTCAAGGAGTTTATTCTCCTGGGAAAAAGTTAGGTAGGTATAGGCTTAAGCACAGATACTTTTGTGTGATCCCTGCTGCTACATACTTTACATAATTGACATTGCTTCTGCAGGGCAAAGGTTGATGTTTATCAGCAACAAAGCTTCTGCTTATCTTGCCAGTCCTGGTCACGTCAAATGTATATCCTGACACCAATTTAATATCCAGCCACACATCACCATCTCCAGAAATAGTAGCTACCAGTACACTATACTGTATACTGTGGGTGTGTACGCCTGTAAATCCATCTAAAACTTAAGATTTTGAAAGATCCTATAAAAGTTTTATGTAATATATTGCACAATGTATATGTGCTGGCAACTTTCCAAGGCATACATAGCAAAGTGTAAGTGATAAAGGTACTTTTTTTGAGGCGTGACTTCACACACATTCTGTACAGACATATGGTCAATATCCAGTCTTTAAAGTGGTGGTGACAATGCTCACTCTATGTGACCTTTTGCCTGGATTTTGAGGTGTTTTTCAGCACAGAGAGAATTAATTTTTAACATAAATGAACCATTGTCCACACCGGCCACTCAAGCATGTTGGTGTTCGCACATCCCTACAACTGCAGAAAATGTGGCAAAGCTTTCGAGTGACATTCGGCTTTATACAGATGTCCTTACTGTGTGTCAAGGTTATGAACAAGCTGTACAACTGGTCACTTCTCCTCACACTCAGTGTTTTGGCTCTTCATGTTGTCAGACATTAGTCAGAGTGTTATCTGTCTGTGAAGGCTCGACTTACCAAAGGCATGCTGCCAAAACTACAAGTGGTGGCTGGGTGTGGTACTTACTGCAGAATCCTTCCAAAACGCAGCAGTACAAGAATATAGCTAACATAGTTAACAGGTTGCTCATGGCTGTATCTTATGTTAAATCAGTACATTTTTGATTCATGGACCAACACTGATAGAGGTTTAGTTTTCTGATAAATGTGGCTTAAACAATCCATGTGATTTGTCTTTTTTTCATTCTGGTCTTCAGCCATCAACTCTAATAAAACAACACTGCCTTGTTTTGAGCCTATAATCTAACCTGCTTGGATGAATTTACACCATCAGTGGGCCAAACAAATATTTGACTCACGTTCCTCCCCAACTCTCAGTTACAAATCTGGTAGAGATATGCAATTGGGGCTGAGTTTATCTGCATCCGCATTGACTTACATTATCAGAAACACAAATGCATCACAGGTACATTTACACATGACATTCGTTTATTACCTTGGCAGTGTTGAGGGGAAGGGTGTGGTGGGAAAATGTCACCAGCAGAATCTTTGCCAAAACAATCCGGTTATGCAGAGAGCATGTGCTCATATTATCTCCCTTTTCCCCCCCGTTCTGTTCTCCCTGTCTATTCTTCATCTTGTCCATCCCATCCTTTCTGATTCTTGCCTGTTTCTTTGCTCTCTGTCTTCTAGTTGACTAATGCTTGCTCATGCCCTGACCTGTCTCACCTCTATCCTCAGCAATTTGCCTAGATGCAAACCAGACAGTCCAGCCTAATCTAGCCCAGAGGGCTATCTTACACATAGGTTGATCAAAATTGTAACTGTTTTCCAAAAACTGCTGATGTGAAGGAAATATGACAAGTTAAAATCACGATGATCTACTTTAATGGCTTTCTTTACATTTGCTTAAAGAAATATTCTGTACACTTGATATGTCTTGTTATATCTTATTTTTGTAAAGTCAAAGTCTTTTGAAAATGAAATTATTCACATTGTTTTGTTTTGTTTTGTTTTACAAAAGGATAGTGACAAAAATCAGAAATAAAAATAAAGGTCTGATAATTGGATAAACAAAACCATAAAAACGTATATTACTAAGTAAAGGTCTTGAGTAAAGTATGAGAATGATCAGCAAAAAGTACTTTAGTGCGTAAAAAAAAGTAAAAGCACTGATAATGCAGAATAGCTTCTTAAAAAGGAGAATATACCAAATAGATTGATTACAGCTTGGAAATACAAAATTATTTTTCCCTATTAAGGAACTATAATTTATCTATAATGTCTTAACACAGTATTTAATAAATATTAATACACCGTTTCTAGCTTGTAAACCCTTTATAAAGTATAGAAAGTAGTACATGTTTATGAGATGTAAGCCTACAGTATAATCTGTAAATATGCGTTAGATTTTACAAGTTTATTATAAATTTTGTTTGTAAAGTATTAATCTGCAGATAAATGTAGAGGAGTAAAATGTGCAATATGTCCCTCTGTAATGTAGTGGATTAGAAGTGGGCCATAAAGTAGCATATAATGGACACACTCAAGTAAAAGTGGTGGAAGAAGTATTCACATCCTTTATATACATAAAAGTAGCAATGCTGCTATATAAAAAAAAGCCCTGCATTAAAAATGTCACTTAACTAAAAGTACAGATTATTATTAATTCTTAATTCTTAAAGTATCAAAAGTATCAAGTACTCATAATGCTGATAAAATGAGTGGTATATACTTGATGTTATATTATTGCTGATGCATTCATGTGTAGGTAACATTTTACTGTTGTAGTTGGTCGAGGTAGAGCACATTTTAAGTATTGTATATACTGTTGGCTAGTTTTGTTTATTCTATAACACTGCATCATGTTTTATAAACTCATACTGTGTGTTTTGCATGTAAAATCTTAATCTGTAAAGTTACTAGCGCTAGCTATAGCTGCCTGTCAATAAATGTAGTGGAATAAAAAGTAGGCTACAATATTTCCCTTTGAAATGTAGTGGGGTAGAAATTCAAAGTAGCATATGGGAACACTTACATTCACCACTAGTTATGAACTTTGAAAATGATGTATTTATTTCAGCTTCGGCTATTAGGCTATGTCTACGTTGTCGTTGTCTATCTTTATTGTGTAGTTTAGTCTAGTGACAGGTTGGAGCCAGGAAACAGAGAAACAAACCATTTCACTGTGCTCCTGCTGGGGGCTGCGGGGAAGACAATAGGCTAATGTTTTTAAAAGAACTTGTGCTACTCCTCTCTTGCACCACAGCCGTGCAGATATTACACACTCTGCTGTAAGCTTCAATGCATGCGTGTCTGCCCCGGGCCCTCCCTTCACTCTGCACCTACATGTGAACTCTCTTCGGGTCCCGCCTCGACTGGGCGCGGTCCAGAGGGTGGAGTTCACCACCGCTGCATTTAGCCGATCTGCTCACTTGGCACGTCCGCTGCTTTCGTTGCGCTGAGTCGGGCCGCACTTCTTCTCCGGGTCTGCACCTTTTTTTTTTTTTTTTTTTTTTTAAACTGGTTTAATCGTTCCGTTCACGGAAAGGGCACCGAAAGATGATGGCTCCGGAGCCGCTGCGATCCGCGACTACAATCGGGGGCGCGGACGACACGTCGCTCGCGCTGCCCTCCGACAGCAAGCTGCGCTCGGGACAGCAGCGCGTGCTGGATCAGGTGCACACCATCAAGAGAAGCAAGTCCAAACTGGGGAAGAACGGCACGCTGTCGCCCTCACCAACAAGTAGGCCTGTGGAAAATTGCTTTATGCAACTTCATAACGTCAAGAATAATAAGTTGTAACCGCTTTATTTGCTATGGACAGTGGCGCTGTCTCTCAGGCATCCTAACATGTTACTTTAGTAACCTATTGTACTATTGTGTGTGTGCTGGGAAGCGTGCGTCACACAACTTCACAGAAGTAGCAGAGTAGCATCCTCCTACATGCTGTTTCCATGTAGCCTACAGCGGTATTGGCCAACTAACGCGGGGAAACCAGACCGCTCCAATATGGTTTCTTTGTAGACTAAAAGTGGGGTTAAACATTTCTGCCTTAGCTAGTTTAATGTGACGGAATAGTGTGAGTTCGGAGGATCACCGCTGTCAAGAGAAACATCCTGCTTAGCCCGAGCGTGCCACAGCTGTTTTCTCTCTGTGAGTTAGGAACGCTGCGTTGGCTTCCAAAAGCCCACACAGACATTTAGAAAATTACATTTTAGTCTTTCAAAACAACTCTGGGGTTTTGGCGTTACTGCAAGAGGCATTATAAAGATCCGCCAAAAATTGAGTAACAAAATCTTATCTTGTGAAATGCGTGCAGGTCTTCCTGTTGACCTGAGATGTTGTTGCTAGTGCATATATGGAAACAGAGGAATATATCACTACAATGTGTTAGTAATCTGTAAAGTAGGCTACCTTATCTGTATGCTTTTTTATTGTTTGACTCTTTCATCTCTTCAAGGGCATGATAAGGACACCTCTGGCCTGTTTAAAAGTCGCCTTCAACAAATGATTGTAATTCATAGTACAGATAGAAAAAGTGTAGCCCATATGAGAGGCATGCAGCCAAACCAGGTAACACTGATTCCAGAAAACAAAAGCTTGACTTTAAACTTTAAAGACTGTGCCTGAAGAATGGATGCTTTATCATCTCTGTTCCACATAATGAAGAACCTTCCAGACTAACTCTTTACAATGAAAATTGTCTTAATTCGTCATTCTTCCTTTTGTTCCACAGTCATTATTGAGGAGCAACTCGGTGGTCTAAAAAGAAAACTAAGCTTCTAAAATACTTTGCTCAGGGCAAATGTCTACAAAACACCAAACAGTAGACAAACACTGAATAATAAGAAATACAACCACAAGGTTAGAGTTGCACACAACCCCGAGGCCGCTCTTAACTTTAATATTGGGGCCAAAAGTTTAATAGAATAAGTTTATAAGTGTCCATGCGTCAGATACAGTAGTATTAAAGTTTCTGGTTTGTCCAAAAGATGCTGTTTTACTTACAGTGTTGGAGCGACAAAGATGATAATATCTGATGTTAGTTGGGCCCTCACCACTGGGGATTTTCCTGACCAATTCTGCTCTGTCATGTTTAAAGGGGAAGGTCAGCCAAATTACAAAAAGGCATATATTCTCACTTATCCCGAGTCCTATGAAGGCATGTAGATAGTTTTGGTTTTATGTGCCGAGGTTTTGAGATATCTGCTCGTGACACTTCTGCTGATGCCACAACACAATGGAGGTGATTTTTGTTTGTGGTGCTCAAAGAATTAAAGGTAGAGGGAAAACATATTGCGCTCACCAGCAAGTAGGTCTACAAGAAGAGATTGTTCATCCAAAGAAGAATTCGTTCATCCAAATTAACCAGACTGCTCTTATAGATCTATGCACGTATGATTCGGCTATGCCGTCTTCGGTGTGCAATACAACTGGAAATGCTTTCTACAGCCGAAATCGACTCCATTAAAACTGTCCACAGCGAGGTCTGTGAATCCTGAGTAACTGGTCCATTGTTTCCAGAAAGGCATATTGCTGTCGAGTTTTTTGAAGCACTCGCCTCCTCTGTGTTTCAGTGGCAGCAGAAGTTTCAGAGGCAAATATAATAAAAACCTCAGCACATAACATTGAAACAGTCTGCTTGGCTAGATAGTAGTAGGAGCAGGCTAAGAGAGAAAATGTGTTTTTTGTGAGTTTCGGTGAACTGACCCTTCAAGGCCTTTTTATTCAGTGAGATGGTCCTTAAGTCACTTAGGGAGAGTTCTTCCTTTGCTGCATAGACTTCACGTATATTAGCGCTGATGAGTTTGCCACTGTTTTTACAACCATAATCCTTTAATAGCCAAGTCATAGCCCAACATTTGGCACAATATGGCTGTGAGCCTCACATTTCCATGAATCACCCAACAAGACATACAGGCAAAGAGGCTAAAACAAGCTGCCAACAAGCTGGATTTCCCTGTGTGCAATGATGCCTGTTAACTACTGTGACTGACATTATGTCATGTCTGCCTTTCTGTCTGACTAAAGGATTGGCAGTCATTCATATTATACCTGTAATATGTGTGTAAAGGTCTTCTAAGCTATTTGTGAAAACAAAATAGTTCTAAACTAACTAAAGAGTGATCGATAAAATACTTTGCAAGTGAATGATGTTATTTACAACAAAACTCAAACTATTAACCATTTCGGTTGTTGATATTTAATGAGAGATTATGCATAAACTTGATAAAGTACTTTACAAAATATTAAATCAATCCATCAGTAAATGGATCAAATTAAACAGTGTATTAATAAATAACCGAAGAAACACTCATGCACACTATTAGATCGAGCGAGCCGTTTGGACTCAGCAGATTTACCAAAATTTTGCCAAAACAAATGCCGCCAAATGAGAAGTAACAGAAATAACAACAGAGTTGGCAAATGGAAAATAGAGAACTAAATGGTTAATCAAATTGCAAATTGAAAAAAAAAACCCACCTTTTACAAATCTTTTAATTTAGGTATTGAATATTTGAAATTCATCTAATATTGCTTAATAATATGTTTTTATATCCTTTTTAAATTTGATTTATGTCTTCGTGCATTACTTTATTCATTTGTAAAGTCTTCAAATCCTTCTTTTAATTATCCAATTGAATATTAATTAATGAATTGCTTTTATAAAAACGTGGAAGGCTATCATTGTCCACCATAAACCTGTGTATATTTTGCATAAATAAAAAAAATACCTCTTATAATAATGAATAGAAAGTGAATCGCATGTTGTGAAACTGAGCAGTTAGGTGGACACCTGAAGCCCACATAACGACACAGAGTGTTCAACAACACCCTCATGCTGTCTTGCCAATGTGTTCGATGCTCATTGGATGTTCTGTGTTCCTTTGATTATCACCATGGCAACATTCATCTGTATCTGTGTGTTTCAGATTTCTTTGTTATTTGTCGTACTGCCCCTAGCAACATCTTGAGGGTAAAAAAAGTAATCTCTGGATTAGTTCTGTTTGGCTGCCTGTCTTGCGTTCTTCTACTCTCTGTGTCTCTCTGTTGTCTGTTTCAGTTCTCACACGTCTCCTCTTTTAACAGGCCTGACTCCCCAGACAACATATGCCGACTTTGGAACGTTCAAGTTTTCTCCATCCAAAACAAATGGCACCTTCAGCCGCACCAGCTCCACTATGCCAACAGGCTACAACAAAGCGGTAATTGTTTCTCTCATGTAACAGCTCCATTTGTTGTTCCAAAGATAATCAGAGAACAAACCCTTTTCCCTTTCACAGACTCTGCATTAAAGGACCAAATCAGTGGTTTTACTACAATCACAAATACTTTATTAATATGGTACATTACTGCTGATCAGTTTTAATGTTTTAGGTTTTTGAATATTTTATTCTGTCTAGCTTGCAGTAATCCATCACAGTGAATAGGTTATAAATATGTTATACCTGCATTCATTTTTGTCCAAAAAAAGTTACTGTTGTGTGTGGTAATGCAGATTAAGTTCTTAAATGAAACTAAGAACTGCACTACCATGCAAGGATAACATAACTTTGACATCAATAAAATAATGAATACTATTATATGCATAGAAGTAAAGAACAATTTAAAGGAACAGTCTGTTGAGAAAACAGCTCGCCTCTCTCCGTCCAAAGTGCTCAGTCACTTCAGGGAACAAGCGGAGACTCCAGGAAGCCAAGAAATAGTCGTAGGCAGATTTTGCTACCTTCGGACAGAGCCAGACAAGCTGGTTCCCCCCGTTTCAAGTCTTTACGCTAAGCTAAGCTAAGCTAAGCTCGCCGTCTGCTTGCTCCAGAAAGCAAATAAGCGTACTTCCTAAAATGTCGAAGTATTCCTTTAATAAAATATGTTGTTAAAAAAAAATGTTGATATGGTCCTTTAAAGATACACTCCCTGATTTTTAAGATGCCTAATAGCTCCCACATATTGACGCATCCCAACTGACTGTTAATGTTTCGAAACTCATCTGTGAGAAATTTGTTTTTTTCGGTCATGTAATCATACGCAGTAACAGAATCACGGACAGTATCAATCGGTCTGTAAGTCGGTGTTAGGGCCTAATGGGAGGGACGTCTTAGTCTCGGGTGATTTATGACATTGTTTTATGAAACGCATCATACCTGTACTGGTTGAATTCATGGTGGAGTCACATAGCTTTCAGCTTTCAAGGAACAAGCACAAACCCTGAACCAGTTAGATGGTTATATTATTTCAGTTTCAACATTCAAGGGCATGCTATGTGTGTGTGTGAAATGTTTTTTTTTTTTACATATATACTTTTATTAACAGAACATACTTTTGTATCTAACAGCCGGGCGTGTGTGATTTCCTGATTTTGGAAATGGACAAATATTGTATTTAAATGTCTTTTCTCAATTTCAGTGTTGTCACTAAGAGTCAGCATGATAATTCGCAATGCTTGAGTAATCTAAATTCCACAGGAGGAGTAATCTTGACTTCATCGCTGTGGTTTTGAGTGTGTGTATGTCAGCGTGTGTGTGAATATGTGTTGCTCTGGGCTGCCCTGGCCTGACCCACTGACAGTGAGTTGAGGCATGTCTAGGGAATGTGGTGATGCGTTATTGCCGATGAAGGCTCATAATCACCAGATCATGAAATATATCTCTGTCACGTTGTGTTCAGCTGTTGTGTTTTCGTCTGATTCTGTGGTTGAGTTAACTGTCACCTTATCTTAAGTCCACAAGCAAAATTAACACTTAAGTTCCCTGGTAAAAGATGCTTTCAGGATCTAGTAACCACAAATTCTGTCTTGGATGTACTTTTTTGTCTTGTATATAGCACTTTGAATTACACCCATCACACAGTAAAGCATGTATTAGCTCTGCTATATTTAATGAAAGCATGAAGTACAAGTAGAAGTACACAAAGCTACAGTATGTATGATAACAAACCAAGCAACAACAGCAACCCAAAACTATTAATGCATTAAAATTAGACAGAGAGCTATAATGTTAAAGTTAAAGAAATATAGGATTTGCATCTCATATTTCTTAACTTTTGGTTTGTGGTGTTGATGTGGTGTTGGTCATGAACTATCCGAATCTTTGGATGGGAACTTACACTTGGCAAGAGCAGTGACATCTCTCCCTGCTTTTATATTTCAATATTGATATGCTGTAGGGTGTTACAATAAATTTTACTGTGTCACAGTAAATTTAGTGGAAAAACATGATGAAATAACTAGACGGGAATGTCTGTCAATTAGATGCTTGAAAAACTTGAATGCACTTCAGCACACAGATGCAAAAATCCTATAAATACGACCAGAAATATTTAAGTAATATCTAACTTGGTATAAACAATATAGGAACATTTTTGACATTGATGTCAATTGTCATAATTCAATTGTTCATAATCCTCAACTCCACCTGAAGCCACTTCATCGAGTGAACTATGAAATCTTCTGTTTGGAGGCACTTCGTAGTGGCATCAGAAACTCTCTGCTCACTTGGGCGGACTTAATTTCCCCAAGTTCAGTTTTCCAGGCAGAATATAACTGACAGTTTATCTGACTGATGGAGCAGAGGAGTTTTGAGTTGCTGACATTGCTTAATACTTTACTTTGTTTAATACATTACTTTGTACCGCCACATCTAGACAAAAAAACAGTTCCATGTTTGATGCCTTGATGATGTGCCTCCTTCCTGTTCCATCACCATCACTTCAATAATCATCCATCTCAAATATGATTTCTACATTAGCATTGGTACTATTGCTTTTTGCAGTACACAGGTGTATCCTGCTCTCATGTATGTTTCCTGTCTAAATAACAGCAAAAACAATGAATGGGCTAATATTTTACTAAATTTATGTTCCCAAATGAAACAGAGAAGCGTCCTGCTGTTTTTCCTGTGCTGCTTGTATTTGCTCTACTGATTTTGTATCCGTCTCTCCTGTCCAGCCTCTGATGTGAGGAGCCCCGGTGGCTCAGTGAGGCTGTACCCAAATGAAGGGAGCATGCGGCGCTTTGAGAGTAAACATGCTGTCAGTTCTTATCAAATGTGTTGTTGACAGATCTGTCCTCCATCGTGCTTTTGCTGCTAGGTAGCAGGGCTGACGTGCGGCTGGTAACTGAGCAACCCGTCCTGTTTGAAACAGGAAAGAGAGTAGGTGCACAAAACCTGCAGTGTGTGAGTGTGTGTGTGTGTGTTACCTGCTTCCCCATATCCTTTCCTGATAAATTCCCCATATCAAAAGGTCAGCATGTCGGCTGCATTGATTAACTGTGAGAAAATTGTTGTGATGTTCATCATGATTTATGAGAGTGGTGCACACTTCCCTTCTTTACTAACCGTTCTGCGTGTTCAAAGACAGTCGGGAATGTTCTTCTCTGCCAGATTTGTGATTCTAGTGTAATTTTTCAAATAAGCCAAAGGTTTAATTGCGAGAATGACTAATCGTTAAAGAATTGGCAAAACATGTTCTGTCATTTTGCTCAGGCTATGGCAAGTTTCTTCCTTGATTACTTTGTGGCAAAGCACATGAAGACAAAGCCAAAAAAGGGAAATAAAATTATACATAAACAATGCGTAATTACGTGAGACCAATCTTAGGTTTAGTGACACCAGGATTGTGAGGACAGGTTTAACTGGTGCTGTGACTGACTTGCACACACAAAGATCCTCTGTGAGAAACTGTTCAACTGCACCAGCAGTCTTAAAACGCAACTGCTTGAGTTAGTCTCCAATGACAGATATTATGTTACTTTGGTTTGTGTGATTGTTTGGTGCATCCTGTTGCCTTCAACATAAACTGGTGAAAAGGAGGAAAAGAAGAGGTACGCATGCTTTATGTCAGGTCAAATTCCTCTGTCTTGGTTTACAGGGGATTTCTTTGAAAACTGTTCTTGTGGAAAGTCGGTTACCCACTTTCCTTCTTTTTTTGTGTGACCTGGATTGTTGCTACAGAGAAGCCTGCAGTGATTTAGCAGATAATGGTATTCCTGTTAGGTTTTGTCATTTTGTCACCGCCAGCTAAGCTACAGTTTTCCATGACTGGCTCGTGTGGACCTAATGTGTCATGTGTGTATTTTTCAATCTAATCTGAATAAAATGCTGTGTGGGCCCGCAATTTTAAAATGGAATGCTTTATGTAAGTAAACCTCCTGAACCATACATTCTTTCTATTCAGATACATGCTCAGAGGAGTCGCACTCTATCCGCTAAAGCCATGGGAAGAAGACATGTCAGCACCTCAGGCACATGGGAACAGCAAATGAACGCCTTCAACTGGCCCCACAGTCCCAATGGGCTGAAACCCAGCCGCAGTGACCCAGCCTTGGCTCCTCCGTTTTCTCCTGCTCCTGCACCTGTTATGGTGGTCACTTACTTTCATGTTAAATTGCAGTGTCACTGAATTGCCTAAACATTTTCATGTGGTTTTTAGGGAACCAATTCCTCAAACAAGTACTGTACAGTACTGTACTGTATAAGCATTGTACATTGCTCTTTTGTTTTTTTTAGAGACCCAAAGGGCAGACTATCCAGAGCCAGCACTCCCTCCAGACTCGAGTAAATAGACACAGCACCTATTCTGTGACCAATGGCACTCAGATGACCAACAGCCAGACACGCATCGTCCGACCGCCCTCTTCCCATTCTCAGACTGACGGCAAGATGGGCACCCTCAAAACATCCAAGATAGAGCAGCAATCAGCGTGAGTTCACCTGGCTCCCTGGCTTTCATTGACATTTTCAGGCAATAAGAAGGCGTTGACATGGGCAACATTATACTTGTACAGGATAAGGATGACGTATATAATGGGTTATATCTTACAGGCACATATAAGTCCACTTTTTCCAGTATTTTACATATTGTTCATATCGCAGTCTTAAGGTAAAGGTCAATTTCTCGATACTGGTTATTTCATTGACATTTGCAGTCCACTCGTCCTTTGTTTGAGGGTTTGGCTGCAGCCATTCTTGTGTGTTGGCTTTCTTGCTGGCAGCCAAGAGTATTTTAAAGAGATGTAAATCCTGAGCCATGAGTTTTGACCAGGTATAATGTGACAAAAGAGCAATAAGCTTGTTATCTTTTAAATGCATCATCCTACATTAAATTAAATCCATGCTGTTTACTGAACTCGTGGCATCAGACTAATTTAGTATCTCATTTCCAACCCCCTCTTCCATCCCTGTGTCTGTTACTGCAGGGTGAACAGTACGACGAACATGCCCGACCTGACCCTAAAGGAGGCTGTAGAGTTCTTGTCTCACCCTGAAGAGAGTTACCAGCAGTGTGGAGCCAGCTTCATCCACCACACCACCTTCAAAGAGGAGCGCTCTAAACAGGAGGTGTGAGCACTTGCACACTAATATATTGTAAATGCTTTCTTCTTAATGTGTGCAGACACACCCTCCAAACATGTACACTTGCGCTGCAGTGTATAGCGGATTGTCTTGTAGTGGTGACACAGTGGAGCGCTCTGTGAAGACCTTTGTGTATCCTGCTGCCTTGAGGGAAAGGGAGGAGAAACCATTTATCATCGCACTTGGCTGCTAGTTCTGTTTGTAACTTACAGTGTAGTCAATCCGTCACCACACCTTTAAGTCTCACATTTCAACACCCGTTCACTCCACATTTCTGTGTCACAGGTTTTCCAACTAGGAGGGATCCCCGTTCTGGTGACCCTGCTGCGGAGCCCCAACCCTGGGGTGAGCCAGGCTGCTGCTGGGGCTCTGAGGAACCTAGTGTTCAAGGACCAGGACAACAAGCTGGAGGTTCAGCGCTGTGGCGGTATAGCTAAGGCCCTGCAGCTACTAAAGGAGACAGATTCTACTGACACTCAGAAACAAATCACTGGTAGGACATTTTTATTTGGACAGGACCTCAAAGTGTGTAGAAGGATGGCCTCATGGGCCTTTACTAAAAAAGCATATGCCTTATCAACAAGTGGGAAAGGTATCACATAGACTGAGCAAGAACATGCTCTTACATTACAACATAATGCTTTTTTTAAACTTTATTTTTATTGTTTTTAGTAGAATGTAAAGACTGCTAAATAAATACATTGAATAAAATAACAGAACAGACGAGGCCAACAGGGGCAATACATAAGTTCATACATAATACGGGTTGGTTTATAAGTATACATATCCTTATTAAATGCAAACACAAAACACTCCAAAAGCAGGTCTTCCTCTTCTTCCCAGATTTACCTGTTCATCAATAAATAAATAAATAAAGTCCTGCCTTGGCCATGCCATATACTTGCCCAAGAGGCCATTTTGAGTTCTTTACAGATTCTTATAGTCCCCAACAGGAATTCAAAAAAGGGAATTGGTTTTGTAGAAATGGTCCATTATGCATACAATTCCTGCATTTATTCAATAGAGAAGAAGGACATAAATCAAGTAATAATAATAAGAAATAATAATAATAATACAGGCTTAATACAGATAATTTCACACAAGGCTTGAGAACAACCATAGATAGAAAAAGTCGATTTACAATCACTACCCACTCTACTTTTGTCTGAGGTTCTTTGACCATCCATTTATTAGTTACAGCATTATGTTTTTAAGAACATACTCAGCCTCCAAGAGCAACAACATGGTGCATGGATAAAATGACTCACACTGTAATCAGAAATGCACAGGAGGATTTTTTAATGCTTGCGACTTTTATTTTTCTTGCTATTTGTAGGCCTGCTGTGGAACCTGTCCTCCGCCGATGAGCTGAAGGGAGAACTTATTGCTACAGCACTGCCCGCCCTGACTGAGAATGTGGTGGTGCCATTCACCTGCTGGTCAGACAACACCGCCAACAATAACATTCACCCTGATGTCTTCTACAGCGCCACAGGGTGCCTGCGGTGAGAACATTTAATTAAGATCAGGGCCTCTGTGCCTTTACACGGTTGATTTTTTAATGTTTTGAAGGAATCCATTTTTTTTAAATAGAGCAACGTTTTGATGTCACGGACATGTTTGTCAAGGCTCTGTGATGTCAGTGATGAAAATTATTAAATGATATAAGTCATTTTTTTTTAAGTAAAAATGCCAAACATTCTCAGGTTCCAGCTTGTCCAGTGTGAGGATTTGCTGGTTTTCTCTGTTTTATATAATTGTAAACTGAATATCTTTGGGTTTTGGACTGTTGGTCAGACAAAACAGGACATGTGACGACGTTACCTAGAATTCAGAGGAAATGTGAAGGACATTTTTTCAATATTTTCTGATTTTATAGATGAAACAATCGATTAATCAAAAAAAAAAGATCAACATTAATTGATGATGAAAATAATGATTAGTTGCAGCTGTAGTCAAAACTTATGCTCTATTGAATTAAATGTATCGGTATTGATCAGTACAGTGAGCAGCTCTTTTGTCTTATTTCTGCCTTTTTTTTTATTTTTTTTATTTTTGATCCAGCTATAAACTCACATTTTCACCTAAATTGAAGAATTACATCCCTATTGAGATCAATCAGACAAGAGGACTGTTTCTCTTAGTTGGCAGTTATTTAATGTAAATGTGTATTAAACAATAGTTACAGCTACTTAATACTGGCACTGCATAGTCGTGCTTTGGAAACTTCTGTGCACCTTGTGCCCAATCACCACGATCAAGTTTGCTAACAGTTCTGTGTCTGTTATTATATTCTAGACATGTTAGTGTTTCCTTGTGGATTTAAATGAATGACTGACGTGTGTAGGAACCTGAGCTGCTCCCAACAGAGGGAGAGGCAGGCAATGAGAGAGTGCCGTGGCCTCATCGACTCCCTCATGAGCTACGTCCAGTCCTGTGTGGCAGAGGAAAACCCTGATGACAAGGTGAACTCTCTCATCTCCATCAACAGAACCGTTTCCCACCCACCACTGGTATTTGTAAGCAGGGAACTTAAAATATAAAGGCTCTGCACTTCAGACTGCTTCAGGGTTGGTCGGTAGACTCATTATTTTCCTGGCACCTTTGTCAATTTTGTCCTCCTCTGATAGGTCACTGCAGAGAAAATTTAAAGTTATTTTTCAGTGTACTGACACATTAAAAATTATTTTATGTTCTTGTCTCTCTAAACTCATCCACTCCCCTCTACACCACCACCATCATCACTATGAGTAAAACTGATGCTGTCAAGTAGAGCTGAAACAGTTAATAGATTAGTCAGTCAACAGAAAATTAATCAGCAACTGTTTTGATAATTGATTAATTGTCTTCTTTTTTTTTTCTTTGGCAAAAATGACACATTTTCACAATTGTGAGGATATACTGATTTTCTGTTTTATATCATTGTACACTGTGTACTGTTGGTTGGACAAAACAAGCCATTTTAAGACCTCATCTTGGGCTTAAGGAAATTGTGAGATATTTTTACTCAAACGTCTCCAGGTTTTGACCAGTGATAGTCCCAGCTTTGTGAATGAGTTTATGCTGCTCCCCCAGCAGACCACAGCACAGTAGATGGCACTTCAAGAAACTTGAAGTTTAACAATGACAGTTCAAATCTTTTTATTTTTTATAAGGATTATTTGTCTGTTTATCAGACCACACATTGTTTTTCAGACTCACAGCATTGTTGTTTGTTTTTTCACACTGTCTTTCTAACACTGAACTGTGGACACGTGAGCGGGCGAGAACAGCTATGGTTGGATTCATGTCTGGTGACGAATTCTGGTTTACTCATAGTTCCTGTAGAACATGTGTCTCTCACAGAGTGTGCTCAGTCCGGATACTAAATATATCCTGAAGCACATGTACACACAGATACAATGCAAGTACACGTACTTAAGTACACATGTATAAGCAGGTGAATACTGCAGGTGGAGTCGGCAGGTGTATATATTTAGCGGGTGCTCGTATGTCTACCCGCTCATTTGGGGAAGTTTTGGGCGTGGATGTGTGCTTAATTCCATGTCTGTGCTCGTACTGTATTTAAACAGGCTTCTTTTAATGAACTAGTGTAGTATGATTGGAGGTTTTGTGTGTGGTCTGAATGAAAGACAGAGGGAGAATATATTTTGTGTCAGCTCAAGTTTTCTTCTCGTAGTAAACTGTGACTGGAATCCCTGTGGTTATGGAAGAGGGCAGCTGCTGCGCTTTATGCCTGTTGATGCTATAATGTTTATAGTAATATGTACTGTATATATGTAGCTTTATTTCTATGTTTTTTATCATTTCATTGTGTTTCACTGGGTCTAAATGACTAATAGTTACCAGACGTTTTGGAATTGGTCCAGTACATCACCTCAGCCGGCATCTGCGAACAGACTGCAGTGGCTGCAAAATAATCCTTTGGGGCAATTGTGCCCATGAAAAGTAAAAGTGCTTGTTTTTGCCACTGACAGGGTCAGATTGCTATTCAAAGTGTCTGACAACACTATGGAAAGGATCCCTACAGAGATAGACCTTTTAGTTAAAGAGTAAGATCCTTGTTGTTTAACCAGAAACAGAAGTCTCTCACAAGGAAAAGTCTTGCTCTGAAATTTCGCGAGAGTCTGAGTTGTTGTAGGAAGATCCATATACTCTGGTTCAAATAAATAGGGATGGCCATCGAATTCAAATGCCTCATCTATGTTGTCACAATCAGCTAAATATTCAGCCGTGACTTTGGAAATAAATTCTTGCTGGCAGTTCCTCGATGTAAACTCCTCTCTCTAACTCGGACTCACATTTTCACAGTCGTCTTCCTGCAACAACTCAACCTCTCGCGAGACTTATGTTTGAAGTGAATGGGAAGTCATTTTATTTTTGCTATTGGGAAGCTTGCAAAGGAAGTATCATATTATCATATCATATTTGTTACAATTTGTCTTCAAACACACTGGCGGCAAATGTGCATAGATATGACAGGTAAGTCAGAAAGTAGCTCTGCTTTGCAATGGAGTTATGACCAATTGTCATAATGGACACAAATATGAGAATAACACCTGTAATGTACTATTAGTGAAAATGGTGATGAGAAGATTAATCGTGTAATCGTGTATAACTTCTCCCCTCCTCTCTTCTAGTCTGTGGAGAACTGTGCATGCATCCTCCATAACTTGTCCTTCCAGCTGGAGGCTGAGTCCCCTGAGTGCTTCAGCAAGTTCCAACCTCGGACAGAGGGCCAGTTTGGGAGTAAGAAAAGCCCCACGATCGGATGCTTCAGCCCCAAGAGCAGCAAGGCTCAAAAGGAGGTGGGCATCAACCACCACACCTCCACCCCTGTTTGTTGGATAAATTATGACGGACCTTTAATTCAATTCCAAGCCTCACCCCCTTCTCATCTCTTTCCCGTTCTTTCTCTTCAGTTTTCTTTTGACATTGCTCGGGGAATGCCAGAGGACAGTACCCCATCAGGTGTGAAGTGGTTGTGTCACCCCAAAGCCATGCAGACCTACCTGTCCTTGCTGGGCTCGTCCAAGAATAATGCCACACTGGAAGCCTGCAGTGGTGCCCTGCAGAACCTCACTGCCGGCAGGGGACTGGTAAGTACAAAGAAGATGATTATTAGGCTTATTCTTTTGTGTGTGGTACTAATGGACAGTCAGGATTATCTCCGATTAAGACGGGATAAAAGCAGCAGAGACGGAGAGATGATAGGAATAATGACACAACGGCAAAATTCACAAGAAGAACTGACTGGTTTTGTGAGAAAGGGTGGAGTTTTGTCTCCAGGGATTCAGGGGTTATTAGAGAAAGAAAGAAGATGTTAGAAGAAGGCAAAGTGAGTCATGCAAGTGTCAAATAATTAGAGTCAGTTGGATTCGGTATCACAATGCAAATGTGGTATAAATATGGACAGCTACAGTGAAGTGGGAGCTAAAGCTAATCTGTTTTCCTCCTTCTTTGTTGTGTTTGCTTCTCTTCCAGGGGTCCAGTGCCATAAGCCAGATTCTGGTTCAAAAGCTGGGGGCTCTGCTGCACATGCCCCCTCTTTTAAAGTCTCCTAACCACAACCTGCAGAGGACTGCCATATCCCTGCTAGGTAACATGTCTCGGATCAGCAGTTTGCAGACCCCCATGGGTAAGGAAAAGTTTGTTTTGCAGGCAGCAGTGTTGCATATACATACATGTCAATCCACATATAACTGATTGACTCTATATTTCCTTTGTCTTCTCCTTAGCAAAACAGATTCTGCCTGAGCTCACCAGCCTCCTCTCCTCTAGCCCTCGCGAGATGGGAAACTGTGACGAAACTATATCAACAGCTTGCAGCACAGTACGGAGTCTGATGTTGGCGGACACTGAGGTCAGCAAGAAGTTCATAAATAATGAACTGGTGTCATCACTGGCTGATCTCAGCGAGAATGGGTGAGTTTTTATTCATCCATCTCTGTGTGGGAGATTTGTCTTTCATAGCTGTGACAAACTAAAATGCATTTGTTTGACTGACTGTGTGTAAAGCACTTTGGACTGCTGCTGTGTTTGAATGGTGCTATACGAATATTTACCTTACTTTTCCTTAAAGGGTTGATTCACTTGGTTCACTTACCCCTAGTGGTATTTAGCCATGCAGAACAAGACTCTGAATATAATAAGAGGAAATAAAAGTAAATTTAGAGTTTTATCTGCCCATGTTCTGAGATCTGTGTGAGATTCCTGCCTCCACTCTAATACAATGGCTATGAATGGAATTTTGTTTGTGCTGCACACAGCACTGAGGGGGGAAAAAAAAAACAATTAAGATTTCGACAGCAACAGCTCTTTCCAGAAACAATCTTCCTGTCTCTCGGAATAATGCACAGAACACAGTGCCAACAGTGTCAGTTGGGACTTTCTACCAAAGAAATCCTGATGAAAACCACTGACAGCATGTTATCCATGGCAAAAGGGAAATTGTATCTGGAAATACATAAACAGTTTTTTTTTCATTATTTCAATGCTGTGAGCATCACAAACAAAATTACATTCACCTCATCTGTATCTCAAAACGTGGGTGAATAAAAGCAAAACTCTCTCTAGCACTGAGGGTAATGGGAAAATGTGTTTTTATTTTTTTTACTTTGGGTGGCCCATCTGTGTAAGGCACTGTAACATGCAATTATGTGCCAAAAATATGTGGCGCAGTAAACATTTGCTAACATTTTTCCTCTTTCACAGTGAGCATATATCAAGGAACTGTTTAATCTACCATCACCACTGCAACAAGCTGCCATGTTGCTATGGCAGCTTGTTGTAAAAAAAAAAAAAGAGGGTTATTTTAACTCAAAAACTGCCTCTCAGTCAACTTTTGTCTTCTGCTGTCAAAGTATCTAAAATACCAGTTGTGCAGGTGATATCTTCAGTGCCTAAATTGCTTCTTTTCCTTACAATCCGTCCTTGTTTGTGGGTGGTTTGCCTTTTTTTATTTTTTTTGTTTCTGCCTGCTCCTGTTCGTGCTTGTCCATGCTCTTCCTTAATGACCTCACCCCTTCTGTCCTAGGTCTTTTCCCAAAGGCAAGAAAGCATCTTCCCTGCTGCTCTACAGTTTATGGAACGAGAAGAATTTGCAAGGTGTTGTGAAAAAGGTAAATTAGACAACTGAAATGCAAAAAAAGCATGACCGACTGTGTGTTTAATTCTCAAAGGTAGACACAACACAAACCTATTGTATTTGTGTATTGGGTTCAAACTTAACACATGCTCGCTCTGCTGAAATGGGTGGGTGTTTATTATTACTCCTGGCTCACAGTCACTTTCCCTTCCCTCCTGCCCCACCCAAGAGTTCAGTGAATACAGAAACAGTCACATTGGAATCCTGGCAGACTGGTTTTCAGTGCTCACTGTCTAATATGGGAGGACTAATACATGTAAAATGGAAGCAAGATGAAGAAGAGGGGATTAAGACAGTAAGAGTCAGAGGTGGGCAGGGTGGAGGATAGTCAGAATACACAAATAATACATAAAAAATCCATAAATGCGTGTAGGAGTATGAGCAAGTGTGCTCATGCTTATACATGCCATAAAAAAAGTGAAAAAGAGAGGGACAACACCCACCACCATGATTCGCCTGAGTCTCTTCTAAGTTGCTGACACAGTTCATTTCCTCTCACAATTAGAGCAAGGGTGTGTTGTGTGTGTGTGCTTCCATCTGTGCGACACCCTTAACTGATTTCTTTTAAACCTTTTGATCCACAGCTGGGGATGGGCAAATCGCTTTTTGTCAATGACAACACCACAGCAGCGCACAAGTTGGCGCAATTAATCGAGTGAGCGTGATGAGCAAGTGGAACGGCACCACAGAGCCAGAGAGGTACGATTTGCACCTGAATGCTTGTATCTGCATGTATTCAGATTTAAAGGCTCAGTGGGGCCAGAAATGAGCAGAATTTGTATCATAAGGATTAAAACCATTTTCTCTGTCTGTCTCTTTTCTCTCTGTCTCTGCCTCTTTTTCCTACATGTGCTCACTGCTTGCAGATGGAGACCAGCATGTTTAGACACTGCTGTGGCCACACCTTTGCAACGAGGAGAGTAGAATTACATTCTGCGCATTATATTGTTGAAAGAGCCTATCAATTAAGAGTCAATCATGTGTTATACATACTTTAGAGAGAAGAGCTTTTAATTTCATGAATAATCCTGCAGCATTGTGTGTATTTAATTTGGAGTGTGTTTTTGGTAGGTTAAGTGTGCATGTGCTGAAACCCAGTTCTTACAGCCACAATACACCAGCCAGTCTGGATAGACAATGTTATCTGCAGTGGAACTTACTTAAGGCATGCAGTGATTATTGTTGTCAAATGTGTCTGTCTACAGTGGCTAAAAGATAAAATATCTTTTGTGGCCTTGAGGACTGAGCAGCAAAAATTAAAGTAATAAGGAAAATGTATGAGCTGAAAAGAAAAAAATTAGTCTGTGTGTATTTGTGACACTGTTGTTATCAGATGAGATCTTGTACGTCTAAAGAGTGTTCTCCGTAAGTGTAAAGCATGATAAACGGCTTGAAGAAACGCAGTTCAAGTAAGGAAAAAGCACTTGGATTTGAAAGGTTACATTTCTAATGTTTAATGCAATTTATTTGAATGTTTTGTTACTTTGAACTGTTGTGTTTCATTCTGTGATTCAGAATTTTGGTTTTATAAAAAAAAAAAAAAAATTAACAAACAGCTTTCAACAACAGTGCCTAAATAGTTGAAGGTTTAGTTCGACATTTTGGGAAATATGCTTGTTCATGTTCTTGCCGAGAACTGGTGAGAAGATTGATACCGCTCTCATGTCTGTACATCGAATATGAGGCTACAACCAGCAGCCTGTTAGCTTAGCTTAGCACAAAGACTGGAAACAGGCAGAAACAGCTAGCCTGGCTCTGTCCAAAGGTAACAATATCCACCTACCTGCACCTCTAAAGCTCACTGGTAAACACACTGTATCTTGTTTGTTTAATCGCTACAAAAACAGAAGTGTTAAAGTGACACTTTGTGGTTTTTCAGGGTTTATGGGAGCCGTAAAACCACAATGAGTGATTTTTACACTTTGGTTTTTGTGCGGATTATACAAGCAAGATAAAACGTGTTAAGTGGTAGGCAGGCTAGCTGTTTTTTCCCCGATTCCAGTCTTCATGCTAAATTAAGCTAACCAGCTGCTGGCAGTAGCTTGTATTTATTGGACAGATGTGAGAATGGTATCGATCTACTTGTCTAACTTGCAACAACAGAACAAATAAGTATCGCACTATTGCTTTAAAATGCAGTACTAAGAGCCTTGTTCTTTTCTGTTGCTTTGTCATGAACTTGCTTATTGAAATTTAAAAATTGTATGTTATATTTAGTTGTTTTTTTTTGTTTGCTTATTTTTCATTATTGTTTGTTTTCTTGCATAAACTGAGGAGGTGGAGACAGAGAAGGACTGGAACATGGTACACAACATGTAACACCAGGACAAAGCTGGTGCCCATTCATTATCTATGTGTAGAAATTTGGAGCAATATAAATAGTCAGTCATCCCCGGGAAAACCGTTAGAAGTCCCAATTGAAATGTATCAACAGTTGACACAGCCTGACGCACTCTTTTAAGTGTTCTTTGATGTAATTCAGCAGAACACACAAAGGAGATAATGAAGGGGCTGTGCCCTCGAACATAAGTCTAATGAATTATGATCTGTGTGCGCCACCTCAGGTCAGAGGAGCTGCACATTCAAATATATATTGTTTAAATGTTCTTTTTATTTAAAAAACACGTTTCTTCATCTACAACTTTTATAAGGAATTTTTGCTACCTTACCTATGATGTTTTAAGGGCTCGTTACAGGATATCTGGTCTCATAACCAAACTACAGTCTTGTTTACTGAAAACTGGTTTTAAATCGTCTTAAAACTCAAATGCTTTCTGAAGACCCAGCATGAAAAATCACTGAAGCATTCTTGCAAAGAGAAGAGATGGTTGGCATCTGTGGGGATTCCCCATGGCTCCAACAATACACTGCAGAGGACTGTTTTTTATGCTTGAGACACATAGTCATGCTGAGGTTCATTTGCCTTGGGAAAGATTGATGTCAGTATTGCTTAGAATGTATTTTTGGAGAAATGTGTGTGTGTGTGTGTGTGTCATATAATTAGGAGCTTTACCTGTCACCCAGTCTGTACATAGAATAAATAACAGATATGAAGACAACATTGTAAGTGGTGGTCTTTTCTTAAACAACCAACTTTAAAGTAATTCAACGTGCCGACAAAAGGAACATACAGTAGATATAAAAAGTCTACACACCCCTGTTAAAAAGCCAGGTTTTTGTGATGTAAAAAGGGGAGACCAAGAAAAAGCATCTCAGAACTTTTTCCACCTTTAATGTGACTTACAACGTAAACAATTCAATTGAAAAACAAACTGAAATCCTTCAGGGAGAAAAATAAAAAATAATAAACTTACAATACCCCAGTTGCACACCCTCTTATAATTGTGGATGTGGCTGTGTTCAGAATTAACCAATCACATTCAAACTCATGTTAAATAGTAGTCAGTACACAGCTGTCATCATTTAAAGTGACTTTGATTAATCCCAAATAAAGTTCAGCTGTTCTAGTAGGACTTTCCTGACATTTTCTTAGTTGCATCTTCCAGCAAAAGCAACAGCATCAGAGGGATCTCATTGTTGAAAGGTACCAGTCAGGAGAAGGGTACAAAAGAATTTCCAAGGCATTAGATATACCATGGAACACAGTGAAGACAGTCATCATCAAGGGGAGAAAATATGGCTCAACAGTGACATTACCAAGAACTGGATGTCCTTCCAAAACTGATGAAAAGAAAAGAAGAAAACTGGTCAGGGAGGCTGCCAAGAGGCCTACAGCAACATTAAAGGAGCTGCAGGGATTTCTGGCAAGTACTGGCTGCGTACTACATTTGACAACAATCTCACGTATTCTTCATACAGTATGTCTGGGCTATGGGGTAGGGTGGCAAGACGAAAGCCTTTTATTACGAAGAAAAACATCCAAGCCTGGCTAAGTTTTGCAAAAGCATATATGGAGTCTCCAAAAAGCATGTGGAAAAATGTGTTATGGTCTGATGAAACCAAGGTTGAAGTTTTTGGCCATAATTCCAAAAGGTTATTTTGGCGCAAAAACAACACTACACATCACCAAAAGAAATCAATTGAATTGTTCACGTTGTAAGTCACATTAAAGGTGGAAAAAGTTCTGAGTTGCTTTATCTTGGTCTCCCCTTTTTACATCACAAAAACCTGGCTTTTTAACAGGGGTGTGTAGACTTTTTATATCCACTGTACTATGTGCATAGTTGATGTTTACTCAATACAAGCCATGTTGGAAGATACTGCATTCTCTGTTCAGCATTTCTTGTACATCTCTTGAACTAATTAAGCTCCAAGTTTTCATTCCAGCAGGGATTTTTTTGTGGTGCGTGTGTGCAGTTCTCTCACTAAGAGAACAGCTATGAAAACAGAGAAGCCTTTCAGTTCCATTTTCTAAATTGGGTGAGGGTCTGACTGAAGCAGGTTTGGTGAGGTTTTTAAGGATTTAAATCCCAAAAGGTGGTTTTGAATGTGTTCTTTGCACGTTGCACACAAACTACATGAATTGTTCATTTCTAACATTCACAATATAGTGAAACTATTTTACTGTGTTCATATCCTTTCCCATTCCTTTTTGTTTAAGTTGACCGGTTGTTTATTTTTTTCACCCTTTAATGCTTCAGAGGACTCGGTGAGGAATGCCGCTTTTTCTATCTATCCTGTCTATCAACACAACACCACCAAATCACTGTCAACTGTTGTCTCTTTTCCATTTAACCTTTGCACCGGGGGCTGTCTTGACAGGTAACGAAAAGTAGTGAAAAAAAAACAAACGGCAAATGCAGTTTGCTGGCTCACCTCTCAGTGAGTCAGTCTCCATGGTATGTAAACCACATTGCAAGCACAAAGAAATCCTCAGTGCCTCATTCTATTTTCAAAGAGGTAGCTAATACTTTTGTATTCTTTCATGGATATACATCGCTTTGAATCAGAAATATTATAGTTTGATTTCAGTTATTTTAGGATATAGCAGATTTGCAATGTGTCCCTCTCCTGAGTGGTGGAGTGCTGAAAAAATGATACAGACATCACAGATACACAGCAACTCCACCCTTGGACCACAGCAAGTAGGTTTGTGCGTGTGTGCTTTATATTAATTGAGATAAGTTTAGCAAAGTCTGGCCACAAAATCATAAATTATACTGCCACTGAATGGAATGCTGGTTTCATTACGAGTTGTAACCTTTCCAGCATATCTGGGGCCACCTCAGGTCCACACCAATGACTTAACTGGTATTGAGTTTTGCATCTGCATGTCTGATCAAAACCAGGAGTGTTGTCATGTAAATTCACTTTGATACACTTCCAAGAGAAGACAGAAAGCAGTTGGAGGAGGAACTTTTTTTAAAAATATATATAAAGAGGATTTTCCCACCTAGATTACGGGTAAATGAAAATGATTCATCCTCTTTCTTTTTTGTGTTTGTGTTCATATATATGTGTGTACGTGCATGTGTGTGTGCGCGTGTTGGGTGGAGGTCTGGGCGTTAGTCCTAGGTGCATCATGTCAGAGCCTGTCTGCGAGTAGGAAGATGTCTTTTCCTGTTTTTGCTTCAGGCTTTCTGCATTCATGTCTTGAATGTACTACAGAGTCATTTTACTCTCTGTGGAGTTTTGAGTGCCAGTAAATAAACACATGCACCCACGCACAAAGAAGCAAGTGATTGAACTGATTATGGTTTTATTTACACCCTTAAACACAGCGCATCCGATTCAAAGGATGGGAATAAGAGGAACGCAACACAGTGAGATGGAGCTGGGAATCTGGATATAATTGGTACTGTAGGGAAACAGGTGGGACTGGGGTGTGGCAGGAAACCCAGGGCTTTGTTTGAGGCGGTAGCTGCAGGATGGGGCTGATGGTGACACTGCTCACTCACGTCAGCTTCTATTTCCTCAGGCCTCTCTTGGTCCTCTTGGAACTGTTGAAAACAAGAAAAAGTCACATTCAAGCAGTCTTTCAGTGTGTCTGTGACAGGTGTGACTGCTGACCTGCCTGCCACACCCAGCCATACATCCGGCTCTCCCAGTTAGAGCAACAGAGCCTCGAGGGGCTCAAGAACTTTTGAAGATGAGCAAAATGAGAGCAGGGCTGTGCCTCTTAAGTTTTTCCAGTCACACTGCAGCATGATCTTATGGCCCCGCCTGTATTCATATAACTTGAATTAAAAGACATAATTATTGGTTTTTGTGAGCTGAGCATGCAGGTTTTCTTCACAAAACCTTAACCAGCTTTGTTTTTGTAGCCTAATCGCAACTCTAAACTTAAAGGGGCACTTGACACAATAATACACGATTACAAGATACATTTACTCATCACAGAGAGTCAACCTATGAAAATGGGAGGTTATGCATATAACTAATGTTTCAAGAGAGAGGGAAAGAAGCTGGATATTTTGCGAGATAGCACACTAAAAACATGCAAGTTAAATAAGTGGAAATAGCGGTTTGTATCTGTTAGCTAGACTTAAATGGCTGAGGGAATGCAGCTAGTTGCAAGCTAAACAAACGCAGTACAGGAACAAGTGGCACTAGACTTCTGTGGCACTAGAGAGAGCTTAACAAAATCTGAAAAAACAACCCTTTGGCGTGGGCAAGGAGACTAAATTCTTTTGAACAAAAAGCCTGCATTAGAAACATGGGCATTTACCAGGCAGGAAGGGTCTAACGAAAGATGCTATCGAATTACATCAGAGGAAGTGTAGAATCAGTGTTTCTGGGGCTTGACTCATACTGGGGACTAAAAGTCAGGACATCTTAACCTCTGCTGCATCTATTGTGACAATTTTTTTTTTATTTTTATCTGTCTTTTCTTTTAACTAAGTGTGTGTGGCATCAGAGAGAGAAAAACTGAGATTCAGAGTTTGTTTCTCACGTTTTCTGATGGTCGCTGACACGGTTCCTCAGCACGTTAATCTGGAACAAAGAAAACATGCACATGTTACTCTAGCAAGGTCTATTAGATCCTGTGCCTTACTTCAACGATATGTGTTGTAGCTATATTGTAGCACACACACCTCATATTTCTGTCTGGTGAACTGGTACTGCAGTTCAAACTTCTCTGCCTCCAGCTGGTACATCCAGTCCCACAGCTCTTCAGCTTTCTCCCTGTGAGACAGAGATAAGGAAAAATGGGACAGTATGATATTGGTTGCTGTTGTGTTTGTTATTTTCATTGCCTCACGTGTTTCCTAAAGAATGTCCCTAACAAAAAATACTTTGTGGTAAAATGACACAATATTTCTCCACCTACTTGAGTCTTTCCTGGCTCAAGTTCTCGATGTCCAGAGATTTGCGTCTTTCACTCAGAATCTTCTTCTTCTTCTCTCTCTCAGTCTGCCTCTTACCACTCCGTTTTTCTGTCTGTGGGAAAGTGAAATAAAACATGGCTCTGGTCTACATCCTTCACATTTTAACTACTTTAACCCCCCCCCCCCTTGCTCACCAACTTCTGCATGTAGCCTCCAAAGTGGAGGCTGGTGAGGGTTTTCTTTTTCTTAGCGTCATCCTCTGCTCTCCTCTTGGCCTCCTCCTCCTCCTTACGAGCTCTCTCGTCCTGAAGGAGAATGGACCCAACAAGAAAGAGGACCAGGAGTGAAATGGGAGGAGGCTCAGGCAGAAGAGGCAGGAAGTATAAATGACATAACAGCAGCTTGAACATGACCATACCTCAAGACGCTTCTGTCGCTCTTTCTCTCTGTCACTGCGGATCCTGTGCTGCTCTGCTCGCTCAGAACGGCGTTTCTCCTGCACAGCAGATCATCACATCTTAACAGATCTCAAAGCAGATCTTTGACGTTATGTGTGTGTGTGTGAATACGTTTACATTTGATTGGCTATAGTGTAAGGCTCTCACAATCCTCTCCTTGAGATTAATGAGCTCTTCCTCTTCCTTCTTTCTGCTCTCAAAGTGAACCTCGATCAAAGTCTGAAGCTCCATCAGGTCCTTCTCCATCCTTTTTCGATGTATATCCTACAGAAACAGGGGTTCAGAGCTTCTTGTACTTAATGGTATGGGTCTATGTTTCATTGGTTTCCACATTACAGAAAGATACGGTACACATTTGTTATTGTTCTCAAATTAAAGGGACACCTGGACAGTAATGAATGTACAGGGTAAAAACAATGGGGGCTTCAGTTCACTGAAATGTAGCAAAAATGAATTGAGAAAAAGGCAGAGCATTGGCATATCTATTTCCAACATAACATCTGGTGATGTCAAATTACACAATACATCATTAGGCAGAAACCTATGCACAGTATGTACTGTAAGTAAACAGGCGTCCCTCTGTTCTGTTTCCAAGTCTGTCACTCACATCAAAATCCACCTTCTCTCCGTCTGGGATCTTAGGAGGGATGAGGTTGGGCATGATGAATGGCCTGGAGATTAAAAAAAACAGCGAGTGAACAAAAAGAGAAACGAAAAACAGAAAGAAATACTGTCACTGTGGATGTCAAATGAGGATAAAACTCAATCAGCATGTTCAACGTGCCAAATAAATGTCCCTTCATGCATGTCTGTGGCTGTGCATGTTGCGAATGCTTAGAAGCAGCTTCTTTATATCTATATTTTGTTGTACTCTTTGCTTTGGAATAAATTGTTGTTTTTACACTTTTGTTTTTGTACGGATTAACCAAACAAGATATAACATGTTAGTTAAGCTTTAAAAGGTGCTTGTAGGCGGGTTTTGTTACCTTTGGACAGAGCCAGGCTAGTTGTTAACCCCCTGCTTCCAGTCTTAAGAAATCTAATTCTCTACAAGAAAGCCAATAAGTGTATTTCCCAAAATGTCAAACTATTCTTTTAATTCAAAGGTTTTACAAGCAGGAAGTAGAATTAGCTCTACAATAAATGTTTGGTTTCAGTAATGAAGAAGAATAAACTTCTTCTTGTAGATCTCTTGAACTAATTAAGCTCCACATTTTCATTCTAGCATGGTTTTTGTGGTGTGTGTGTGTGTGTGTGTGTGTGTGTGTGTGTGTGTGTGTGTGTGTGTTTGTGTGTACACATCAGCGTTACTCACTTGAATTTTGGTTTGGCCTCTTCCTCTATTGAGAAAGAAAATAAAATTTGAAAGAGACACCAGTGAGGTAATCCAGACCACACGCTCTCTCACCAAGACCAAAACCAAAACATTTCATAATCCTACCAGGACACGCCAGCAAGTTATGACAATGGAGCCTCTGTGTGTGTGTTTATAACAGCTGGAAATTTAGTTCAGAAAGTTCCTCTGAACCTAATTCTGATATGATTCAGGTTAAGGTGGAGCACATCCAAGAAAAACAGCTTCACAATGTGTAAGGCGTGCCAGCATTCATTTTGGTGCACTTTAGGTAAACGGTGTTACCTTCTCCCTCCTCCGCTTCCCCTTCTCCATCTGAAACCAAAATGAAACACTTGAGAGGTTTGTGAGTGTTCGTGACTGTGTGTGTGTCAAATGAGTGTCCATTAGGGGACAGAAAAAAGTAGTGTTTTAGGAGTGCTGACAGACAAAATGATAGATTAGAGTACATGAAAAGAAGAGAAAGACCAAAATAGAGCACAGAGAAAGTCAGGTACTGTTTGCTGATCTGTGTTGCGTCGAAAGTAAAGTGTTGCATATGTCACGTATTATAAATAGCACTCTGGAGATGTGAGAGAGGTTGTCTTGATAATAAGCAGTCTTTCACCAAAGAAGGTATGGCATCTGTGGCTTCTGAATGACACTCAACCAAAGATTTTAAACAAAGGCCATAAAAAACTACACTATAGATGAAGGATTCCAACTGTCGTTATTTATGTCTGTCTGAGGCGCTTTGAGCCTTATGCTAATGTCAGCAATGCTAACATGCTCACAGTGACAATGTTAAAACGCTGATGTTTAGCAGGTATAAGGTTTACCATGTTCACCATCTTAGTTTAGTGTGTAGCATACTAACATTTGCTAATTAGCACTAAACACAAAGTATTGGACATTTTGACCTGATGGTGGTACTAAATAAAAAAAAGCAGGGGATCACCAAAGTAATTAGGATTCATCCTCTGGGCACCATGAACGTCTGCCCAAGATTTCATGGCAATCCATGTGATAGTTGTTGAGATATTTCAGTCTGGACCAAAGTGGTGGACCGACAGACTGACAACGCCATCCCTAGAGCCATGTACGCCAGCGTGGCTAATAAAAACTACTCCGATAATAAACTGACCTGGCAGGAGAAATGCTGCATTCGCCCAACCATTTTGACGAGTTGACAAGTCACCCGTCAAGTGCGTGTGACACATCAGGGGACAGTTTACAAGAGCCTCATAGGGCGTTTACTAATTTGAAGGCATAGATAAGATGGAAGGATGAGACTGAATCTGACTAACATCCCTCCCGTTTCGTATGATTGGCAACAAGATAGAGAGACGCCTAAACATAGCTGATTAAGTATAACAGCAAATGTCTAATTCTGACTAATAAGCAAGAACCTTAGGGCGGGGAGGGATGGGTGGCCTGAGGATAACTCTCACCTAGTGGCTGTGTCTGGTGTGACTAAGAGAGAAACTGTGAAGAAGAAGAAAAAAAGTAGGTTTGAACTCATCAAGTCGCTGCAGACTGTCACATACCAAAGTGAAGTGTGACTGAGATAGCAGATAATTTTCTGTCTGTCTCTGACTGATGGTTACGGGCAGAATCAATTAATCATCATCATTTTGTTGTCAGCACATACCCAACACTACACTTGGATGTTATCTTGCTGGGTAACCACTGACACAACAACAACGACTTGATGTCTGCACTCAAACACAACCTTACAACAATGTTTATCGCTTTTAAACCCCTCACCTTGTTCTTCGTTGGCCTCCTCCTCTGCAGCAGGTTTGTCCTCTTCCTGCACAGCTTCTGGCAGAGAGGGAAGTTGTACAGTAAATAGTGACATATCGGTGAGAAATCTTAACACTCACAGGGTGTGATATTGACTCACTGCCTTTTTCGAACCATCGCTCTCAATGATCTGTCATTTTTCAAGTTCATGGTGAGAGAAATGAGATGAGAGAACAGCTGCTAAACCTAAATAAATGTGTTTTTTCTCTTTTCTCTCATTCCTGCTATTGCAGGAGCTTATTCGCACTCTTTGGAGGTGTATTATGTTAGTTTGGTTGTTGGATTGTGTTCCAGAGTAGAACAGACAGCAGTTTGTGCAAACACCATGGAAAGCCTTGCAGAGAGATAACAAGTGATGAATTCAAAATGAGCTACCCACCTCTGGTATTTAAAGCAGACAGCACTCAAGAGCTGGTGAAGTGGAGTGTGTGCGTGTGCGTGTGCGTGTGCGTGTGCGTGTATTTGGGGTGAGATACTCTGACTTGAGATCTATCAAATCACATAACAAGGCGGCACACATTTAAACACAAAATTGCATCCACAAGTTCATGATAGAGTAAATATTTGGGAACTTTAGAGGTGAGAGAGTAAAGTGGCAAAGTCCTAAATATCATCAGGTGACACTTTGTGAAATATCTCCATTACTGACAGCACAAACAGACTGACTTTGTGGACTCAGACAATGTTTGTTTGGGCTTTTAATAGCTTACACTGCTAATCCAGAAAGGTCAGGGTCAGGGACAGTCATACTCTATGGAGGATGAAAAATTACTTTACTATTTATCATAAATAAATTAGGATATACCTATATAAATACATAAATATCCAATGAATAAATAAAACAATAGATATATCAATCAATTATGAAATAAATGCCAAAATACATAATTAAATGGATAAATTAATAAATACATACATTTTGGTAATTAATTGTGACTTAAATAAACGTCTTCAATTTATTTCTTATTTTCTGTACATTTACACATATTCATTTTTGTATTTCTACATTTCTAATTTAATTGCTGTCTATATTTCCTGCTTTCGATTGATGTTGGTACCGCCTACCTCATTAACATACAGACAGAGAAATAAATAAATATATGAAGAAATGTATGAACACAGAAATAAATTTAGTAATCTAGAAACCCATAAATAAATAAAAGTAAAAATATTTAAATGCATAAATAAATAAAAGCAGAAATATAGAAATACATTTATGTATTTATTCATGTATTATTTATTGTTATTTCAGCATTTATTTATATTTTATTTGTTGATGAATAAGTCATTTTTCATCCTCTATACATACCCATATCCTTGCTGACATTGCTTGCCATATGTTAAATTGATATTTTCAGCTCAGGCATTCTTTCTCAATAATACTTGTATGGATCTTGAGATACTAGAACCCAGGATAGTCTAAATGCTAAAACATTTCATTTAATACTTAAAATTCAATTTTGTATCATAATGTTTATGCCAAGACACTGTGCATGTGCATAGTGAGCCTCATCACACTACATGTAGTATGTTTCTGACTGAAAGGTCAAGTTGTTACAGAAAATGGTACTGGCACCACGTCCACAAAAATGGACAACATTTACCATCTACGGAGTATTTTTAAAAAGCTGCTTTCATCTCACAGCACAAGCAGTACCTTCCTCCTCCTCCTCCTCCTCCTCCTCCTCCTCCTCTACTCCCTGCTCCCCTGCTGAGCAGAAACACAGAGCTGTTTAGTAAAGCCAGTCAGCCAGCAAAGCAGCCAGCAACATTCAAACAGAGATAAAGAAAGAAAGACAGAAAGAACTCTTTCAAAGCATGACGAAATCCAGCATGAATGATTCCAACGCAATCATTCATGCATGTTAGTCACAGTTAACTTATTTTAACCACAGGCACCCTGACTGTCAGGACAAACACTCCAACTGTTGCTCTGGTAAATGGCATCACTGAAACATGACCAAAAAGCATTCACTGATGACCCAGAGCTTCATTTATAAATGTCGGTGCTAAAGCTGTACCGCTAAGTTCAGACAAGTCCCATACCTTCAGCAGCCTCCTCTTCCGAATCACGCAGCCAGGAAAATAGACAAGAGAAAGAATCCACAAATCACATAATGAGAAATGTTAACTGTTGTTTACAGTACCGCATGTTACACACACAACTTCTTTTGCTCTAATGCTTCAACTACTTTGTACACTGCATACTGTGAACTTTTGCACATCCCTCAGTTAATATTTTGCACATTCTGCACAAAATGAACAGCTCTTCTTTTTCATATTATTGTAGTTTTTTCAAATTTTATCTTTTTCTATTTTATTTTATATTTTTTCATATTTTTTATTGCTAATTTCTCTATTTTATATTTGTATTCTTGACTTGCTTTTTTTACAGTACTTGCTTTTTAGTGGCTTTCTATTATATATCTGTATGTATTTTTATTTTTCTCTACTATGCTTATTTTTGCACCAGTACACCAAAGCAAATTCCTTGTATGTGAAAACCTACTTGGCAATAAATCCGATTCTGATTCTGTTTTTCTGCTTTTACATCCTGTGGATTTTCCAGAAAATCTACCCAGTGTAATCTTTGACTTAATAATGCAGCACAATATCTTTGTGCTGCATTACTATAAGCCTCAAACATTAGGAAGAAAATGTAGACACGCTGTTAATTATATAGTTCTGTAAATTGCTTGTTTATATTGCATGTACAACAAGACCTACAGTTGTGGAAGCTGTTTTCTGAGTAGACAAACAGGCTGAACCTTTATGTTTGATTCATAGATCAATTTGACATTTTCATTCACAGGAGACACAACCATGAAAATGTCTTTACATTCCTTTGAAATCGCGTAATACTGTGTCTAGTATATAGTAGAATCTGGTTACTATGTTAAGCTCGCTGGATTACGTAGAGAAAACACCTGTCAAAAAAACATGGCTTTAGTTTTAACAGCAGATCACATCTTTCACTGCCGTACTGTACAGTGTGTGGTGAGTCAGGATGAGAGTCCTTACCTTCCACCTCCCTGCGAAAATCAAACAGACACGTACATTATTTTTCTGATACAAAAGCAATCTGTCATCACATTACAGTAACATAAATGTCATTACTATAGATTTCAAATGTCAAGAAACTACATGTGCGTCTATGTACACACGGTGTATTATTACATTTACATTTACACAAGACATAGACATGTATAAGCAGAAACATTAGAAACGTATATTTGGCAAGGCTAAGAGCTTTTGTATAATTACATAAAAATGAAAACAAGCTTACTCCTCATACTCCTCCACCACTTCCTCGTTGTCAGACATGTTCAGGTGTGCAGCAGTGAATCTGAGCATTAAACAGAGTCCATAAATTCACCTAGAAATCATGTTCCCCTTCACATTCTCACCACTTCATAACAACATATTATAGCTTAAATACTGCATTCTGGTCGCACACACACATTATAATCAGTGAAACTTACCTGAGGATCAGCTGAGAGTGATGGAGAGACTCAATGTGCAGCAGAGGAGAGGTCCCTGCTTTGACTAACAAGGAACGTGAGGACTCAAAGGGTCTGACTGCATAGTGGGGAAGAGGCTTCAGGACCCCTTGTTGTGTTATTAATAACTTTTTAGATAGCATGTACTTTGCATTATCACCATTCCCAAAAAAGGCCGCTGTGTGCACGAGTGTGTGTTGCAGTGCCAGAAAGATCCAGATAAAGCTCACAGTTGCTCACAGACAATGACGCACACACACGTTCCAAGCACAAGCTGAGGCATACACACACCACGTACACGCCATTTTTTCTCACCCTTGTTTGGCAACCTGCCACTGACAAAACACAGACATACATCTCTTATCTACACCCTCCCTCCGCTAAAATAAGTGATGCTGAAGAGCATATGTGCATTTAAGACTAGACACTGTTTCCATGTTGTGTAAGTGAGCAATTAAAAGAAATTTACGACAGACATTTGTGGTAATAAAACATTTTATTCCAAAGACAGACAGCATCTTGCCCACAATGGCACAGAACAAAACATATATTCTGGCAGATTAGAAAAAAAAAAACAGTTACAACTCCAGAATTCCCACCACTGTAATTCAATAAAAATAGCTATCATTAGCCTTAAGACCTTCACCTGTTTAAAGTGCTTTAAAAATTACACAAAGTTAAGGCAAATAGCTAAAGAGCTGTTAAACAAATATATCACTGCCATCTCATGTCCTCTCATGTCTACTTTTTTACTCTTTCCCTCACACATCAAACAGTGTTTCCGATGTTTGAAATAAAACATATTTATACTTCAAGAAGCAAAAGTGTACGATTGAAGCCTCCCAACTTTAAAAGCAGTATTCTCCTTTTCAGTCTAAGCTAAAACTCAACTCACTTTTTTCTCTATTTAGCATTTCTGCTCCTCCTGTGTGCTTTGGCAGTAAAGAAAAACAAAACAAAACAAAACATAGAAAAGCTTGAAGAAAGAATCAGTCAGTCATGGCATCCATTAATCTTCCAGTTCTCTTTGTCTCCTCTCGCCGTCTTCTGAATCCTACAAATAAAGGCACAGAAAGGCAGGAAATCATTGCTAAAGTTTTTGGCTGCCTCAGATCTTCATTTAGATGTTGTTATAACTGTTTCCATAGCAACGACCAGACAAATAAGTATTTCTCTTTGTTACTACATGCAGTGTGGGACAGTAATGTCACCTTGGGCATTATGAATGGGCATCCTTCACTTGTAGATTTTTCCAGGGCTGGTTTTGGGGACACTGTCCTCCGCTCTGGACTCAAACAGGCTCCTCTTACTGGTGATGTCCACATGTCTCAAGTCCTACAATGATCACACTTATTTCTCCAAGGCAATACAACAGAGACAGAAAAGAGAAACATATATGCTCTCTCTATATGAAGATATGTGTTAGATACATTTCTCTGTAAAGAATGATATCCAAACAGATCTTGTTTTTGCTCAGATTTAACAGAGATTACAGTGACCACGGTAGCCATGGATACCTTACTGTGAATACTAACGGCAACCCTGGTATGTCATGGAAACTTTTCTTAACTTAGGAATTAACTTTAGAGCTAAACTTCTGAAGGTCGACCAGTTATCCAGTTGAACCATATCTAAAGTCTCACACCACAAGTCAGACATCTCCCACTATAACAGAACAGAATGAATGAAGAATAAAATGTTGCTTTCAGAATAAAAATACTGATATTTCCTATGAATTTAGTTGCTGGAACTAGAGGGGAAAACCTATTTTTAAAAACAATAAGGAAGGTCATCTGTGTTGGTTTAGTCAGGGATTATTGTCCTCCATCCCTGAACACAATTCATGAGAGCAACTATTACATAATTATCTACATAATGACTCTAAAATGCAAATCTAACCAAAGGTAAAGAGCAGGAACCAAAAATATATATCCTGCTCAGGACACTGAGGCACATACAGTATAACTGAAAGAGTACCAGTGCCCTCTAGCTGCCAGATGCTACTAACATCTTCTTTTTTAGCAGACATGAAACAATAGGCCTTTTTCACAGCAGACATTTTGACTTGTCATAACAGGAAAAGCACAGTTGTTACTAATAACATTAACGATGAAGCTCTATGCAAATGGCCTTACAGAAGGACTGTGGGAAGCCCCGCTTTGGTTGGGCTTGTTGAGCCAGCGGTTGATCCGGTCTGACATCCCTGATGTGAAGCTCCTGAATTCCTGATGTGAAACGACAGAGATGTGAAAAAATTAGAACCGGTACATGCTTATGAGATCAGTGCATGCATGCGTCTGACACAGGACAGAAAGCGGATTGTGAGTAATGAATGTACCTGTCTGGAAACTCCCGGGCTGGTGGGGCTAGCTGCCTGCTGCTCCTTCTCAAAGAGGCCTCTCTTCCTGGACACCTCGTCCAGCAGGAACAGGGTCCTCTGGGTCACGTCTGGAGATCGCATCACGTCAGACTTCTACGCACGTAAAGGAAGCAGAGTCAAGAAAAGTCAGCTGCTCTGTATTTTGCTGTGACATCAACATGCTACATTAGAAGAGTCATTATGTTTTGCTGACCTGTGCAGCCTGAGCCAGTCTCTCCATCTTCTCCTGGATGGACCTGGATGAAATCCTCTGCCTAGAGCTGGACAAAACAGAATGTGCATATGCACAGGTCCAACTGTGTGCACTTAATTTTGACTCATAACAATAATTACAACTTTCAGAAGAGGTACAAAAAAATAATTTGGCTATACAAGCTTACTTTCTCTGGAAAGATGATGCTTTGTTTTCATCTTCATTTTGGTCCTGGTCCAAACCCAAAGATAATTAACATTACACAGACTGTAAATCATCTACAACTTTAACACAAATAACATTATTTAGTTTCAATAATATTATGGTGCACTATATGTGTGATCTTTTTACTCAGCCGATACTGAAAAAATACATTCCTGTTCAGGGTGCAGAGTGATGAGATACTTTAAATTTCACTAAGAAATTGGATACCATAAAGCCAAGAATCATTTATAACCGATATTCGATTGAATTATATAGCGCTATAAAAACAAACTTGATTACAGTATTATCGTTATTATCATTTTACATCAGGTGAAAGTAAATTGTTATCTTACTGGGTTGGATTCAAACTTCTTGGAGGCCATCCTCACACTCGCACTACAACAGAATAAAGCAGTCAGCCATCAAACTGAGGTAGACAGATACAAAGAGACTCAAAATAAAAACAAGGATGTTTCCTTTACCTCCTCTGCAGCGGCGCAGTCTCCTCTTCTTTCTTCCTCATCATCTGCGGGAAACCAAGCATATGTGAATGTAGGCTGGCAGACCTTACAGTCGTCCACACATCAGCAGCTAATGACCAGCACAGTCACCCTGTCTCTTGTGATGTGTTAGGGTGTTAACAAAGCAACCAGTCAGCAGTAAAAGCTGGTAAATATTGCTTCAGCTATTAGCATGAGCCCAAAGCTTGAGTGGCACAAGCAAATTAACCTGACCTGATAGTCTAACAGCTGATGCGAGATTAAATCGTGTTTTAACAGTCAAATAGGCAAAGGTTAATGTTGGCATTCACCGAGGAGAATATGCACATTCATGTATGTGTGTGTGTTTGTGTGTGAGTTGGATGTGTTTACCCTGAAAGATATAGTCCTGGAGCTCTGTCTGACGAACGCAGGTTTGGAAGTCTGTTCAAAGTTGCCATTGGAGGATGAGCCATTCACACTGGTCTGAGGTAAAGTAAAATAACTTAAAATTTACTGATACATAGGATCAGATTGAACTATTCCCAGTCAGATGAAGATGAGCTCCAGTAAGCTGCAGGTACTATGGAGCTGATTTGTTTTTATTGGCACAAAGGCTGTAACTTTCACTCTTTTAACACCAGAGGGTGCTGTTGCTTTATTGGATTGATGAGCAGTGGCATCAGCTCTTAGCCAGGCACTATGCAGCCAAACTCCATGTGACAAGCAAAACATGAAGCACAGATAGTCATGCTGTAAATGATGTCATCTGACAGTGTGTGCGTTAAAATACCTCCTGTGTGTGTCCGTTCTCAACGGGGCTTTGAGCTCCCCTAGGAGAGGGACTCTGGCAAGGCGATGGCCAGTGCTCTCGAGGTGACAAGGGGGCCGTTGGGGAGTGAGGGCTCATGGGAGTTGAGCACACGCTGGCGGAGAGACTGTTGTCGAGCGAGATGGAGACGGAACTGCAACACCAGAAACACAAGTGAACTGGAAGGTCAGTTGACGTTGTGCATGAGAAAGCAACCAGTGATCCAGGACCAAACTCACAGTAAAGCTGCGCAGCATTAAAGTCTTTACTGCACCCTACAGACCAGGCTCCTTTTGAAATATTGTTTTCTACGATCTGTGTCCGCCCTACCTGTCTACCATGTCAAAACCCTCTTGAACAAATAACAACATTTTGATCTTTTAGAATGATGGCTGGTAACATCATAAAACTGACAAATAACCACCGTAAAAATATATGCAACCAGACAGAAAACCAGAGGCGGCAGGCTGCCTCAATGACTTGTTATCCAAACTTTTTAGACAATATTTTCTTGCCAGCTGATCTTGATTAGACAGAGGTCGGTTTCAGGGAGATTGCATTAAACACTGTATATACTGTAGTAATATTCCGCTATATGTCAAGTTTCCAAATGCTATATTTACTGTATATCTAAATGAATGTGTCTCTTGAAAACTGGTCTGTAAGCACACATGGTTGTCTTCATATGGTGGATTATTTAAACAATAAAGTAAGCCATTATAATCAGTTGATTTTGGTTGCTATTTCCCTGCTCTACTACACTGTTCTTCTCTACGGCTGCACTTTAATTTCCCTGTGTGGAACAAACAAGCTTTATCTTATCTTAAAAAAAAAATGTTTGATCTGTATTTGATCCCTCCCAATGGCCAACCTACGAACAGAACAATAGACAAAAACTTTGCTCATTAACCTGACAAACTTGCGAGCCGGGTTGGACGATGGCTTGGTATCAGGGTCTTTGCCCGACGACTCTCCATTTTGGTGCTAACAAAGAAACAAAAAGGAGAGACAATCAGCATGAGCACACATACAAGCTTTTGTACAAAGCCACCTGAGACACACCTTGCATTACATAACACTGTACAGTTATGGCCTCATTTGCAGATAAACTGAATTAAGGCCGCCTGCGAGTGTAATAAAAGATAAAGTTCAAATTATGACCTTAAGTACACCTTATCAAAGTTTTATACATGATTTGCATGGTCACTTGATTCAGAGTCCAGTAATAAGACAGGAGATGATCTATACAGTATTTTCCTCAATTTCCCTAAATTCTATTATTGATTTATATATTCTGATGCTTCTATACGCAAAGGAAATATACCAAAGTTGTTTATAACTAGCAAATACATGTGACAAGTATGTGTATGTTTGTGAGCATCGTACACACTCTCTCTCTCTCTCTCTATGTCTGGCTTTGTTCACCTGAACATTATAGTAATAATTTTGTAGTAATATTGTACACTGAGTCTTTCCATCTGTACAGAACATGACATATGAATATCTTTCCCCCGAGGGGAAGGAAAGTTGTTGAGTTGTTGTTGTTGTAGAATCTAGAAAATGATTAACTTGAATCACCCTCTGTGTGGGATAATAGTTAACTGTGATTAACCACACTGCAGGGTGGCACTACTGGTAGCACTGTGTTATGACTGAGTGAAGCATTAACAGTTTGGGTGTGAGTGAAGGTCTGCCTAGTGTTTTTCTATCTGCCTTGTCAAAGGATTTGTCTCTCAGTGAAGGCAGTTCATACAGTATTTTGTCATTATTAGCCACGCTAGCAGCATGGCTCTAGGAATTGCAATGCCGGTCTGCTGGTCAGTCAGTCCACCACTTTGGTCCAGATTGAAATATCTCAACAACTATTGGATGGACTGCCATGACATTCATGGTCCCCAGAGGATGATTCCTAATGACCTTAGTGATTCCTTGACTTTTCCTTTAGCGCCAACAACAGGTCACAACAGTTCACTTATCCTGTGAAATATCTCAACATCTACTGAATAAACTAGCACAACATTTGGTACTGACATTCATGTTTCCCAGATGATGTATCCTAATCACTTTGGGAACCTATGGCTTTTCATATAGCGCTATCATTAGGTCAAAAAGCTCAATTTATTTAATACTTTGATTTGTGACCTGCAAAACTAATGGCATTCCCATCAGTCTCAGCTGTACTAAATGTTTTGTGCTAATTAGCAAATGTGAGCATGCTAACATGCTAAACTTAGATGGACAGCAGCATGTTAGCGTTGTCATTGTGAGCATGTTAGCATGCTGACGTTAGCATTTCGCTCAGAGTACAGCCTCACAGAGCTGTGTTGTCATATGATAACTCCAGTAGGTTTAAAATTAAAGTCAAATGACAACATTTTTGACAAAACGTTTCTTTCACTCTGCTGAAAGGTAACAAGTGACTCCACTCTTACTTGTCTGTTTGTGATGTCAGTGCTGCTGCTGCTGCTGGTGGTGGTGGTGGGACTATAAGAGGCTGTTTTAATGGGTGGTTGTGGTTTGGATGTGGCTTTCACAGAGGGCGACACATTACCCTGGTCATCATCCAAGTCTCCCAGAAGCTCCAACCTGGCCCCTCCTCCTCCTCCTCTGCAGGCCTCCGCGTCATCCTCCCCTACCTCCTTCTGTCGTCTCAGTGTCTCCACATGCCTCATCCTCCGCTTTTCATCACGGACACGCAGCATCTCCACGAAGTCCAGCTGCATCTGCTCCACACTGAAAATAAATAGTATATACACACATGTGAATGACCGATATATATATATATATATATATATATATATATATTTATATATATATGATGGATAGTCTCTAGTGAGAGGCGAAAGGACCTGTCACTCCTGTGTCTGATCAGGTTTCTCTAATGAAAGGCTCTACAGTTCTTCTCTCTCTTTGAAGACTGCTTCTGCTCCAGGTAGTCAGCCGGGTGGTGTTTTTGACAGCTTTTCATACTTTGCATGCATGGTATCAGGTTTTTTTCATGTGTTCGAAAAGTACAGAGATGACACACTCCCATGGGGCAAGAATGTTTCTCTGCTTCTGAAAATCCATCCACTAAAAAGGTGTTTATTTCATTTATCTTTCATTTCATCAATTTTATTCTATTAACTAATATTATCACAAACACACACGTGTGTATATATGTTTTCTGCTATTTTCTTGATTTTATGAATTGTAACTTTTTATTTTTATCTTTTATTTTTTAATCTCATTACCTGACACTTAAATATTATATTGTCAATATTGACAATATTGTCTTTGTTACATCCATGCAAATAAAGCACATTGAATTGAAAGAATTGAATTAAATAGAAGAGCAGACAGTCTATAAATCAAACTTTGGCAAGTACAAATCAATACATCCTTTACTAAATCGTGAGAATAACCTGCTGAGGCCCTGGGACATCTCACTTGTGGAGTCTGTCCCAAAGGTGCTGTCACTGGGGGGCGTGTCTCTGGGTGTTTGGCTGAAGTCGGCGTCGAAGTCGGAGTCGGCGGCGCTGCTTGAGCTCTTCACCCTCCTCCTCTTCTCCCTTTCCACCTCCTCCTCGTCCTCCCTCGTCCACTGGCGCGCCAGGCTGAGGACGGAGTCATAATGTGGAACGTGGACGTAAAACAGAAAACGAAACAGAGGCAGAGATAAGGCCTGACAGAAACGAAGATCCACAAAATGGTGTCCAAAACTCAACATGAAAGTCAAACTTTCACGAAACCTACAGATATGAATCCAGTTAACTTCTTGTTTTGGTTGCTGGAAAGGAGAGATTGCAGTAATAATAACGGTTACACAGAACCTGCCTTACTTGTTCATCAACTGTTCCTGAATAGAGCCACAGTTGGTTGCAGCCATTCATTCTAATATTATGCATGACAGAAAACACAGCCATTTCTTATATGTGCATTGGTGCAGCCAGTTACAGTGCAGCAGGGGGCTTATGTTTCCTCTGGGTGAACACATTTATTCAAGGATAAGACGGCAAATTATCAGGTCATTTGTAGACTTTTTAACCTGAAGAAAAGCCAACTGTGACTTTATAGCAAATTATTCAAACATCACAGCAAAGGTAGAAGTGCCTGTAATAATAATAATGACACCAAAGAGACAGAAAACAGCACAATGACTACAGATATGGCTGACTACAGACTGGCTGCTGACTACAGATATTATAAAGTATCTGAATGAATGTTATCAACTCACTTTTGTTTAAGATAGGCTGCTTGGCTGCAAGAGTGAAGCCAGAGAGCTGCTTTTTATGCCATTTCAGTAGCATAACATCCATAGCATCTACTGTCAAAGCAGCAGCTGCAGATGGTGCTTTAAACCACATGTGCCATATTCTCTTTAAAAAGAACTCAGTGCCAGATATGATCTTACCTGGACAAAGCCGACCAGTTCTTCCGACTGATGGACATATTGGAAGAGAAAAACAAAAAAAAGTTTCCAGGTGCACCTCGCTCACAGACAGGGAAGAGTCGACTGACTGGCACTCTGAGGGCGGCAGTCAAATTACAGTCAGTGCGGCACAAAGCAGTGCACCTTTACCCCGGTGCAGTTCACTGAGGCGTCACATGACCACAAAGGTAAGCTACTCACCTGAGAGCGAGAGAGAGAGCGAGAGAGAGACAGAGAGAGAGAGAACGCTTCTCCATGTATGGTGGAAATAAGACAGTCATGATAGCTGTGACAGTCACTCCTCCGTGGCCATAATAAGCGAAATAAACTAAACTTATAATAAATAATAATTGAACAATAATAAAGTACAATTGATGTAATAGGAAATTGGGGTAGTGCAAATCAGCAGTTACTCAGCAATCACTTAACGATCACTCGTTAATTACTGAGTAAAATTAAAGTAAAAACAAAACGTTTTGCTAATATAGCACTACAGAAAAGACATTTGCAAAGCAATTACCACAAAATATCAAACTGACAGGATATTAACAGGCACAAGAACAATTAAATAGATTTAAAATAGAAATGTACATAAAACAAAATATCAAAAAACATCAGTGACAAGAAGGTTTTTAATGAACTGTCAACACAAATTGGTCTAATAGTAAAAGAAAACTATATATTTATTTTTTTGACGTCACTGGGCAGTGAGTCTCTTTACATTGTCAGTCAGACTTTGCTGTGTGAGGCCACACCTTTCCCCGGAGCCTAGTGTGTCGGACTCTGACCCAGGCTCAGGCTCAGTCCAACACACACACCCTCCACCTCACCTGGCTCTATATACCACACCTGTCCCTGCTGTATTCTGTGCAGAGCATAAGGCAACAATAAACAGGATGAGCTACTGTTATGATTACAGATAAGGTGTAGCTCTTGATTCTCATCCAGATCCTTTGTTTCTGTGTGTTTGGGCTAGCAGCTTCACTCATATTTGGAGAAGGCTGGCTTATAGCTTGTAGCATTAAGATGCTATCATATGAAACTAGTTTGCATGTCCCTCCCTGGCCAAAGAAGCAAAGCATACATCAGTGCTCTGTCATTCTAAAGACTGAAGGCTGAATTTTGTGTGTCTGTGTTTTTGTGTTGCTGCAGTGTTCATATGTGTTACACTGCCTTTAGGAATACTATTTGGTGACACATGACTACTGCAGGCTCTTTGCATCCACCTGGATAAGGTGGTAATGATTAAAGTAACATTACGGAAGCACATTTCAGAGCGTGCTTTATGAGCATGCAAAACAGACAGCACCTAAAGAAGACTGTTTTACAGCTGTGGACAGGATGCCGGCGTGGACAGCTGGCAGACATAAGCATATCAGCAGAAATGTGCTCTCTTGCAGAAGTGCCTCTGTGTGAGAGGTACATTTCAGTCTGAGTTTATATTTGTCCATATGTTCCTTTTACATTCCTCTAATATAAAACAAGACTAAGAGTCTACAGCCATGCTAGCAGCTCGTTGGGCTGTGCTTTGGCACATGCTAACATTTGCTATTTAGCACCAAACACAAAGCACAGCAGAGGCTGATGAGGATGCCATTAGTTTTGCAGTTATTTGGTCATTAACCAAATTATTGGACAAATAGAATTTTTGACCTGATGTTGGTGCTACATGAAAAGTCAGGGGATCACTAACACTACAGTTAATCCTGGTATATGAATGTCTGTACAACACTTCATTCCATTCAACAGTTGTTTGTTTCCGTCTGCACAAAAGTGGTGGGTCAACAGACCGACATTGCCATCCCTAGAGGCTTGCTGTTAGCATGACTAAATACACTAACACAAGAGGCAACCATAAATTATTTAAGGTTTTTTTACAGCTATGACTAAACAAAGTCACATCTGATTCCAATCTGGAAAAGAAAAATCATGTTTGATTTAGTACTTAGTCCTCTTGCCAAAGAAATACATACAATTAATCCATACAATGTATCCATAATTTTGTCATCCTGATTGTTCATACTGTAATATGACTAAGTTGGGCTATTCTGTACCCACAGCATATATCGCATGTCTGTCCATCCTGGGATAGGGATCCCTACTCTCTTGCTCTTCCTCAGGTTTCTTCCATTTTTTTCCCTGTTAAAGGGTTTTTTGGGGTCTAACGACAGAGGGAGTCGTATGTTATACAGACTGTAAAGCCCCTTGAGACAAATTTGTGATTTATGATATTGGGCTATATAAATAAAACTGACTTGACTTGACTTAATCTATAAAGTGGATCATTGATATCTTCGCTGCATCTCTAACATACGAAGCTTGCACTACTGCAAAGGGAAGAAAGCAGTAACGAGAAGACTGTTCCCTTAGTGGGGTGCAGATTCCCCAAATTCTTTCCTTTAAATAAAGACACTATTCACTGGGCACACATTTGCACAGAATAAAAGCACAAAGAAATTAGATGCATTTTATGTGTTTTATTGTGGTGTCAAAATGCGTGTAAATTCAGCTGATGACGTGCAAAAATCATTTAGTTACAGTTCACAAAACCACAGGCCATGCTTACAGATCATCGCCAAGCAAGAATATCAAAGATGCTGTTTAATTTGTCCAGGTCATATTATTATTGGCTTTATTAACATTTGGCCTGCTGATTAAGTTATAAAACTATCCACATTTGTCTTCTAGAGATACAAGCTGCATGTTTTTGACATTGCTCTACAAATATAAACATAAATCTCTGAGTTTTGGGTGCAGTATCAGTTATGAGAACAATACAAGTAATTTTTAACACCAACAGACAGCAAACAGATCAGTTCTTAAGGAAAGCGGAGAAAACCTTTCGGGAGTGTGGGGACGTCTTCTCACCTCCATGGCAGGAGCACAGGCGAGAATGACAGCCTTAGACAGAAATGGAGAAGTTGCAATAGACCGTAGGAAAACAAAACTGAATCAAGTGCAGGAGGAGTGATGTCGCTGTCATGACACCAGCCCATCGCCCTCTGGGTTCACTGGGCAGGACCCTTAGCAGCGTCGAACATCTTCTTCCTTCCCTCCATGCCTGACATGGCCTCCACATTCTTCCTCCAGTCGCTGTCCTCTACGGGCCTCTTCTGCAGATACATACAGTAGATAGTTAGATGGCGTAAGGGATGGTATGAAAGAATGAGTCAAGACAAGAGACGGTGAAGTAGAGCAGGTTTTGCAAAATGTTATTATCTTTATTGTTGTGTCTAAGCCTTTGAGACCCATATTGTCACCTGGGAATCCCCTATGTGAATACAGTATAAACGTACTAGTATAACTGGTTTAAACTTCCTAATACACACACATATACACACACACAGATGCACACCAGCACCTGCTAATTTGCAGAAGTACACACACACACACACACACACACACACACACACACACTGACCACTGAGCAAAACCCGTCACAAAAGCTTCTCTTTTGTATACAATGGCATCATTGTCTTGTGTGCAGTACCTCCTCTCACACACACACAGTCGCCGCCCTGCGCTGACCTGCTGCTCGGTATCTCAAACACACCCTTCACACACACATAAACACACGTTTCAGGTGTTCCTTGCCACTTTGAGCGCTGACGTCATGTGTGTATCTGAAACTTCACAGTAGCTACCTTGCAAGCTTGCCCTAAGGAAGATACACATCTTGTTTGGGCTGGTTTGATTGTGTTCTGTGTGTATGTGTATCGTTTTTTTCCCCCTTCTGCACACACCTTCTCAGTGTCCTCTTTCTTGACAGACTTGAGGTTGGCCCGGAGGTCCATGGAGACTTTGTGCTTGGATCCCAGCAGCGAGCGAAGGATGGCGTCAGCAGACACACGAACGCGTCGAAGATTAGGCCTCTTGAATTTCCCCCTGAGGTCCAGCACTTTGATGTTCAGGTCTTTAATCTGGACCAGGGACAGAGAATTGAAAGGCAAGTTCTGCTGCATATGCTTATGATGTAATACTAATAAAAATGTTTATATTTCCAGTTCTGCCCATAGCACATGAAAAAAAGCTGAGTAAGTATTGTATACCTCACGTGTGTTGAGCATGACTTTGGCTTCAATGTCATATCGCTCCTCATCCACCACATCTATCTTGACATGGAGCTCCCTGCAGAGGTCCTATACATATACACACATAAAACACACACACACACATAAAAGTTAAAAATATGTATTTTATGAAAGTGATTATTTGGAATGCAAGTTACACCTCTCTCATTTAGTTGATTTGCAGACTAACTTCAAATTCGTGCATCTGGAAAAGTTTCAGTTCCAAAGCATCCTTAGAAGCAATATATGTGAAGGAGCTATAGTGCCATGAACTCCTTTAATTTGAGAGAAATGGCTGAATTAGGAATACATTTTTAGAGGTTTATTGGTTTTTGATGAAGAGGTGGAGGAATCACTTGTGCAGGAGTGTTATATGGCACGGTTCTTAAAAATAGGATATTTTCAGCCTGGATCGACTTCTTTAGTAGCTTTTATGGGTTTTAGATTACTTAGAAGCCAGTGGAGAGAGTGAAGGCAATTTGAGGACCAGTTACCTGTAGCTGCGCAAGGCTCAGGCTGCTGGTGTTTAGAGGAGGGGCTCTCTCTGCCAGATACTTCTGTTTCTCCTCCTCTTTAACCAGGACCTCCTGTTCCAATTCCTCCTTGGCTTTTGCCACCATCAGACTCTGCACGAATAGGAATCAAATATGAAAATATAATTTACCTGTCTATCAGTAGGATACATTACAGTACAGCTTCTCAGAACATGATCCATGCTGCTCTCCTGTGGTCAAGTGTATGCATTACATTACAGTTTGGCAGAAAAATTAGGTCCTTGATCTCTCTTACCTTGAGCATCAGCTTCCTTGAAGCTGAGATCTTTGGTTTCCTCTGGATGGAGAACATAATTCAGGACATTGCCAACACGGTTAAAATGTGATTACTGCACTTGCAACTTAAAACTTATCTGAATTGTTTCTGTGGAATATTTTTAGCATTAAGAAATACTTCCTTAACAGTCAGTGATAAAAAGAGAGTGGTCTTACCTCTTGCCTGTAAAAGAAAAATGGAGAAGTTTTAAAGGAAAGGAAGGGAAAGACCAAAGATAATTCCTGAACAAAGCTCAGAAATATTTGTTTTGTGTTTGTGTCGATGTGTGAATGAGTAAATGGTCTATAATAAGAACACAAAGCCTGATCACTCACACATGCTCAGGCATCCTGCTGATGAGATCTCACTGGAGGAGAGACAGAAGAGATTAGAAACACACACTCACACACACACACACACACACACACCGAACATTTGTCAGTGTTTGTTCATCAGCTTGTGGCGGGCCAGATCATCTTGCCACGCTTCTTGCCACACTCTCTCGAAATGTGGAGTCCCTTTCAATGTATGGAAGCTGTCAGCGGGCCAATCATACCAAACTCTACACACTTACGTCTACCCTCCTGCTTGCTCTCTTGACATTTGATTGTCTTACTTTATAGAAGTGTGGCCTCTACTTTTCATGACTCGCAAAACAAATCCCTGCGTCTTTTCTGCAGGACTCCAAAAAGCATTGATGTAGAAAAATCATAGTTTCACATGACTGGATTTCTTACAAAAGAGAGAACCTATGACTTTGGAGAGTTAAAGGGTCAGTTCACCCAAATCACACATTCTAGCTATTGAGGTTGTTTAAGCCATTGATTCCCAACAAGAGGAACCCCAACTGATAGCCTACTTTAGGAGTTGCTTGGGGGTACGTGGAAAGATTGTGGAGTGGCTGAACTAAATAATAAATAATAAGATATTACAATTTAAATTAAAAGAAATATATATTGAGTCAGCTGCAACACCGAACACCATATGCTGAGAGTACGTGAAAACTAGTTAGCAAAGTTGAAACAGTTAGCTAAAGTAAGTACAAACAGTTGAAAGAGTTAGCTGAAAGTAGCCTAATGGATACATGGTTAGACGGCTAAATAGACAGCTAAAAGTAACCGATAAATTGTTCAAATAGTTAATTGAAAGTAATGGATCGATGTTTGAAAGAGATAGCTAAAAGTAATGGATAAACAGTTCTAATAGTTAGCTAAAAGTGGAAAAAGAGTTGAAATAATTAGGTAAAAGTATTGGATAAATGGTTGAAATACAAAGCTAAAATTAATGGACAAACATTAGTTAGCCATTGGATAAATGGTTAAATTCATTAGGTTAAACTAATGGACAAACTTTTCAGGAATCAATGACCCAGGTTTTTCAAAATAATTCTCACACCTCATTGTGGACAGTTTTGCTTGGGGAAATATTGGCTATAAATAGTGACACAATTAACAGGGCATAAGGTGAGACTGTGTTTTAAGTCACTTAACTCGCCTTGTCAGCTCTTATTGTTTTCACCTTTGTCATCATATCATCTTACTCCTCCTCTCCCTCAGTCTCATGGCCTTCTGCCCTTTATCAAATCAACAAGAGATTTACAGCACTCACTCCTTCTCTGTCTCACCTCATCTCACCCTTTCTCTCTTTATGTCCCTCTCCCATTTTACTAGTTGCTTCTAGTTGAGAATGATGCCACTAAGACCTCCCAGCATGATGGGGTTACAGGCTGCTCCAACGGATTAGGAAAATTCCAGACTGATAGCCATCCCTCATCCACCTCACCCGTCTCTCATCCCCATCTTTCTCTTCGGGATTATCTCGGGGAGAGGAATTTAGAGTGGCCTGTCTCCCCAAATAGACCAGGGGACATCTGATAAACAGCTGTGGAGGGTGATTGTGCTCTGGGGTGCCCAGTCTGGATCTGGGATTTACCGCCAGTAATTCATAGATGCTTTTGAGCCTCTGTGGTGCAGCCAACTTGGCAATTCAAAAGACAGTCCAAGGTACTTTGGAAAGTTCGCGTCAGCCTCGTATTTGAACAGAGCTGTTTTGGCTACAGATTTAAACTGACTAGTTTGTGTTATTTCAATTGATCATCCTGCGGAGTGTTTTGGCTAATGCAGTTATGGTTTTGGTGCAGCCACAGCCACAAGGATGAAACCAGGCTATTGACAAAATTACATTAAAATACTTTATAGCTCTCTACATCCCTACTAATATCGCTGTTTACCGGATTGACAATATATACTGTACAGTACACTGATCCCCCTCAAAAACATGAAATCAATACATCTGCTATATCTGTCTGAATGCAACTACATTTCCATTGTATAAACCATTAGATCCAGAATTAATTGAAAACTTGGATAAAGTCTACAAGGCACCAGACAAATTTATATCTATTCAAACTTCCATTTACTTGTTGTACCATAAATGCACCGAAGGAAGAAATACCACACCTGAAAAGCTTTACAGACCACACCATGAAGGGACCTTACCAGTGTCAGAAGCAGGAGAGAGAGCGATGCGACAACAGCAGAGGCAGGATGGACAGACAGACTTTGGTGTCCCTCTATTTAACTGCACCTCCCATTGTCTCGCTCTCTCTTTCTTTTTTGTTAGTGGAGGCTATTATTAGTCAGCCCCATCTCTTTTACTGCCTAATCTTGCTCTGTCCATTTGTCTTTCGCAGAGTTATTATAAACCAGGGGCCAGCAGTTAGAGCCTGGGGCTTTGGCTTTCGCACGGCACAAGAGGATGAAGGCAACTCAGATGATGAACTATAGGCAGGAGTTTTTATGTTTATACTGGTCAAAGATTGTCTGGGAAGGGAATTGAAATTAAATGAAAATGGGGGGGGGGGAGCTGATACTTATTTATATATATAGTATGTATTTCAGTTAGAAAAGCACGTTAGCATGCTGACATTAGCATTTAGCTCAACGCATTGCTGTGCCCAAGTACAGCCTCACAGAGCCGCTGGCATGGCTGTAGACTCTTGGTCTTGTTTACCCACCTAAAGCTCAAAGGGCAGCTCAAAATGCTAGACATGCTTGCAGGGAGCCCCTTGGGAAATGTTTGCCTTGTAATAAGCCTCCCAGACAGACCCTCTTGACAGACAAAAGGAAACTTCAGGGTACTGTCTGTAAGCTGAATTAACACAAAAAAGTAGCCCCACCACCAAAACTCAGAACACAGAATTTTCACTTGCTAATAATTCCAAAATGACTGGCAGGTACGCACAACCAAATTACAGTTACTGCGTTTTCTGATGCTATAACAGGTGTTTCCATCAGTAATACTCGTAAACAATAGGGTAAAATAGCCCTAAATTATCAATTGTTATGACTTCAGAAACATACAGAATGCTCATGTTTCACCTGAAAGCCAAATTCACAAATTAAATATTTGAAATATTAAACTGAATATTTGAATGCATGCGGTGAAAAAGGCTGATAAGATCTTAACATCCACAAATGAATAGAACTGGATAGGAATACCTTGTTGGGGCACAACGTAGCCGGGTTACATGTACACCCATAACTATGTATGAATACAATGATATACAGTCATAATGACAATCTAAGAGAGAGATTGTCACTAAGGAAATTTTGAATTATTTTCATTATGTGACTTTTCAACAACAAATAGTCATTGGAAGTTTATCCTGATTTACTTGTAAGGACTATGCAGTTAATATGAAATATTTAATAAATATAATAAAATATAATAAATATTTTTTACATTTTAAGTTCAAGGTGTATGCTCAGTGTGTTTTCCTTTTTAAACTGGGCTGTACATTTCATAATAGCTGTTCAGCACATGTTGCATTGTAGTGCAGTGCCAGTTTTCCCATAACGCTAACAGGTCATGGGACATTTTTTACCATTGTTGTATTGTGACATGGTAATTTGGTCACTACCATGGATGATACATTATCAGGTATTGAATTTACAATAGTATTGTACCTTTGAGGTAATGACCAAATTACTAAGATGCCATTTTTATATTATGTTACCACGGTATCTTTCATGTGTTGACAAGACAATCCTTCTTTTTTTCTTTATGTTCCCTGAATTTATTTCCCCTCTGCTGGGTTCTCTTTCTCACCATGTCTATTATTTGTCTTTAATTCCCATGCCAGTTTTTATTTTATTTTATTTTTTTAGATGTTTTAGATCAGTTTCTTTAGATTAAAGCTAAAATGCAATGCTTTTAATGTGGCAAGAGGAAGTTGTGAGAATGTTCAAAATTAAGAGGCTCACAGATCAGGATGTAACAAATCCAAGAATATTCTTGAAGAAAAAAAAGAAAGTATGATCCATTGCACACAGTGATATGGTATTTCAGGTTTATGCAGTATGTAGCTGGAAAGGGGTAAATCATGTGACGGTAGACTGAGGAGAAAATAAACCAAAAGTATAACACACACACAAAAACATATTAGATACACAAGACAGCTGATATTAATCAAAAACAAATAGGAGCCTGAACTACATGAAGACTTGCCAAAAACTTTGATGTCCAAACCACAGAGAAGACTCACAGCCACACACACACACACACACACACACACACACACACTCACCTAGCCAAACAACAGTGAACAGAGAAGTCGTCTTCACTCAACAGGAGAAAGACAGACCTCTAGTGGTTCAACACTCACACAGCAGACAGCAGCTCCATTTGGTAACGCCTGAGAAGAAAAATGGGACTTGTAAAACATTTTCAAGAGTAAACTTGAGGCCTTGTCAAAGAAATATGCATACACATGCTTTCTCTTTTTTTCTGTTCCTACAAGCACTGATAAACTAATCAGATGACAGTCCTATTTGCCACAATATCAGTGCCAAGGCAAACATTGTCAGTCCTCTTCTGAATAACATTTATTCAACTCTAGATTGGCCCGAGTTCTAGGATTTTGGTTTATGAAATTGCAGGTCACTCTATGCGTGTGTTTATCTGCTGAGAAAACCAGATACCCTGGACAGAAGTTATGATGTTTAGATAGGGCATTCCACTGAGCAGTGTGAACACATACACTCTGAAGGGACTGGACTTATTGCACATAACCACCACCGAGCACACACACTCGCACTTCTTCGCAGATCTCCTTCACATACAGTGTTCTGTATATTTACACCTGCCCACATACACACACACACACACCCAGACACTGTTTAGACCAATGATCCATCACTGGGTGTCTCCGCTCCTTGCAGTGCTCCTGGTCCCTGGCTGACTCATGCGGTGTGGCTAGATTTGGGGTTTTCCACAGTAACAAGAGAAGTCGCTACACAATCAACCCTTTATTCCTGACCTGCACTGAGCCCCACAGCCGCATACAGCTCACACACACACAGGCCGCTATATTCTTCACACACACACACACACACACACACACACACACACACACAGACACAAAACGTGCTTGAATGAACAATATAGGCCTCGCTAACGAGAGCCTGCTGATGCTGAGGCCTTGCCGAATTTCATGCTGGGTGTGCGCGTAAGCTTCTGTAGGTGAGTTTGTGTGGGTGGATGTTTGTGTGCACATGCCTCAGGCTCACTGTGCTTCTCATTAGTCCTCTGCACTGCTCAGAACAAAAGGTGTCCTGACTTCAGCATACACGCAAGAGCAAGGAGAGCAATGCCACAGTGTTTGTGTGTCTGGGGTGTGTGTGTATTTTCCAGAGGCTATAACAGCAAGGTTACACCACAACTGGAAACAGATGAGCATAGCAATTAATGGTCTGAACCTTAAAATAAATTGCAGCTGACTGTTTAGCTCTAAGAGACAGTATATGTTCCAGTGTAGAGAACTGAGGCATTGTTCAAAAATAGGAACTCAAGTGAAATATGTCAGCACTTCAGTATTACTGATATCAATTTATTTTTTTCTTTTTACGAGTGTAATACTGTACATGGTTTCAGCAAATATATATAGAATACAATGTGCAATGAATATGAGCAAAATGCTTATTCTTCATGTTCAGCTTTAGAAAAAACATGCAGATCTGTTCAGTCTATAATAAAACATTTCAAAGCCAGTCAAACGGCGATGTGTTTCCATCAAAAGCAAGACTGAAGAAACAAAGTGACTCCTGTTTAAGCAACGTTAGAAATAATGTCCAAAATAGAAGATATTTTTGAAACGTCAAGGCACAAGGGGTAAACAGTGTCCAAGCCCCACAGTTTCTTTCCAAATAATGCCATCTTTTCCTTATGCAGCGGCCTCCACAATGACCTCAAGCAGTGAGGTCATGACAGAAAAAAACACTTTCATCCATGCTTGCGGTATATTAGATTCCTAGGCTCATGAAGACAAGAAGTGTGTCTGTGACACTTGTTCTCATTCCTTTAATCCATATTCCCTGGTGGCTGCTCTGTACATCCCATCATGCTGTGCACCACAGAATCAAGCCGATGGATCTGGGGTCCTCTACCCTTTCTCCACTCTGATTGTTTCACTCCCAAGAAGCAGAAAGACTGGAGAAAGAGAAGCAGATATTTAATATTAAATTGTTACTTTATATATTCGACACTGGGCAGCTGATGGTGTTCTACAAAGTGCATTTGTAGTGAGTTATATTACACTGTTACCACGGCTACTAAGTTAATTTGGGCACTTGACTACTGCAGCTCTCTTAAGGAAGCATCGCTGTGGATTCCTGGGCTGTGAGCTCATAGTTCAGACTTACACACTCAGTTCATGAACATCTGAGATTTCAGTGACCAGTTTCAGTAAATAACACTGTCGTCATGTGACCCCACTGACTGTGTCCTAAATGTGGAAAAGCTGAAAGGATGCATGGGGTGTTTAGCTCTGGTCACCCCAAATGTCCAATTGTATTTGTGTCAGTTAGATATAGAGAAGGCTGTATGTTTGTGTGTGTGTGTGTGTGTGTGTGTGTGTGTGTGTGTGTGTGTGTGTGTGTATATGTGTGTGTTTAAAAATACTTGGCTTCCTAGTGAGGGAGAGGCAGGCAGATGTTATTTTGGAGGCTCACATTGCATCGTAATTATGTCCTCAAGTGAGAGTACATTTGTGTCCTAAGAAGACTGTGGTGCAGAACAGGCCGATGACTACAGTAAGGAAAAACTGACAGGACTTTGACTCAGTGGAACATCTAAACACTGAAGTGGTACTTGTAAATAACCTTTAGCACGAGCTTAGCTTGAGGCTCGAGTGCTTCTCAGCCATGTGCCATCTCCCCAAGAGTCTGGATGTTTTCATTCCATCCAATCACTGTACCAGCTTGTTTCAACTATTATCACCCCTTCAACCACAGTACTCAGGAGGGGGAAGATTATCTGGGAAGTCAGTGGCTGCACTGGTTGGATCTGGGCCTTTGATGGCAAATGGTTGAGAAATGGCTGGGAGGAAAAAATACAGCAATTTTTAAATACCTTTACCCTAAGTGATGCTTTGACTTGGATTTCACTGTCACTCTAAGTGACACAAAGTTGGTACTAGGAGGGAACCTGAGACATTCCAGCTATGGAAGGGTGTGGTGCCACACTGTCCCCCAAACCCCCCAAAAATCATATTTAAGCTTAAATAAGTAAATAAATAGAAGCGCCTCCTCAGACCTATTGGCTACATTTTGATGAAAGCCCCAGTTTATTTCACCTCCACCCGAGGAAGGCTTACCTTTATCAGGTCAGAGCTCCTCATCCTCCCCAGTGCTGCCCAGGTGTGCTGTGGACAGGTGCCTGTTCCGTCCTGTTTGCACGGCCTGGAGGTTCTTATAGCGCACCAGTGCCAAAGCAATCTCCGCGTTCCACGCCGTGCCGTCCTGCGGACACCGAAAGTCAATCTCCTTCCCCGTAGCCATGACCACGGTGAAGTACACCAGCCCTCGCTTGTACTCCACGCAGTCCACCGTGGCCATGCGCTCAAAGCGGAGCTCCTTGGCTTTGGAGCTCCACGCGGAGATCGGAGCATCACCGCCGCCGCCTTTGCAGTTGTGCAGGCGCAGCCCTTCCTCGGTGAGCACGCAGCGCTTCTTCTTCCACAGCTGGAGGAGCCCGCTGCTGCGCTTCTCCAGCAGCCCGTCTCTCATCACTTTCGCCGCGAGAGACATGGCCCACGCTGAGCCGAAGTCTTCAGACAGAGCCGAAACTAAAGTCTTCAGCAGTGGTGCGTCTCAAGATGAATCCATTAAATACACATCTCGTATGTTACTGTATTGGTGTCAAGTGTCCCTTAGGGAAACATTATCGGGTTGAGCTATGGCATTAGTAATAACAGCCGATGCAAAAACTCTCATATAGTCTGTGTATAAAGCCAATGACACTGCGCAATGACAACACGCCGTGGAGGTTGGTAGGCTGGTCTGCCTGGATATGTTTGAACATGCCCGGCTCCTCTGAGGACCTTCTCCCCCTTCAACTAGCACCCCGCCTCCTCCTGGTGACGGCAGGAGGAGATCCGGGCTGTTTATGAGATTCCCTGCTTGTGTGTGTGTGTGTGTGTGTGTGTGTGTGTGTGTGTGTGTGTGTGTGTGAAGTGTGTGTCAATGAAAGCACGTTGAGTTTTTTTTTTTACAACAATCTGTGCGTTAACAGAAGTACAGGTAGGTGGGTTTAACCACCTCCCACTTAGGTCACCTGTTTAGAAGAACCTGCCACACACCTGTCAGTACAAATACACTAAAATATAAGTTAATTAAATCGCATTTAGCTGCCCTTTGAGGTTCCAAAAGTGTTTATGACAAGCAGCTTTCTCTTGTCTCTCTTTGAGAACTGGAATGTGAGTGGGAGGCAAAGGGAGGATAAAGAAGTCAAATGTTGTAATGTTTGAGTGTGTGTGAGAGAGAAACAAAGTGCAAGAAAGAAATATTTTTTCTGAGCAGATAGAAATGGATGACAAATCAGTCAATTACTAATCATTATTTGTTGGAAACTATTTTATTAATTTGGTGCATTTGCAACGATGTAGGCCCTACATGGAGCAATTCCATCTGAGGCTATATTATATACAGTACATAATACATTTAAACAACATTTACACACCCTGAAATAATAATAAGCATGTTTGAAACCAATGAAAGGCAACTGGATGTAATGATTAAAGTAAAGTGTAGAAACTGGTTTCATTTTCAAAACAAACTTCAAAGCCCTGCTGATTCCTCTGAGGTTTCGCTTCACCGTACTGTAAATTAACCTCCTATGTGGGGAAGCTTAATTATGGCATAAAAAAAAAAAAATTAAAAAAAATGTTGTCATTCTTCACATCTTTGACGGTAACGTAGCTCTAATGTGACAGATGAGCTTGGTGGGTGGAGCGGAGCTGTAATTCCCCCAACCTTAATAGATACTGGACTTATTGTCTCAGCAGTGTGATGTGTCACTGCAATGTTATGAGAGGAATGGATACAATGAACATGTGGCATTTCTTGAACCTTAAACGCAGAACGTCACCCTCCAAACTCCTTTACTTCACTATTCCTTACACACACACACACACACACACACACACACACACACACACACACACACACATACACACACAGTTTCACTCACATGTCCTTATATGATTTTTTGCACCAATTAAGAAAAACTGAAACTAAAATCATTATCTTTCCATTTTATTTATTATCATGCTGTTTTGAAATCATAACATATAAACAAGCAGCATTTACTCTATTACATAGACTATTGTTGATCTGATACTGAGATCTGATACTGAGATTTAATTTGCAGAGAGAAAAACATTGTGGATTATGTATCAGGATTTACTGTAACAGCTCTAGTTATCATCATTGGCTTATATGAGACTAAGATGGTGTTATCTATTCCGTTGTATCAGCAGTCTGCCCTCTGCAGGGAGAAGACAGTAGTGCAGCATTCTGGAAACCCGTCAACGAAGACCTCAGTGGTCTCTACTGAGTATGCGCCAGCGCCCCGGCTCCCAGTCCGTATCCAAATCCCTTGGGGCCAAAGCTTTTCCCATAACAAGCTGTTGGAAAGAAAGGTAAAGTAAAAAAAACTCCACGCTATGGCATCAACATCACATCCTTCACTTAACCACAGTTGGAACTAGCGTGAACGTCGCGCTATTTACGCCATTGCCCGGCGCAGTCTGTGGAAATAGTTTGAATACTGGTTTCGGTTTCGCCCCGTGCAAACATTTTATCTTTCCGCTTCGAGAGAAGGCATTTGTAGGATCACAAGAATGTATTTGAAGCTATAACATGCTGCTGGATGATAGATTGGGAACGCGGTGTGAAGAATCACAGTGTTGAGGTCACAAATTGGGCTGTTGTTGGCTGGCCAACCGTCTTTTTCTCTGAAAGATGCAACTTAGGAAGCAGGTTAAACAAATTTGTTCTTTATCCACATGGACAGAAGAATCTTTGAGGATACTTGAAAGACAGTTTGACTGAGGATAGCAGGAAAAGCACAGGCGGTACGAGGTTACTAATTAAGGTTGGCTCTGTTCCATGAAGTACTGAATGGGAAGCCAGTGAGCCAGCATGTACAATAGCCTACTAAACCCTGGAACTGGCTCACCTAAATGGATTACAGCCATCATTAATGTTATTAATTACACCTGTGCTTTTCGTGCTTCGACAAGTCGGTTTATTGACTAATGATACACAGCGATGTGTGATATCCTACATTTATGTATAAAGGTTAAAATGTCCCAAACTAGGTCTGGTATAAAATCTCAAAAGACACTTTGAGATGGACAGAAGCTTTGTGTTGTGCTGTTTGCTTCCTTCCTTCAGTGTAAAATTAGAATAAATCAATGCATGGACCACATGGACCACAGCTGATCTAAAATGCTCAACAATGGTCAGGTGGAAGCAACACTGCATGCTCTGCCAGGCAGAGAAGTGCACTTCAGTAATGTAAGGTTAATCTGGTTTGTGGAGTGCTGAGCCAAAACGGTCAGTACGTTCTCAATTCAACATATACAAAAACTTCAAAGAAACGAGTTTGACAGCTGAAACAAGCTTCTGATGTAATGTGTACTTGAGGATATCATTCAGTGTTAGGGGGTCCTCTGCTGTATTCTTGTGTTTATTACAACTCAGTCACTCACTCACAGGCCACTAACAAAACATAGCAGTTCATTTTGGAAATCAAGATTACTATATGACTACTATACAATAAAACTACAATAGAATGACTAGTACCTTATAATAGTTATCTTATTGCCCGCAACTTCAAAGCCATACATTAAATCTCAGAGTGAACTTGAATATGGCTGCAGGTGTATTATTTTTACACCTCTAATTATTACACCTATTAAGATTCCATTAACAGACCAAAGTAATAAAGTAAACCCAATAAAATGACTAAACTTGGTCATCTTCAGTGTTAAACTTGCACAACCTTCTTTAGAAAACATATTTATAGTAGTCTGGTATATTTATATGGTTTACAGTCTAGAGGACGTGTATGGAACCACAATTTTCAGATCTAGGTCTTGTGTTAATTGTGACAACCAGACAGTCTGGTATGAACAGGTTAAACGTGTGCTGAAGAATGGTTATGCAGCACCAAATACAGGGTTTCTGCGTAATTGTATAGCAACATGCTATGATTTTTTGTAACTCATTCTTGTACGTGAAGACAGTGAAGTTTTACCTTTGCAGTAGATTTCTCCATCCTTGTCAGATAGTGTGGTTGACTCGAGGCTCTTCCCACACGTGGCACAGGTGAAACATCCAGCCTTATGCCACGCCTGCAAATAAATGCAAGATCCATTTTAAAAGGGGGTGTGTTTTTGCAAGCATGCACATGTGTGTGTGCTTGTGTGTGTGTTTTCGTACACTCCCAGCTCCAATCACTTTCTCAGCAGCGTAGACAGCCTTGCCACAGCGAGGGCACTTGTCTGACCCTCCAAACTTCTGAGCCAGCTTGGATGGGTTTGGGTTGGTGGTAGGACGATGAGGAGCAGGTCTGACGGAGAGAGAGAGAGAGAGAGAGAGAAAACGTGGATAAAAGGCGTTTAAAAGAGATCAAAAAGTGTGTGTGTGTTACTCACTCTTCATGTGTAATACCCAGAGACTCTCCCTTGTCCATGCTGAGGGTCCCTGCTCCCTGGCCATAACCGTAGCCTTTTGGCCCGTATTTCTTGCCGTAGCACGCCTTGCAGTAAATTTCATCCATATGAACAGCAACAGTTGTGCTGTCCAAGTTCTTCCCACACACCACTGCACAAACAGACATAATCACATGTACACAAACACACATGCGTATATTATTATTTGGCATATCTTTGCATATGTTTTTGAGAACGTTCATGTATTTGGATAGGCTCCTAATGGTTTCCTTTTATGGAACAGTTCTTATGAAGAAGCATGTTCTCATCTAAATTCCATCACAGGAATGTTTGATTACAATGCAGGAACACAAATAACTCCACGCAGAACTGCATGAACCTACATTTTTTTCAAGTTGAGGCAGAGAAAGACTTTGTTTTTTGTTTTTTTATTTCAATAATTTCTTTTAATGGTATTCATTTTTTACAGTTACGATGCATGTTTATGATTTTTAAATGTAGAAAAAAGTCTATGCTTGTGCTGTTGTTTGTGTGGGTAGATTATCTTGTTTTGCTTGTGTACTTTTGTTATTGCCATACATAAAAAAAGGTCAACTATAATGGCACTTGCTAGAATCTTTTTTTTTAATCGAACTTATCAACAATAAATGTTAAGTTTCAGCCTCTGAGAATCAAAGAGTTACTAATTTACACATGTTCGAATGTCATACAGGAGGATATTTGTCATAAAAGAGGAAAATATAGAAATGTTTATGCTTGTAAGTATTATAATGTGAAATGCTATCTTGAATTTTGAATTTTTGTCTTCTTTTTAACAACCATCCATGGTACCTTATAACAGCATTTTGTTTTAGTATACCTCCTATGCATATACGTTTCTCTTTGAGAATATATGAGCAACAGTTCACATTTGGACTAGTATTACATGTGACTGTACTGACAAGTGGTATGTGTCCGGAGTTCAACGGTTTCGACACTGACAATGACAGGAAGCAGAAAAGGGTTTACTCACTGCACAGGAAGCAGGACTTGTGGAAGCTCCGCCCGTCACAGAGTACCTCTTCTGCGAAGTAAACTGTCTTCTGACAGCAGCCACACTTGTTTCCTCCTCCGAATGGCATCCTTTAGTAATGCATGCAGCATGGACACAGAAATTTACACACTGTGATAACTGTGATGTATGTAAGATTTTCAGCTTTTTTATTTTTTTCCCATATCTTCATTGTCCAAAAGCTGTCTATAAAGATACAGCACAGCAACAAAGGCCCAGAGACAGTGATTATCTGCGTCTCAGAGAGGGATAGCTAACAGTGAGTTATGGTAGAAAAGAGTCAAAGAGACAGAGACTGTGGCTAAAATAATTTATAGGTGTATTCTTCCAGGGCATGCAATTTAAGTGTGCTGTAATTTACATGTGGAGCTAGGCCTTAAACAGAAAACAAATGGATTAAGGAACTGATAAATTCCTTTACACAACCATCAAACAAACACTTTCACAAGAGTTTTTGTTCTAAGAAACCCATTTAAACATCCATATTTGGTAGCCTGTAATTTTGGCTTTGTCATGCCAGAGACTGTAATTTCACTCCTGCCAGTTCTCTGTGGCTGATTTAAAGGACCAGCAAGCCAGCAGTGGGAAATTAAAGAAGAATTCCTTTTTTCTCTTAATCTGCTAGAGATGACAGTTGCTCTCTCACTCGAGACAGCCAGTGTGGAAGTAATGTGAAAATGTGAACTTTATGAGGAGTCTTAAAGTTGGTGGAATTTGAAGGACCCTAGCAACGTGCCTGTTTCTACCCAGTGTGTTTCCCAGCATGACCCTCCCAGTCCATTCTTGCGTATCCTCATCCACATTCCTGACCGTGTAAACCCTCCCACCTCCCTGCCCCTGACTCACACCCTCTACTCCCTGCCCGTCTGTCTCATTCTGCATCACTTCTGCAGGCTGTACCTCTTAATCTCGGTTGTACGTTTGTTCTTTTAGGCAGGAAATATGTTGAAGAAGCAGATGCAGCTCTACCTGGAACAGCTCCTTTTCTTAGTGGTCAGAGGATGGGGCTTAGTTCTCACAGCAGAGTATGAAAGTGTTATGTCATTTCCTATCACCCTTGGACACCCTTTCTGTTTTTAAAGGAAGTCAGAATATACAGCATATGATCCTGTGAGACTAATGCACGCTTTTATATCGAGCAGGCTGGACTACTGTAATGCTCTCCTATCTGGTCTACCCAAAAAAGTTATAAATCAGCTGCAGCTGATTCAGAACTCTGCGGCCCAAGTGCTGACCAGGACCAGAAGGAGAGAACACATTACACCCGTTTTAAAGTCCTTACATTGGCTGCCTATCAGTTTCCGTATTGATTTTAAATTTCTTTTAATTGTTTTTAAAGCACTTCATGGTCTTGCACTGGCATATACACCGATCAGCCATAACATTATGACCACTGACTGGTCATAATGGAGGAATATTGATTATCTCGTTACAATGGCACCTGCCAGATATATATGTGTGTGTGAATATATACACACACATATATATATATATATATATTCAGTATATATATATGTATGTATGTATGTATATATATATATATATATATATATATATATATAGGGGCCGTACCGGTGTTTGAACCAGTACGGCCCCTCAGGTACTCTGGCACGAGTCTGCTAGTTGTTCCAAAGTGCCTGAGGAGCTCAGGGCAGCTGGAAGTCTGGACATTTTTAAATGTAAACTTAAAACCTACGTCTTCAGCCTGGCTTTTGAGAATTGAGAAGAATGTTTTATAGGTGCCATTGTAAGTAATTGACATTACTTATTTTATTTTACTCAAATACTTTTACGTTTACATTTATGTGGTAAAATCTTATTCCATTTTATTTTCTGTTATTTTATCATTATTAATTTAATAATTGATTTATTATTATTATTATTATTATTATTATTATTATTCTTTTTGTCCTTTTAATCTGTTTTATCTAGTTTTTAGTGTAGCTTTTATTTAACTACTTATTTTCTTAATTTTTCTTTATTATTGTTTTATTATAACTTTTAAATCTATTTGATTACATTTTCATCACTCTTAAAATAGTTTTATTTTTTTTTCTGTTGTCGTTGCTGTTGTTTTTATGGTCTACACTTGTTCTGTCTTATTATCTTATCATGTGAAGCACTTTGAACTGCACTTACCTGTATGAAAGGTGCTATACAAATAAAGTTTAATTGATTGATTGATTGACTGTGACTCACCCAGAGAAGCCTGGCCGTACCACATTGTCCCTCTCTCCTTCTTTAAAAGTAAATACAACACCCCAAAATTAAACATAACTTCTTTATTGCTGTCACCAGAATGGTACTTAATGTGAATATGAGCTCATCGTATGATATTAAATCATCACTCAGAATAAAGTAAGTGGGTGGAGCGGCTGCTGCTGCTGCACTGTGGCTTTCCGTCATTGTAAGCGCTGGCTGTTTCAATCTATTTCTGGGGATTAATCAAAGGCAAGACAGTGAAATCTTAAAACAGATATCGAAATAACTGACTGCAAAGAAAAAGTTCTGCAGTTTTCTCAGAATGTTTTCTGGTATGTAACTGGAATGGGTGGCGAATATCGATGTAGATTCAGTATACATACTGTATATGTTAATGTTACATACAATACAATAAGAGCTTAACCTATTAATTTATCGGGATTGTCACATATTAAATAATTTTGTACATTGTCTATCACTTACGATATAAAAGTTCTACTATCCAGGCAAAGTAATTAATGTAAAGCCAATTAAAAAAGTTCAATCAGTTGGTTGTTTTTGCTCGATCATTGAGTCTCTGGCTTTATTTTTAAGTGCTCCAACAAATGTCAGCTGTCAAAAATTGAAATTGAAACAATGTAGATAGTAAGAGAACCACAGAAGTCTGAACTGAGTAAGGTTCAGGGAAACAGTGCTGAAGCAGAAGAAGTATAGGATGTGAAACATAGAGGAAAGTGAAAGGCCTTGATTATTAATGTTCTGCTGGAGAGAATTCAGCCACACAGACACCAACTGGCATTTTCAGGATTATTTTATGTAAAGGCTCGCAGTTTGTATAATCTACAGAACTGGAAACGAGACGAGTGCTTTTTCCTGGCACGAGCACCAGTAAAAGCAGAAATGTAAGAAATATTTTTGTACCAGGCTTTGGTAGAAAAATATAATTTTAGAGCTTTCCAGGAGCCCAACTAGGAAAGTATGACTTGAAGTGGTAAGTCAGAAGTCTCAAATAACTTTCTAACTCTTTCATGTCATTTTACAACTATTTTAGAGGCAAGACAATCGACGAGGAGCAGATAAAGAAGGTAGACATTTGGACATGATGAGTATCATGATGCGAAGATGACTCCAACTCCAGGACAAAGTACGTAAAGCAGAAGGTGAGAAAAAAAAAATAGGTGAGGAATATGATGAAACGTTTTAGTTAAAGTTAGTGAACATTTATTTAGATTTGTGCAGATAAGGGCTGCTCTGACTTGTGAAGACGTCATCTCACAGGACTGACAGGGTTGACAGCTGTCAATCTGACCATAGAGGGGAATGCATAGAGAGGATAGTATTCTCACTTGACAGACTAAAAGGTTATTGGAGCCATAACTGTTATAAAATTAGCACACTTTCTTTGAGAAAGACAAGGTTTATGATTGCTGGTCTTTCAGTAAGTCCTTTCTGGGCGTCCCAGTAAATCCAGAGGCTTCCCTTTGACCAATAACTTATTTCTTCACTACGTGAAAAATCCAGGTATTTTATAAATTATTTGCGCAGTATTCTTGAAGAGGAATTCTGGTGCATGTTGTACATGCTGATAATGATGGCTCTGCAAGTTTAGACATGCGGGGACACAGACAGTTGTACAGGAATGCTCAAATCAAACCGAGTGAATGAGAGGTAAGGAGGGTAAACTTAGTACAAATCAGGAAGTCCGTTCATGAAGTAGATGTGGCTGCATGTGACATCTGTGTGATTAATATCAGGAGTTGCCTTCTATTCTACATCAACTTCTACGCGTTGTTGCCCACACCAGAGAACATAAAGATCTTTGCATACTGTATTAGGTTTTCTTGTACATTAGTGTTACTGTTTAACTGCACACTTTCATACCTCTTTGATACTCATGATAGTTGTTCAGATAAAGGAGTTTCCTCTGGCGTCTTGCACCAGCGCTTAATGGAAAATACACTTACATTGTGTTTTTTCCCCATCATGCATCGGCAGAAAGAGTAGGAAATTAGATAAGAAGCAAACAGAAAGCAGGAAGCTTAAGCAGTCTGCGGTATATTAACATTACTTACCTGCAGTTAGTAGGGACTGTCAGTCAGTGATGATGGACGGGTTGGAATTTGACTCCCTGATAGGAGTAGCGTTAATGCAGCGCCAGGGTGTGTTCAGGAAACTAGAGTTCCAAATTTAGGTGGAGGAGCCGCACTTGTAGCCTACAAGAGAAAGGCAGCGTTTCTTTTACCTTTTAAGTGTAAGACGTTATCCTGGTTAGTCCAGTGCTACAAAAAGAGACAAAAGAGTTGCTGGTATGCGCCTCTCCACTCTTCCTCTATTCCAGATGTGCTGAAAGGGAGGAGCTTCTGTTGTTAACTTACTGCGTGTTGAGGAACAGGACTGGCCGAGTGAGAGAGAGAGAGAGAGAGAGAGAGGTGAATGGGGAGGGAACCTGAAAAGCTGTGTATTGCTTTGCACAGTAGAAATATTCTCCCCTCCCTCTCCTTTTGTTTCAGATTACTGAAGGCCTCATTCATTTAGGAATTTACTTGCTGGTGTTAAATGGTAGGTTATTAAAGTAGGTCCATGAATAAAAATGTGTGTGGTATTTTATACATTTCCTCCCCTTTCTATTTGAATTGTTTGTCTTTGGTTGCAGGCTGTATTTTACATGAAACCATGCAAAGGGCCTGGTCTTTGAACTATAGGAGAGATTTACAGGACAATCAACAAGCAGTCAGCCCTGTTTAACTGGGTGAACTCCAAATTGTTGAGGCAGTTTTATGTCGTTCATGCCAGCCCTGAAATTGCCGCCTCTTGAGGGATGTAACTGCATTGTGTCATATCCAAACCTGAGAATAGGATTGCTGACAGAAATATTGGGAGGATATTTTCTTACCTCAGCATAACCGGCATAACCTTGGTCTCCTCCTGTCTTTAAGCAGCAGTAAGAGTGGGTGAAAGTGAGTGTATGTGATAACCTTCCAGCTGACTGCATCAAGAATTATCTTTCTTTCTTGTATTCAGTGTTTTATCTTATGACCTAGTAAATTCGTCACACTATCTTTCTTTTTCTGTCTAGAGGTTAACCTTTAACAGATAATCAGCTTGAAGAGTCAAATGGTAAATCAGCTGTTTTCCCTCTTACACAGTAAATGGGACGCAATCTCAAAGTAATTTCAGCCTTTGTACTGTAATCACCACGACCTTTAGGGACTTTCTGGTAAAGGTCACTCAGATATGCTTAATGGATGAGCAAGCATCTATAGAAATTGAGTGAGGAGCTGCTTGATAATGCCGACAGAGAAAGCCGAGTGGATGATGAGTATTCAGCTGTACAATGATTGATCTCTGCCACCATCATGTGGTCATTGTGGGTACTGAACACCAGTAGAAAAGCTAGACAGCCTACATACAAACAGTGACTCTTTAGTTTAGTTAATTAAATGTATTTTTATAATGACCAGGTACAAAATACATTAATCTTAAAAAAGAGAAAAGATGCTTTGTATCAGATTTAGCTACTAGCTAATTTCCATCTGTAGTCCCATCAGTAGTTTATACTGACTTGTATGTGCATTAACCAACACATTTATCACTGTTTGTTTGAATGCAGGGTTGCAACTGGGAAAGTCAGTTTCCAAAGCTTTTTCTGACAAACAGTCCAAAATCCAAATGGATACTGTCGTCTATCATAGAAGACTAAGATAGAAAATCAGCAAATATTTTCCAACAATTATTCACATTTGAAAACCTGGAGCCATAGATTCTGATAAACTGCTTTGTCGGTTTGAGCTTAAGACTACTAGTTTGAAAATGAAAAAAAATCTGAACTGTCAGCGGTCAAGTTGTATGTGCCAGGTTTTAACAAGGAAGAAGAATGCATGGAATAAAAAAGACGATATCTCTAGCTCGATTTTGATCTTTTTTTTTTAAACTGGCAGCACAATGCTAAATCGATGAAATACTCTTTTAAACGATGAACTGATTATCAAAATTGTTGCCAATCGACTAAACAGTTAAAGACTAATTTCAGCTCTATTGGAATTAGTTCTTACAAATGTGTTAGGAAGCTTTATATATAAATTAATATCAATAACATGCAGGAAGGATGATACAGTCTGAGTCAAGAGTACGTGGTTGTCACTTCTTCCAATACAACCTGTAATTCTTACAGCCCTGGTCACCACATACTACACTGACAGGAAAGCCACTGCAAATTCAACATTGAGAAGTGAAAATCAAGAGTTGCAATAAGAAATGTAAAACGTGTTATAGAAACAAAAATATTCAGGAAAAGACAAGTAATCAAAGATGGGTTTATTATACATATACACAGTCACACACACATTGGCAAGTCCCACATATTCAATCTACATACATTTAAAGTGAACATTATTCCACTTCAGGCATAGCCAAAACCGCTGTAACTGGTTTTTATGCATGCACACAAATCTTGATGAAATGTCTTGTATGCTGTGTAATGCCTCGGCAGCCTCAGCTTCTCAAAACATGTTGAGGCTGTCGGAAGTGTGGCCTCTACTATTTCCACCTTCATCTCTGTGGCTGGCACCTCCCATCCTATCCAGAACTTTATGAGGCTCTTTAACTCAGCCGGAGGCGCTGTGTTAAAAAAGCAGCTGATCAAACAACACAGAATCTGCTGTCATGGCAGTCACTTTCCAAAACACTGCTAAAAAGGCTTCATGCTACAGTAGCTTGAAAAATATCACCATAACAGTACTCATACATACCATTTTCAATAAATGTTTTCAAGTAGCCACATACTCGACATACGTCCAAGACATCGGACCCGTCTTTGTCTTCGACTTTGTAGCTCTCAAAGATGACAGTTAACGATGACGGCCATGTGATGCAATCCAAGATCATCTGAAATCATATGTAACTTCAGCTGCATTCAGAATAATCTATCATCCTCTAAGTATTTAATATTGGTGCAATTTACAGTGCGAAGGGAATTGAACTCATTGACAATTATTATTTATGGACTATTTTGTACTTAAAACAATGAACTTCAATTTAAAGTTCTTGTGAAGTAAAAGTAAATAGGCCAGTCATACTGTACGTCTCATCTAGTTGATCTAATACTCAACATGTCATGATCCCTAGGACTTTGTGTGTTTTTTGTCTTGTTTCCTGTTTTATTTTGAAATCACGGTTCTTGTTTTCTTGTGTGCCTTTTATTTCCTGTCTTTGTTCTTTTCCCTCCAGTTTTGATTGTTTTCACCTGTGTCTTGTTACTCACCTGTGTCTGCTTCCCTCGTTGTCTCCTCCCCCATATATCTCCCTTTGTTCTCTGTGAGGTTAATGATGTTGTTGGTTGTCTCTTTGTGTCGTGTTCCTGGTGTTTCCCTGCGTATCAGTTCCTGAGTTTTGTAAGTTTATTTTGTATTTAATAAATCTTTGACTTGCTTCAGCCTCCCCGCCTGTCTGCACTTGGGTCCTCTCCCTGCTGCCTAGACGGCTCATCGTAACACAACAATATTTTTACATTATGTACAGTTTTGGAATTTAGGGGACGCTGTAACAAATCAGGGAGCATACCTTCAGTGTGTAGTTATCAGCAATTCACTGAACGTTTTGGTGCTCCTTTTGTCCTTCACAAGAACAATAATCAAAATCCAAAGGAGCCCTTTCTGAATAAGGGCCAGTTGTTTGCAGCATTGGACTACTGTTAGATGTGCCTTTGCTGCTGTACCTGAGGTGTGAGTTGTGCTTCCGATTCCTTGGGAAACAGGATTGGGATCACATCTCTTCTGTGACTGAGAAGTGTCCATAGCTCTGTGTCTTCTAAGCCTTTTCAGAACTGATTGATTTGACTCCTTGTTCGCTCGATAACCTGCAGCACAGGAGACATGGCACAATGTACACAAAATAATTCATCAGTAGTCCTCTCTCTGTTGCTTTAAAATGGAAGTTAATGGACTTAATGTAGCGGAAGTTTATTAACATAGCCAGAAGTTTTGAGTGTACACTCTGACCTCACCACAACTGTTGATCTTCATAAGCAATTACCGATGCCAAAAGATAGCTCTTGGAAAATCTTAGACATAACCGAGTGATGTCACTCAGCCTTAAGATGATTGGAAGTTGAATGATAAAGATTTATTGTTGGATTCTGTTGCGGATGCCACTGCAGAGGGACAGGGTGGGAATTGTCAATAATTGGTTCCCCTTTTTGTTGTAGCGGTTCTGCTGATGGATCAGACTTTTCTCAGCTGTTGCTTGAGTTGACAAGGTAACAGACTTTGATGTCCCTTTTTTCTTGCTGACAAATAGATCTCAACTCTGGGTGACAGCTTGGCCTTTGCAATAAATTGCTGAAATGGCTGGCAGCAAAAACAAAAAGTGGCTTTTTCTGAGCCATTATCAAGATTGTTTGAAATACATATGTCTATAAATAAAAGTGACAAAATGAGGATGTGGGAAATGCTATTTAAGGACATAATAGTGTATGTTATCTAATGACAGGGGATTCAGTGTGTTCAGCACTAATGTGGTGAGATAGACATGAGTTGAGAAGCTAAAGTAGAGTAAACACTTTGACATTACAGCATGCAAGAGAAGCTTTTCAGACAGCCATTTCCTGTTGGTGGCATTTGGTGCTGGCAGGTCCCACGACAGGCAGAGCTGATGGACGGAGTCAGATTCTTTTAATTCTGCGTCTCCGTCAAGCTGGAATAAAACGAAATGGAAAACATGTTTTATTCATGCAGCTTGCAGAGAATAAATTACATTGGATGCAGTTTTGTGATGCGGAGTTCGGTGCATTAAGTGACAGATGGAGCCTTTTAGTAGAAAATATATGTTGTGTGTTGACCTTAGTTAAACTCTGTTCACCATTTTCACAGTGTCACGGATGTTGAGATCGGGGCAGTCTCGTATTGTCACAGAAGTAGTCTCCAACGAACCTCCAAAGAGAATGTGAATAATCGCTGGGCTAAGTCCCGGAAAACTCGGGCCGTGATGCAAGAAGGAATGGCCAATCATCCGGCCTGCGATGGTGAACATGTTATTGTCAAGCAGTTCATCTGAAACTGAGGGGACGAGGTGATCGGGCTCACCCTCGAAGATTTTAGTGACGGCCGCACTTCCTGCAACAGTGATAAGTTGAGGATTAAGAGAAGATTTAGAGCACAAGGTTAATGACTAAAAAGAAATAAATCAGAGAATGAAGAAAGATTTCCTTTGAGAAGAGTATAGTCAGTTTAAGCTATATAGAACAGTAAGTGTAGATTTTGATATTTTGATACCAGTATCCTTGTATTAAAAATGTAAAATCTAGTGCTGCGCTGCTTCACCGTTGAAACGTCACTAGTATCATGTAGTACACATTGGCGTATGCAGCTAGTTGGTGGCGGGAATGTCTGAAGTTAGAAAGTGTTAGCAGTTTGCTTATCCGCAAATGCCTGGGAAGTACGTGTTTAATAATGGTTGGCTTTCGAATGACAAATATAATACATGGTTCAAGAGAGAGGAAGACACTACCCTGGGCCCTATGATCACTATATAGGCCTAACAATTTTAATCTACTTAAATGAAATTATGGAAATGGGATAAAATGTTATGGAAAAGTTTTGAAAATTAATTCGTAAAAATGTGTGTGAACTCTGGTCACAGTTCACCTTGTCTGATATCTGATAAGATATGTCACCTGTCTCCATAGTCATTATCATAAATTTCACGTAAATTATCTGTTCTTTCAGTTATTGATTAAATCATCAAGATTTAGTATTTTCAATTTTATCGAGTGTCAAAAATAGAAAATGTTTTTCTTTTTTAATTAGATTATCCACCTCAACAGGAAAACAGTTATTTTCCCTTTTTGTTGCCCAAATAAAACAGAAAAATGTCATTTTGACCTGTGTTTTTGTTTTTTTGTTTTCCACATTACATGAAATACTTACGTGACAAATTACGTGTCTTACAAAGTAATGAATAACTTAACACTGATTATTTGCTTTAATTGCAGTACTTGCAGTTTAAACACTTATGTCACTATAATGATGTAAGCTTTTCCTTTTTGAGGTTTTTAATAAATAAAGGCCTACGGTTTTACATTTAACAATGCTCCATTTACCACTTTGGATTGTGTATGCTAGTTGTAACTTTTCTGTATTATTTCTAGTGTAACTTGAAGAATGGCTAAAACAAGGGAAGTATTTCTATAGAAAATACTTTAATAGGGTAAAGAATGTAGCACAAGTTGCAACCTATATAGATCAGTAATTACATGTCTGGCATGTATGCTTACATTAACACAATGTATGTTAAGTTATCATAGGTGATTAAGGCTGCAACTCGCATTTTCATGATTGATGATGATTTTCTTGAAAATAGCTTGAATCAACATTGCTGTTATGTGTGTATGTTGTTGTTGTGACTGACCTAAGTTTATATGGAATCCACTTATAAGCTTAAAAATCACAGTTGACATCAAGTGACGGTCGACCCCATTTCCTGTTGCAACATCACCTGTAAAGACACATGTTTTACATAAACCACTTAACTGAACAATGTGGTGGGTTTGTAACTAGTTAAAGTAGCATTGTTTAATCTACTGGTGACCGTACCTTGAAGTTTGCATTGAAGTGGCGCCGCCCACTGAACGTTGTCTCTCTTGTAGAATGTGACTAAAGCTCGGTCTTGCTCCTCCTTGTCTTGTCTGATGTCCACACTGAGAAAAAGAGCCTTTGAATCTCTGTTGCTGCGGAGAAGGTCTTGTGAAAATAGCCAACCAGCTTGTTTTGGATCTGACACTTTCCTCCATTCTGAGACAACACCAAAAAGAGCAAAACAAGAAAATAAAACATGAACTATTTGAAATGTGGGGTGTCCACAAATGAAAAGATTACATTAAGGAGACATGTACCGCCTGTGGTATTTGTTGAGGTTTCTTCTGTTTCTTCCATTTCTGTAGTTACTGACCCGATAATAACGGACAGTCGGTAACAACAATCTGAGAGAAAAGGATTTATAGTATATAGGGTGAATGGCAAATGCCATAAACAGATCCATGGTTTGTAAATAACAGTCCTGTGTTTAAACAAGTCTTTACTGGAAACGTGTCAAATTGCAGGGCTGCCATTTTAGAGGTATGCTGCATTACTGCTTTTCTTGCGAGTGACCCTCGGGCAGGAAGGAAAAGAGTGTCATGTTTACTACTCTTTAACTTTTAACCCATCTTGAACTGACCATTAGCTAGCTATGTGCTTTACTATCTGCAGTATGTTGCTTTTGACTTTTTGGATAATGGAAGAATTTATAATTCTAAACTTTAAAAATTTTCAATTTGTAAAAGTTTTTCTCAGTAAAATCTAATGTTAAGTGATGTAATGTAGCTGATGGATTAATGTCCATTGAGATGAAACCTGCAAGGATTAGGACCGCGTATAGTATAGTTTCTTAACATGGTAAACAGAAAAATAATCTCAAATAGTCACAAATAAAAAAGTGATACAGACTTAGCCTGATTTCCAGTTTATTGTAAGAAGTCTTTAGACCGGACCCACTGTGAAATAATGTCAACAGGAAGAGGCTATTTTTAGGTATTTTTCTAGACATAATCAGTAATGCCTAGTGGTCTTCATTAAACTTCCTGTTATCCAATCAAGTTCATCTTAAAAAAACAACAACAATTTACACTGTGCCTTTAGTTTTACATTTTTTTCTTCTGATCTTATGTTGAAGAGAAATTGATCAGTAAGAAAGATTCATGCAGGACCTAGAGAATAACATGGAAAGAGATAGAACAAGTAATGATCAGAAGGAGGTTGCAGCTGTGCTTACCTGTGAAGATCTGTGACAGTCTCCCCTCTGTTTCCAGTGTTTGCTGTTATTTAGTCGGGGTGGGAATTTCAACTCCCAGTAGTCTAAGCTGGTTTAACTTGTCAATACAAGTATGGTAAAAGCAGAAAGAGTCTACCTTAGCCTAAGGCAGCTGTTTTAAAGGGCATAAAACAGCTGCAAATGAACAGAAAAACAAATAAAACAAGAAAAACAAAACCAGTTTTTGTTCATTTATTTTATTTGTTATTAATTTATTGGAAAATGTTATGATCTGCTTGTTGTGAAGTTGTTGCCTTGTGTGAAGCACTTTGTAAAGTGGTTTTAGAACAGTGCTCTATAAATAAAGATTATTATTATTATTATTATTATTATTATTATTATTATATGTTGAAGGGGGCAGTCAACAGATTCTGCTTGCGTACTACTAACAGGCCACAGGCTAGGACTGCGTCAAATGGTTGAAATCAATATTACAAAATGAATCGGAATATGCCTCCAATATTGTTTTTATTATTTACCCATTCTTGCATGGAAGACACTATTTACAACTGCTTACACTGAATACCCAATTAAAGACTATGCTGAACCACAAATAACAACCAGATGGCTTTGTGTGTTGAAGACTCCATTTATCTGGTGACATGTTGATCGTCATGCTGCTGATGGGACCAGATTTGCATAACCGGTGGACAATAGATGTATGGGATCCATAAAGTGTAACTCCACCCTCAGATTCTGCTAGAACCATCACTACCAACAAATTTAAAAAATACAACAAGTGAGGGAGCAACGACTGTAGGGGGCATGGCCTCGTGGCTACATAGTGTGTGGGTCAGGGGACACGGGGGAGACTGACTGACACTGATTAGTCTTTTTTTATATACATTTCATGATGTAGACAGGTCCCAACTGGTCGACTCTATGTAAGCATTGGCCTTGTAGGTTCTGGGCTGTTTTGAAACAGTAGATGGCGTGTTGAGCCATTTTAAACCCATGAAATGTCAATATTAACACCAGCATTGATGTGTTTCATCACAGTACAGTCATATCATTTAGTTTACAGCTCAAAAAACACGTTTAAGTGTGCAGTACCTCTTTAAGTTGATCAAATATCTGCCACTTTTAGTGTTCCACCACAATCCACAATACTGATGAATATAGTAATTAAACAAGACTAAGACTCTACAGCCATGCTAGTGGCTTTATGAGGCTGTGGTTAGGCACTCCGTGTGGTGTCTTTAGTTTTGCTGATATTTTATTTTTATTTCATAAACCAAAGTACTGGACAAATTGAATTGGCGCTAGAGGAAAAGTCAATTTCACTAGAAGACATTTCAGACATTTCAGGGGATCACCGATGTCAGTATGATGCGTTGTCTTGGCACCAGGAATATCTGTGCCAGTTTTAATGGCAATCCATCTAATAGTTGTTCAGATATGTCACTAAAACCCCGAAATGTCAAACTAAGTGCAAGAGAAAAAGTCAGAGGATCCATTCTCTGGGGATCATGAATGTCTGTACAAAATGTCATGGCAATCCATCCAATAGTCATAGGTGTATTATAGTGTGGGCCTAAGTGGTGGCCTGCCTCATGAGTGTCTATCTGTGTCATTTTGAATGGGTACCTGTCATGGTATCTCTCAACCAGTTTAAACTTGTATAGGCTCCACTTCTGTGCCCTTGAAAGAATGAGCAGGAATGAAGGGGCAAATAAATTATTGCCACTATAATGTTTTCTCCAAATGCACCAAATCATCTCTGTCACTAAACCTTGCACTTTGGATTGAGCAGTGTGGTGATTAGATGCAAACTTTCACAGGGAACTGGTAACTTCCTCTAAGCTACATTAACCTTTTTCTGTTTGTTCTTGATCAGTACTTTTTGTTTTGTTTTCTTACTTTATTTTACTCATCTCAGTGAAACTACACATCTGAGGCCCCATGTTTCAGACAAGCAGAGTACCCCTCCCCCCACACACGCACACAAAATCTCTCCAGATGCCCCTCGGGGTGACAGTGACACAAGAGTCCCATTGTCACAACAGTGTCTGTCAGGGGTCCTTCTCAGGGGGGAGGACGTGCCTTGGGGAACATCAGAAGATTAGCTATGACATTAACCCCCCACCCCATAACACACACACACACACACACACACACACACACACACACACACACACACACACACACACACACACACACACACTCTCTCTCTTCACGCTTGCACGCTCCTACCCATAATCCTTCTGTTACAAGTCACTTCCCGTTTCATGTGCCACTGAGACAAAGCAACAGATCATGTGAGTGTTTGTGGCTGACTTTGGAATGTTTTCTGTGAGTTTCACAGCCCTGTTGGGAGCTGAAAAAAAAAACAGAAGAGAGGCCTTGACATTAATGTGAGTATTTGGAGGTGAGCAATTAAGTGATTGGGGTCTACAGCATGAGGGGCACACTGTACTGTATGTGCATGTGTGTGGGAAAAAAGATGGAGGGGGGTGTATGTGTACAGTGTGCATGTGTTGTGTATATGTGGGGGAGGTGCTGTGCTAGTTAGGCCATGCGCTGTGTTTTAATAGCATTTATGAATTAATCATTGTTGGTTGATCAGTTGATGTATTTATTTGCATACTGCAGTTTGAAGGGACACATTTTCCATTGTTTATGTATCTCTTCAGCCAAGACTTGCAGACCAAGCCAAGTGTTAGCACAGCCAGTCAATGCCTGATCAATATGTCATCAGCCAGAGAGCTCTCAGGCTGTACTTTACTGCAAGACCAAGACTGTAAGGAGGCTTACGGACTGTTCAGTTGAATGATTGATTAAACACACACTATAAGAGAAAAACAACTTGACATTCTCAGAAATAACCTTTTAATAATCACTGAAGCTGCCGAACGTGCACTGTAAAAAGGGAGCATTACAGACATATTTTATGGGTCTGATCCTGTTGTGTATCACAATCTTCATTAAATATTCAGCACTGTCCCTTATGTGAGTGTGTCAAACTGTAAGCCAGCACAGCAGAAATATGAGAAGAGAGAATGGACAGAGAAATAGGGAGAGAGAGTAAGAGACTGAGACACAGAGAAAGACAGAAAGTGGCTGGGGAGAGAGCAGGGATTGAAAAGCAAAAACAAATCACAGAGTCACCAGGTTCCTTTCTATCAAGCTCAAAACAAACACATTGCGATTAAATCTGGAAAATATGTTGTCCAGTAGTCAAAATAGCAAATAAAAAAACATCATTGGAGCTTCTCAAATGGTTACTTTGAATGATGAAATCGCAGTTTCACACCTCCATCTGTGAGACACCCTGGCGTTTCACACAGCAACACTGAAGGTCCCAGCAGCAGTGTGTCTCACTGCATTTACATTTAAACAACATTTCCCTCTGTTTGTAAACTTGATCAGATGTTTCGAGTGGACCGGCACCATGTGATGAGATTTTTACAGCCTGTGGTTTATGAGGATGGATAGCCAGACAGTAGAAACTGAGTTCAAGGTCAGATCATGGATGTATGTCATTACTCTCTATTTGTCAGAGGGGAAAAGACATCAATAGGGGGTTTACTCTGTCCATGTTGATGTCTCCATCGCTCCCTCCTGTTTCCAGCCTCTCCCCTCTTTTGTATCTCCCTTATTTCTCTGTCTCACTCTGTCTCTTCTTCTTTCATTAGAGGTGTGGGACAAATTAGAGGAGTGATTGATGGGCTGTTCCTCCTTCAGGATGCTCGTTCATGCAGACATGCACACTGAGTACAGACACAGATATAGACATCAGGCGTATGTGTGTGTTTATGCACATTTTCATTTGTCGTCAGTACATTTATCTTTAGCATACCATGCCTTTTTTTTGTCTTTTTCCATCCTGCTTTCCTTGACCACCAATTAGACTTTGAAAGCCGGATGATAGGTTTGGGCTTTTGTGGTTACATCTGCTTAATTACCATGTATTACTCACACTATACAGGCAGCCATATGTGAGTATACTCCACACACACACAGACACACATACAGACACACAAACCACACTCATCCAGCTAATGGACCAGCCTGTCTCTGCCTTTGCTGGGCTTATATTTCACCTCAGAGAGGGAGGGATCACAGCCAACAGGTCCATTACTGAGAGAAAGAGAGAGAGATAGGGATTGTGATGAGGGGAGGAAAAAAAAATAAAGAGAGGGGCGGGGATACGGCTGCAGGCGTACTGCGGCAGCAGGAGAGCGGCATGACGTGATAGAGGAGTGGAATGACAGGCACACACACAAATGCACATGCTCGCAGCTCAGAGGCCCGCCAGGCAAAAGTAGACAGAAGCAAAGGCAGGGACTGAGCCTGACACACTCAGCAGCATACAGATTGGAGACAAACTCACTTGCTGCTTTGTATCCTGATGCTTGCAGAGGGTGAGTGTAGCCTTGTGTTCATTTTTAATTTCTGTTTGTGCATTTGTTAATGTGACTGTTGTTGTGCATCTCTCCTTGTTTGTTTGTGTGAATCTGTGTTCTCTCACTTGTAACAACGAATGATTTTGTAAACAGATAAATACAAACACTCATGCTATATTTTAAAGGATGACCACCTTCAGAGCAATCAGCAGCGTAACGGAGGGATGGTGGTAGAGAGGAAGAGAGAGGTTAACAGAAAGAAAGGCAGAGCTTAAGTGGGATGAAAATAGGGGGAGAGGGGATGATAGAGGTGGGGGTATACCGTAACCAGGGGTGACATGATGTGATCGGCCTGAGTCAGCATTATAGGGGCTGCATGACTCAGTGCAGCATGCATAGCATACACACTGTAGTGTGTGTGTCCATCTGAGAGAGAGCAGTGGAGAGTGCCGGATGATGCGGAGAACAGTTGTAGTGGATCAGAATGGATGGTAACTGTTTGTGCACACATGGTGATGTTTATGTGGTTGGTAGTCTGATGATGCTCTGCCCTGTTTGGTTTGTGTGGGTGCTTTGTGTTTGTCTGTGCTTCTATAATGAGTGCATCAGGAATGGACGTGTGCAGTAGACACTCATCTTTTTTTTCCCCCAGGTTTTGAGTGATTCACACTCTTTGTGTAGAAATCATGTGACTCCTCAACTGACGCCTTCTCCATGTGGCTGTACTATGCTGCATTGAAAACCCTGTAACACCAGTTCTGGTCATTTTTATGTTTTGACTTCAGTTAAGTAGTTATCCTCGGTGAATGAAACGCTTGCATAACCCCTTGTAAGACATCAAACATACAGTGATGAAGTTAACACACTAAAACAATTTTACCTTGTTCCTGTGCAGCTGACAATCTGGAGATACAAGGTTTTTAGACGACTTTGAGGATGACATAAATATGTGTCATTGTGGGTCACTGTGGGCTAAGTAAATTTCCATTTTGGTGACTGACTCATGATAACATAAACATTCATCAGTTCATTGTTCAGACAGACATTTTTGTGCGTGTGTGTGAAATGACGTTTTTCTGCCAAAAGATGACAGATTTCATCAAAGAAAGTGACTTTGAAAATGAGTCACCTAGGTACGGGCGCCCCTGATTGGCTGAAAATGTCGTTCCTGTTTGTCACAGCTTCCTGTCTCGGTGAATGGCGAGCCGCTGCGGACCAATGGGAGCGCAGTGGTGAGGATGCAACAGTGATCCAGGAAAAAACAGCCCATTGTTTTTCTGGGACGTCGGAGGAGTGTGACCTCCCTCTTGCCGGCTCTGGCTGCTCGGCTTAACGGCACACTGAAGGACCCAATACCCCATTGACAGGTAAGGCACTTGTGAGACAGCAGATCTGGCACATGACATTTCAAAATAAGCAGTTTATGAGCTTCTGATGTTATTTTTATTCAGTTATGGCTTTCCAGGAATCCAAACAGCACATATTGTAGTGTTTTTGCACCACTGTGTGTCACTAGCATATTGTAAGAAGATTTATGACAGCACATTATCGCTGTTGGTTTGGTTGTTGTCATTATGGAGGTAATTACATTCATTTATTGTAGACTTTCCAGACTGGGTGACACACAGGCACTGCTAATGTCCTTCAGTTCACAGACAGAGAGGCCTGTGTTACCACCTCATTTATTGATTTTGTGATAAGTCAGAGGGTTTTCATCACAAGGGTGAGGGTGCGTGTGAGAGAGAGGGTATACATGTGTCTGTGATCAGAGGTACAGTAACTCAGTTCAGGCTGAGTGTGTCACGGGACAGAGGAGCTAAAATGGTGTAATATGATTATGAAGTTAGAAGCTGACATCTAATGCCGGCTGCCACGCAATCCTTCTTTTTCTCCCCTTACAGAAAGCACATTCCTTACCTGCTGTCTTTTATGACTGAGGTGAAAAGGATTTTTAATCGCCTCATGAAGTTCCAGACTTTGTAGAAATAGACAGAAAGGTAGACAGAATAGAAGATTAGTGAAGGAATAAGAGTCCCGCTGCTGCTGCGGCTGCTGTTGCACACAATATCCAGCAGATGTCAGTACCATTCTTGCAGAATAACTCAGAGGGCCAGTCAAGTGCTCTATATTAGCATTCTTCCACACATTTGCTCAACCATTGATCACTACATTCACTTGATCTATATGTTTTTGTTACCATGTTTGTGTCAGTATACAAAAGTCATGATGTTCTCCAAAACTGCACTTTTTACTAGTATTGTCTGTATCTATGAATGTCACAGAAAATCACATGCATGACGTATAATTAGCCAAGAGGATCACATCCATAGAATTAAGTAAAAAGCTACAATGCAAATGGATTAGTCGTTTTATTAACAATTTTGATAATTGATTAATCATTTAACTAATTAATCGGGCAAAAATGCCAGACAATCTTTGGTTTCAGCTTCTAAAAAGGCTGTTTTTCTCCGTTTTATATATCACTTTAAATTTAATATCTTTGGGTTTTGGACTGTTGGTTAGTCAAAACAATCAAACTGATTGGAATTTTTCAATATTTCATGATGTTTTCTGGATTAATCAATATAATTGTTAGTTGCAGCCCTAATTACTAACATATTTTTCCTTACATGTATTACTTAGGACCAGGCTCAACCCATAAAATCTGATTTCTTTCATGTTTGTTCTTCCTGTAGATTTTTAGAACAATTTTAAATACACTGTCTATATTTAAACACATTTCCACAGCCAGACAAGTCACAAGCAGTTAGACCTACCGCAAAAGCGTCAACAAACCAACAGTCTAACTATTGTAAATGCACTTATGTAACAGAATAATACAGAGTGATCTTGTCTTTGAAGCTGTATGGAGAATAAACACATGACACAGAGAACATACTCTACTATGTAACAAGCTTGTGCTGTAAAACATCGCCTTATGTGTGAGGGAATCAGACCTAAAATTGATTTGCCAGTTTTTCACCCGCTTACAGCTGCTGGTCAGCAGAAATGTCTCATTGTTTCTTTTTTTTCTCTGATATCTTTCTCTTTCTGTGAATATATATACACAGACATCCCCACCACCAGCTGAGCCTCGGTATGTCCTTACGTGGGCCGCAGTAGTGCTGGTATGACCCCGGTGTATCCCCAGGGAATAACCAATTTCCATACAGATAGACACAGAGCCAGATCGCACCTGTGCTCCTGGAAATCCTAACAGGAATTGTATCAGACAGACAGAAATTCTGATGCTTATTAGTTACTGAAGAGAAAGGGAAAGCAAGACAAGAAGAGATGGAGAGAAACAGAGATGGCAGGGGGGATATGGGGAAGAGGAGGAGGAATTTAGGGAGAGAAATAAGGGGAAAGCAGGATGGATGATCACATCTGTCTCTGTTTACCTACTGCTGCACCACTGCTGCTGTGGATGACTTCATTAGCATTGAGTCATTGAGACTATGATAGAGCACCAGTCCTTGGCAAAATACCCAAATCTCCATTTTCTGTGTCAGTATGTCTGACATCATAAGTAGGTGAAAGGAAGGTCTCCCACAGAGAAGCTAACATTTCCTTTATTGGATAATAAAAGGTTATTTTTTGGTGTGTTTTGGGTTTTTGAGCTGAAGCAGTCTGCAATGATTCTGAAAATGACAGACCTTTTGCTCAGACTGCTGGGAAATGTGTGTGCGTGTGTGATCCACATTACTCCGTGTGCAATACCGCGATTAGATGCGCTGTCAAATAATCCAACATTTCATCCTCGTGAATTTGACGGCTTAATTTGACACATCTCTGCTTTACGAAAGACAGCTTCTGAAGAAGTCTTCTGGCAGCAAACTGTCTGCTATTGCAGAAAGGGCAAGTAGAGTTAAGCGTTAAATCTGTGTATTTGTGAGTGTGTGTATAATTATGATAAGAAAATCTACTTGTACTGATCTGTCTCAAAACAAAAGTGCTGTATAGGAAGTAGAAAGTAAACAAGAAATGTGCAATATGTACATGTGTTTATATATGCTTATATCTGTGTTGAATGTGAGAGCAGAAAAGCTGTTGACCTGCATCTGGACAGCAACACGATTTGTTCTCAAGTGAGACAGTCATAAAGCATGAAGCATTTTTCACACTTAAAGTCAGACTGTTTACTTTTTATAGGCAGACTGATGAGCAAAACTAGAAAAACAATAGGTATATATTCAGGCATTTTCACAGACTGGGCAGTGATTTAATATTGTAAATAAATTGCATATACATACAATTATATTTTCTTTACACTTACTCTTATTCAAAACAGAATTGAAAAACTACACTTAATAATACACTTATTAATAACTAATTACATAAAATGTAAATTCTTAAAGGTAAAAATCAGGAAGGTTCTAGGGAGAAAATAAACATTTATAGTCCCAAGTGAATCTACTTGACCTCACTCCTCCTCCTCCTATTTAATTTTTTTGTCATAATTGGAACTGAAAATGCAAGAAAAATAAAAATAAAATTAAGACAGCACATTTATAAATTTTTTGTTGGGATATCCTTTACATGTTGAAATAAATAACTTAGATTTTACCAAAAACTCATGTGAGAGTTTGTTCATTTTGTGAGGGATAAAATCAATTTATCAGTTGCTCTCAGATGCTGTGATCCTTATTGTTCTACACTCGCCGTTTCCTCCCTTTTCCCCTCCCTCCCTGCCTTTCTTCCAACCTCACAGCCTCCCCTCCTCTTTCCCTCCAGCAGAGCAGCATGAGGTAGTTCAATTATAAAATAAATTATATGACATTACGTGAAATGTTTCACTTGACCGACGTTCACCGCGGTTTGCGTAGAACAGGAGGGCACAAAGAACATCAAGCTGACTTTTCGAGTTCTTGGGAGGGCTGTGTTATTTCTGAGAGTGTATCAGAAGCTGTGAATATCTGGAATCGAAGCAAATCAGGTGAGGATGATGCCGTACCTCCTCTGAAGCTGTTAAATGTAATAGAACAGTGTGTTTGGGCAATGATGTATGTCTGTGTGCGAGTGTGTGTTTGAATTCATTATGTGGAGAAAATCAGTTATTTGGGAACACAACGCTCTAAAAGCAGCTGGTACACGTTGCTGTGAGCGTGTGTGTGTCTGTGCGTGTGTGTGAAGCTGTCTTTGTGTTTTGAACTCCCAGCAGGCAAATTTGATTGCGCAGACGCTCCATGCCTTGCTGAAAATAAGCTCAACTCGTGGTTTACCATGACTCAGTTTGTCATATGTTCTTGATTCACATGCTCACATACCATGGATGTTTAACTTTCTCTGTGTCAAGAACAGCAAATCCTGGTTTACCTGATTAGATTAAACTTTAGATTATATTTCAACAGTGTAATTAACCTCAAAATGGATAAACAAACTTTTTTGGGAGGGCTTTTGTGATTGATAGTGTCATGCTGATGCTGTGGATTTAGTTTGAAAGTGGAGCGCTAACATCAGTGTTCACCTTTTTGACTCATCATAGGTGTCTCTCTCCCTGTGTTTCTCCATTTAGCTCAGTATGAGTGGGGGAGTCAATGTGAAGTCGGCCCCCCGGGCTCCTCCCTCGTCAGGAATCCCCCTCCCACACAGCCTGTTGCCCTCTTCCCCCAAAGCAGACACACGCTGCCGGGCTAAGGACCTGCCCAGGCCCTCAACAAAGACCCCTAAACACACTCCCACACACACACCCACGCACTCTCCTTCACTTTGCCCACGGAGCTCCAGCATCCCTGGGCCTTCCTCCAGGGACCCAACGAGAGACCCCGGCCTGAAAAGTCAACACTTCAAGCGAATGGGAGCTCTACCTGCTCCCCAGGTGTCACGATCCGCCTACAGCAGCCCGTTAACCCAGCACAGGGTACTGCCGCCACACTCCAAAGACACACTGGATCTGGGAAAACCCTCCCCGCCTCACGTCCCCTCACAGTTTCCACATGATGGCAATCGCAACAGAAACGCCTTTACCAATAAGAACCAAACATGGGGAACCAGCAACCTGCGCCCGACGCTCCAGTTCAGAAGAGGAGACAACTCCAACACTGTATCCCAGGCAACGAGTGAGGTCATGCCACAAAGAGAGGAAGAGCCTCCAGAAAACCACCCAGCCCGGTCCACCATGTTGAACAATGGTAACCTCCGCCCCTCTCTCGCTCACACGAGCTACAAGCCCGCCATCAGAGGTCGCAGTGACTCCACCAGCCAATCAGACGAGGAGATGGGGACTCCTGAGGACAGCAGTCCGGCGTCCTCTCCTGGCCCCCTGCCGCTGCCACCGATCATATTCACTGTGCCAGTAATGTCCAAGGTGGCTGTCGATATGCAGAATCAAAGTCTAGACAGGGAGGCTGCGTCCACAGAGACACACACACCCAGAGTCAACATGGCTACTGTGGCTCCCTTCAGCTACAGGTAAGTGGTCTGCGCTCATACACACACACACACACACACACACACACACACACACACACACACACACACACACACACACACAAACTGATACAACAGTTTATCAAGACTTCCATCATGAGTGCCCAATTATTGATGCCCATTGTAAAGCCATTGTCCTGTCATCATATGATCACTCTCTCTCTTCATAGCACTTTATGATCCCCCTCTCTGCTGACACACACACACTTTGACTCCCACTCTGGATACCACTCTGGACCAGGCTGGAGGGCTGTTGTGGCCATTTCAGTCTAATTCCTCTGTATCTTTTCCAGCAATACGTGTGTGCAAGGATACACACAGACATATACACACACTTGGTGTTTTCTGGAGCAGAGCTGATTGTTAAAGTGTCCTCTTGACAGCCTCTGGGCTGATTCAATATATTGTTCTCTCTCACACACATAGTCTCTCACGATGTGGGATAAAAACAAGAAAAGAGTGGCTCTAATTTTTTAAGTAAAAAAGTGCAATGTTACATTGTGTGATGTGTGTTATTGAGTGGTGTGTGGTATTTTAGTGAAATGAATCAGTCAAAGCAAAAAATTATTTTCATTGAATGCATGGTGTGCAATACTTTATAAGATAAAGAATTAGAAAGAATCAAGACAAGAGCTTAAACTCTTAAGCTTCTTTTTACTTTTATAATGATGCAATTATTCGCAGTGCTTTGTGCATTATCAGTGATTTTCTGTTTCTTTGATTTGCATTTATGGAAATCAGTGTGACACACTGGGGAAAGTCATCCTTGTCTCCTACTATCAGACATAGTAGCTTGTGTGTTTGATTGTAATCAGCGGTATTGAAGTGATTTGCATGTATAGTAACAGATGTGTGATGGCTGTGTTCATGATGTGTTTACAGGGTGCGAGTACAGGAGAGCGATTTTTTTTCACTGGACGAACTGAGTGACTGCTCGTCTGGATCCATAGAAGTCTGCTGCGATGACCTAACACCAGGTTAGACACACACACACACATTTTTTTAGAAGCTGCAAACATCACTTTTCCTCTATGTCTCCTTTGCTGAACAAAACTTGAAGTCTAGTTCTGTCCGCCCAGTCAACGTCAGGGCGCCGAGAGCACTTTTGGCAGATATGGATGCCTACTTTTTGGCATCCAGACACATTAACTGTGGCAGAGTCATAAATGGCGTCAGACAGGACATGCCAGCGGCCGACCTTTGGGTCTCATTGTGGAACCTGAATAGACTCAGTGAAGGCTAAGGGACAACCATTCTCTGTCTAAATGTATGCCTGTCATGCTCCTACCCATCAGGCCTAAGGAGCCATGTCTGAAGTTAGGTGTTGTAATTTTGTATATGTGTCTCAGCCTGGGGCTCTGCTGACTGCAGTGGTTCCTAGATGAAGAGATGGAAAAGAGCGATGGGCTCAGGATGTTAAGATGAAGGAGGATGACAGGGGTGATGTGGGTCAGTAATGGGATGAAATGGGGTTCTTCTCAACTCGCTGCCAGGGAGTTTTATATGCACATTGATTCCAGCTTCATCCAAGAGCTGTCGAGGAGTTTGAACCCTTCCTCCCCTCACGCTTTCCCTCCATCCCTCTCTTGCAGTTCCTCTTTTCCAGCTTCATTGACCTAAAACACAGTCCCAGCATGACCCCCTTCCCGTCCTTTTGACTAATGGGTTGCTCTGTACCCACAGCTATAGTCATGCACTGTCGTGGTCAGTCTGAGTCGAGGGATGTGGACGTGCTTCAGAGATATGACTTTATCAGTGGCTTAGTGAATCATTTTTTTTGATGTGGTGTCAGTTGGATAGGAGGGGATCAACTGCCTCGCTTTGAAATAGGCAGTCCAGAGTAAGTGTGTATTAAGGTTTAATGGCCAAAATCTCTCCTAGCTTACACACATCTGACAGAATATGTACAGTGTAGTCAGAAAGTATCCAGACAGTTATGTTTTTCATTGTTTGGCAATAATCCTGCACATTGGATGTGAAATGAAACAATGACAATGGGTTTAGAGTGCTGATTTCCAGTTTTAAGGGTGTTCCCATCCATATTGGGTGAACACTGTATGAATCATAACCCTTTTATACATGGTCCCCAATTTAAGGGACAATGTAGCAGGACAGTGATCTTAAACATACAGACAGGGACAAATGATTTGCAACCAAATATTACTTTTCTGTCCCTTTTTTAAATTGAGAAACTTTCTAAAATGTATATACAAAAGTATATAAGGGGTTACAATCCCTACACTGTTGATCTGTTGTGGATGTACAAACCCAATGTTTTTGGTCATGCTAGTGGCGTGGCTCTAGGTATGGCAATGTCGGTCTGGCGGTCAACATGCTAACCTAAGGTGGTAAACATGATAAACATTCTACCTGCTAAACATTAGCTTGTTAGCATTATGAGCATTCTTACATGCTAATGTGCTCAGCTAAGTGCTTTGAGCATTTAGCTGTGAATGTCAAGGTTTACCATTTCCCAAATATCAGACTTTGTTAAACTGGTTGGTTGATTTATTATTATTATTTTTTTAATTAAATAAGGTGAGAGGTTGTCAGTTGCTTGTTAGTTATTCAAATAATAATAAAACAATGTGAAAATAATGAGATACTGATCTGAAGTCTTAAACATCGCAGTGATCCCCAGCTCTCTGTTTTGTTTAAATGTCATAGCCTAATTTAAATCTGTAAAATCAAATTGGCCAGACCAGAATTCAATTGTAAAGGGCCTTGAACCCAGAAACACAATATGATTCCTCCATTACTGTCACATCACACATGAAATAATCAAATAATACTGGCACCCTGCTTATATTGTTATTGCTGTGAAATTAAAGTTAAATTTTAATCCTTTTTAATATATGTTGATCTTAACAAATTTATTACAATTTACCAGTAAACACTTAGCGAGGTTTTGGCTTTATTATTTGTTTTTATTGAAGCAGCTGAGGGAGTATACAGCCAAAGAAAAATTACCTTTTCTGCCCAAAGACCTTTAGTGTCAGGGAGTCAGCTTGGACAGAATGAAGGAGGAGGAGATGCAGAGAGAGAGACTGATGATACAGAAAACAGAGAATCAGACGGATAAAATGTGCATGTAAGAATAGATGGAATCAGCTGCTCTGAAATGGAAATTCACTCCACAGCCTTTATGGCGGGTAGTGGACCTTGGGTAAAAAAATGTGCCCTGGCCAATACAATGAAAATTCATCCTAAAACTTTATAACTTTACTGTACATAGAAAACATATCATTCAGACATCTATTCTGTTATATTATGTCACAAACAGTTGTCTTGACTTTAAAGTTATCTATTCTATTGATCTGGTCTCTCTAAAACTGTAGCCTCCAGAACAGAGCTGTTTGCAAATATAACCTTTTAAAGGCTTTCTGGAGGTTTCAACCAGCTGCGTGTGGAAAGGGGGGATGGGAGCTCATGGTGGACCAGCCCCAGTCTTTAAATGCCTCTGACTGTCTTGGGACTATGGTTGTGGCCTTGTAATTGGTCCCTAGCAGGCGTTAGAAACAGAACTAAAGTGTCTTAGACTCCTCTGAAGCTGCATTTACACAGAGGGTGGGCTGACACCGTAATAACTGTAATTTAGGGAAAGGAGGGAAACTGGGAGGAAGGCAAAGTTTGGAGGGAGGGAAGAGAGAGAGTCGGGTGAGAGATGAAAAGCGGAGACCTGATAAGAGGATTTAGTTTTGTGTGAGGGGGAAAGAGAACAAACTTCAAAATGTGTGCACAGTGAAAAGACAGATTGAATGTTGGTTAAATATTTCAAAGCACAGGGCTCTGGTTGAACACACAACACAAGGCCAAATGCTGATGTGATTTGGTTATGGTTGTCTTCAGTGACTATGGTAAAAGACTAGTTTTCCACAAATGTAATGTTTTCCATATGCTTACATTCACTTAGATTGACTCAGCTGTAACACAATCAGCTCTTACATCTTACCCTAATGAAGACCTGAACATTTAATGTGACTGTAGCACCATGTGGTCTTTCAATTAGACCGCAGACCTCCTGACCTTGCCGCTCTCTGGAGAGGTGTATTTGAGCGTGCGTTCCTGTCTGAGCGTGTGTGTGTATGTGTGCTGATGTATGCATGTGTGACAGTACACAGATGGTGTTTGAAAGATAAATGGGATGTGGACTGTGTATCATTTTTCATCTCCCAGTGAGGGTATGGCATGATATTCCCTACGGACACTGCCAAAGTCCATCAGCTGTCTCTCTCTCTCTCTCTCTCTCTCTCTCTCTCACTCTCACTCTCACTCTCACTCTCACTCTCTCACACACACACACACACACACACACACACACACACACACACACACACACACACACATGTACTGTACGGACACCTACAAACATGGAGGAGGAGGTCATGATTTACATCTGGTCTGAGAACTCTGTTCACAAGGATATGAAACACTGCAAACCCACCCTCACAAATTCAGTGACATCATCTGACACTGACATTTACAGATAGAAAACAAAAAGAATTGTACTTTCCAGGTGTGGGATTGACACGTTATTTCGAAATAAAAGGGCATGTGTTCCTTTGAAATAGTCACACAGTCTGGAGCAGAGATTTCATGATGTGTTTCTCAAGGCAAGCCAAAAATGTAATTCTGTGGCCGTGAGCCAACTTGCACTGTTATACTGAACTGCATAATGGCCCCAGATCCCTTAATTTATTCTTAATATAATATACACTCAGTTGCCAGTTTATTAGGTACACCTAGCTAAAACTAGACTACAGTCTAAAACAACAGTCCTGCAATAAATGCTCCTGTTCAGTCTTTGTTGAAACTGTTTAAGAGGTGTTGATTCAACTTTATGGTCATTTTTGAGGCTGCAGTTTGTGATGATGTTGAACCGCATTGCGTTATACTGACAGGTGTTTTCAATATTTTGTCCACCCCATTTATATCAATGAGGGTAGGCTAAATAACAAATACACATCTCTGTATAATGCAATGCAGTTCAACAGCACCACAAACTAAATAGTCCAAAAATGATCATAAAGATAAATCAGCACCTCTCTAAAACAGTTTCAACAAAAACTGAACATTATAAACTTCATGAAAGGAGGATTTATTGCAGGACTGTTGTATTAGACTGCATAAGTTTTAGCTAGGTGTACCTAATAAACAGGCAACTGAGTGTGTTTTTCTCTGTGTCCAGTGTTGTAAAGAGAGTCCAATACATGTCTTATTTTGTGGAAAATTAAAGACAGGAAATTTGTAATCTAGATATTAGCGTAAATGTTTACGTTGCTCAGCTTGACAGAAGAATATGAAGCTGAATTCAGTTGCATTGAGGCAATGCAACATTTATTGGACTTTATTGGACTGGATTTTTAGTCAAATTGCTCGTCCTATTGCAGAGCAATGCAATAATCTGTTAGATTTAACTCATTCAAATCAGTTATATCAAGTATATCATAATGTATTTGATTTTGATTGTAAGATTTGCAATGATACGCACTTGTCAAAGTGGCAGAGAGTTTGGCACTTTTTATGGCCAATGGAAATGTCTGTAAAGGCAGTAGTTGTGACTTTTTTAAGTCTTTGACTATTTTATGCGCAATGCAATTACATACTTTATGTGATTAACAGTGAGTATACAATTGGAATATACTTAAAAGATTAGACTGTTTATTGAAAAATGCCTCTCTTTGGGGAGCCTTCACAGAGAGAAGTACCTTTAGAAACCCCCGTTGTGCCATTCACTTTTAGTAATGAAGGTATGAAATCAGCTTGCAGTTTATAAATGTCACGCTCGCCATCCCTTTAATGACCCTGGACAGTCTAGTGAATAGCATTTTGATAACCCCGGCTGCATCTACTCTTAGACAGTGTGTAATCCTCTTTGGCCAATCTAATCAGAGAGACATATGCCGAGTTGGCGTTGGACAGTCATGAGTGGTTTAGTAGCTTTGCGAAGATGATCAGACATAAGCGTGCACTAGATTATGTCCTCGCTCATCACCAGGAGTGAGGCAGTAATCACTATTTAGGGTTTAATGTCTCTATATTTGACCCTAACTTTGACCTGTCTAGAGTTCTGTAGTCCAGTGCCGGGACATCTGAAGTGATGGCCCAGTTTTTTATGTGGGGGTTAGGTGGTGAGTTTGATGGGGAAGACATTACATGAGTGTGGGAAAGTGGGTGTCTTAAACGTACACAGGAATGCACATAATCCACACATGAGCAGAAAGACACACATGCATGTACACGTGTGAATAAATGAGTAGAAATTCACGCAAACACACAAAGAAGCTCCTCATTCTCCCATTCGTCTCGCACACTGAGCCGTCCACCCCTGTTGTGTGGCAGTGCACTAAGACAGAGCTGCCACCTCCTCCTCTCTCCGCCCAGGAACATTTCCTTACAATGTAGGGGGCACACAGTAATGTCTGCATTAGATAGAGCGGGAGAGAAAGGAGAGAGAATTGAGGAATGGGTGAATGAGTGCACACACTCAAGATCCTTTTTGACCTCTGGGGTGACTCCCAACCCAGGGAGTCGAGTTATGGAGTCAGTCATGTGTGTAACCTCCCTGTGTCTCTGCGGGACCACACACACCCACACACACAGGAATGGAGTCACAAAGACATCTATCTGTCAAATGAATAACCCATGGAGAATCAAGCACACACTTGAATATGAGCACATACAGTACTTCTAGGGTGAAGATTGCTGATGTTAATTGATTCATGTTGTCCTCATTATATATCTTCATATTTAAAATTTGTGTTCACATATATGTATATCTCACTTTAGCAACCGCAGTTTAGTTTAGTTTTGTTTGTGAACACACTCACACACATGCTGATGATATCCATCGCTGCTGTATGCACACCACGCTGTAACTAAGCAACCAGCCTCTGCAGCACAGCATTGTGGGATACCCCTGGGAAGTGTGCTGAGAATGTCAACACTGAGGCATCTGTGAGGGAGCATCTACAAAGAGTGAAACCTTTTAAAACACACACAGATTTCCTTCTTTTCACATACTTTAATATTCCGCCGGATGGCAGTTGGTGTGTTTCAGCTCTCAGCTGTGCGTGATTCATGATGAGTGTATGACATCCGTCCCGCGAGAGAATGGTGTTTTTGTCGGATTAACATTCGTGCCTCCGGAATCAGGAGTTGGTATGAGTGATACTATTACCATGGATAGCCTTTAAGTGGCTGCATTGCCCAAATGCTTAAGCCAGTGACTCATGCTGTGCATCATCAGCAACTGAGTGAGACCACCAAAGAGATGTCAGCCTCCCTCATTCACACATACATTTGTGACTCAGGCTAGGAAGCCACACACTGTATGTATCAGATTGTCGTCTTAGTATTTTGTGTGTAAACAGGACATTAATAGCCATGTTATTGTGTTGGTGCAGTACCAGTGTTTGTGTGACTGTGAGCCTTCCCTTGTGTATGCGTGTGTCATGGTCGGGTATTCATCCCTGTGTCCTGTGGACCCTATGCGTTAGCGTGTTAGCGGACATAAGCAAATGTAGCAGGAGTGGCGAGGCGGTGAGGCAGGATATCCCCTCTCTGTCTTACAGGCTTCCTCTGCTCCTCTGGCACACATTCAGAGATCCTTCCTCACCCCGTCCTCTTCCTCCTCCTTCTTCTCTCACTTTCCTCATTGCTTTGTTTTGTGCATTATAATTTCACACTCTTACATTCTTTCTCCTTTTTCCTCACCAGTAGCATCCAGTAGGCTTCTTTCATGGTGTCTGCTCTTTCCTGTTCTGACCCACTCCTTTTTTCTTCATCTTCTATTCTCAGTCACACTCACTCTCGTCATTTTCTTCTCACTTCTCCGCCCCGTTCACGCCTGTCTCATCTTTAGAACAACTTTTCTTGTACTCAGACACAAAAAGGCAAAACAAGAGGAACCAACAGGGAGTGGGTGAAAGTGAGAACGCGTGCCATCTGCTAAGTCGAATGGGAACCATTCCTCTTAAAGTTTAAGGCGCTCTGATACAATTGGTTACATCCAAAGTAGCAGTGCTTTCCTCTTCTCTAGCAGTACTTTTCCTTTCAAAGCTGGAGACCTTGTGTGACCTTGTAGACATGCATATAATGTGTCTACACAGTGTCTCTGTGTGTGTGTGTGTCCTACCGGCTACTTCACATGACCGCTCTGTAGAAATATAGTGGCGAATCTGTTCCTAAGTGTTTAGAGATGCTAGGGCAAATATACTCATGCAAAGTACAGAGACACACTGCCTCTCTCTGCCTGTCTGCTTGCCTGTCTGCCTGTCTCTCTTACCTTTACTTACCTTTGCTTAAAAGTGTCTTTGTTTGTGTATGAAACAGTTTCCCTGTCATCGTAGCAAATTTCCCATGGCTCCGGCCACTGTGGTCAGCCCACAAATGCGTTCACGCACGCGCGCACACACACACACACACACACACACACACTTCTGTGACATACTGAATGTGTGAGTCTGCTATGCAATGAATGTGTAGGCTAATACTGAGCACTGGCACTCATCACGCTCTGAAACTGCCAGCTTCTCTGATGTCAGGCCAGATTGCTCAGGTCCGTCAGACACCCTGCACAGACAGCATGCTGTGTGTGTGTGTAAGAGAGAGAGAGAGGGACTGAGCAGAAAGAGAGTGAGAATATATGTTTACATCAGCCATATATTAAAGTGATTAGACTGTGGAGCCAGAGAGACGAACTGGAACAAACAAGTATCTGTGTGCTGCCAACACACACTTTACCTGTGTGTGTGTGTACGTGCTTTCAAGAGCACTGACGCGTATCTTTGCCCCACGTGCATCTGTGCACCACACAGACCTGCCTTGTACGTGGTCACTCTCGTTTGACTAACCTTAATCCCTCATCAGGGAGATATAAGAGTGGACGTACAGCACCTATTAGCCTTAAATTACATCCCTTACCCCCCTACTGGTCTGCTACCAGCCCCCAGAGCCCCCATAACTGTCACCACACAGCTCTGGCCTCAGTGTGGCATAACCACCTCAACATTGGCCCTTTATTAAAGCTAGCTGCTTCTAATTAATGGCTTTGGCCTTTACACAATAAAACAGCCAATGTATGTCTCTGTTTTTGTCTGCTACTGAACTCCTGTTTTACACACACTCAGTCAAGGCAAGATGAATGTTAGGTTGTTTGCAAATGTGCTGTGCACGTACCTTAATGCGTGTCGTTGTCATTTTTGGGTTCAATTGGTGCCAGTTTGGGGAAAAAAATTAGCCGTTTTAAAAGTACCTCTCTAATATTGGGTGTGGAATGTGAGCAAACAAGACATAGCTTGTTTTCGCTCTGGTTTAGTGTCAACCAATTTATGCAAATGTAACGGAAAACAGCCTGCTTGTTTGAATAACAGTTTGAGACCTGATAACATCACAGCTGCAGGCATACAAGAAAAGGTGAAGTGCACTAACGGTAATACACCCAGAGGATAAACACTGCACAAGATCTGTATGCAGACAAGATGCATTAATACACAAAAACAAATTATACTGCAAAGAGTTGTATTGATTGTTAATGAGTAATGGTGGACTTAAAGTTCATTTTATGCGCTGTCATCATGATTACCTCTAATGGAAATAAAGACAGATGAGAAATGACGACATCATACTATTTCTCTGTCTCTGTTAATGCCCCTCTCTTATCGGATCTCCACCCAGCTCTGTGTGTTATGAGGAATTACAGGAATAAACAATTGCAGGTATTTGAAGCAAAGGATCCGGGTCAAACAGGGAGATGATGACAGACGGAGTGGAACTAGGGAATGATGAAGAGGATGAAGGAAGAATCTGAGTTACTCCTGTGTCCTGTGTTGATTGAGATGGGATATCCAGAGATGACGTAGCTGAACGTACCAGAGCTAACCGAGTGCCTGGATGGGAGCTTTGGCTTCTCTGAGCCTGTCTCATCAATGTGACACAGTCGTAGAGACAGACCCACGCACACACACTCATACACAGGCAGGGGAGGATAATAGACAAAAATATAGACACCGACACTCATTCACACACCCACACATGCACACGTGTGCTTGTTTTAAACCACTGAGGTATCATAATAGCCTTGCTGAGGGATGGATGAGACTGTGATGAATCTATATCCTACACACTTAACGGTCTGTGCATCTATATTAACTGGAAGGGGGGATGGCTGACATACTGTAGGTCTGAAGGAAGGAAGGAAGGAATGGAAAGGAGGAAATGAGAAAAGAGCAATGGAGAGGTTATATGATGCAGGTGGGGTGTGATGATCATTTGAGGTCTGTTGGCTGCTAAGCATAATTAGTGACTGATCTATCTTGTTGTGTATTAGGGGCTAAATGTGTGTCCTGTTCTCCTCTCCTAAGCTGATCCTACAGTCACGGCTGTTTTTCAGATAATTTGAATCAGCTTAATCATGGGTGGGTCTCTCGTGATTAGGGCACATAAGAAAATCTGAATGTGAATGGATGAATAGAGCAGCTAATGTGATTATGAGTGATTGGATGTGCATGTGTGTGTGTGCTCAGGGGGTCTTTATTATGGGTGCAATATTTGGCATCTAGGATCATTTGAGTCACGTGCAGCTGAGATCAATATACATTTCTTTCTTTCTTTTTCCTTTCTTTTCCTTTCTTTCTTTCTTCACTGGTGTGCAGCATAACGTAGCATCTACGGCGTGTGTTTGAGAGAGAGAGAGAGAGAGAGGATCGGCGGGTGAATCAGCCAGTGGGAGGAGAGAGAGAGAGAGAGAACAAGAAAGGTGGGAAGGATAGAGGAGGAAGGAGAGGGAGGGTGAATGAGCCAGCGGGGGTAGAGCGAGCAAACCAGCGAGTGAGGGAGAGGTAGAGGGAGGAGAGAAAGAGGAGGGGGGATGTTGCTGCTGCTGCATGCGACTGTTTCTCCTGTCAGTCGGCTGCTGCTTGCCTGGCAAGCAGGAGGGAATACAGAGCGAGAGAGAAGCAGAGAGGGAGACAGAGAAAGAGTCAGTGCTGTATTTTAATCTAGCAGCGCTATTGTTGCCCAGGGAGCCGCAGACACGCTGTGAGGAAGTAGGATTTACGCACTGGACAGAGATCTGCAGATCCATGGATTACCAGCAGTGAGTAAGGGTGACTGCTACCGCTACTCTACTAACCCACTCGTCATTTTCAACAGAGGGGGGAACCCACAGTCTCACACAGCGGGGAGTCTGGCTCGGTCTGGACCCACTGGAGAGGCAGAGAGGGAGAGCAAACCAGACAGTCTTGCCATTTTTTAAAAAACCTTTCTTTCTCCCCTTTTCTCCCTCCATTTCTTTCTGTCTGCTTGTGTGTATTTCAGAGTGTGTCACTGATGCTGTTGCTTGGCTCTCTGCAGGAGGGATGCTGGAGGCTAATGTGGCTAACATTAGCATGACGGCTAAGCCCAGAGAGCTGGACCTGAGGTCTGCTGCTGTCTCCTGCCAGGAAACTTCAGCCCAGGCCATGGCCTCTAGGAAGCCCTCGGCCAAGCCCTCCACTCTGCCCCAGGGACCTCCACGTTCCTCCGGGTCAGAGCTCAAGGTCTACCGGCCCACCTCTGGATCTATCCCTATCCCAATCCCCAATCCGTCCAGACTCCGCAAGCAGCGATCACTTAGCAACTTGTGTGTGCTCACTGATGCTGAGAAGAAGCTGCACCTTTACCAGTCTCCCCGTTGGAATGATGATACGAGCCGTCCTGGCACTGGTACCAACAAGCTGGGCCAGACTAAGGCTGGTCAGGCTGGGGGTGGGAGACCACCACTTTCCCGGACCCTTTCAAAGTCAGAACAGTCTCTTTTCCAGGGGAAGCCCAAACCTTTCTGCTCCACGTCTGTGACTTCTAATGTGAGCAAGCCAAGTCGAATCCCGGCCCCTGGTAAACCACGGGGACCTTATGCTGAGGTCAAGCCCATCAGCAAGGCCCCTGAGGCAGGCCAGAGTGCAGACACAGACCATGCAGAACACCCAACTAAGGTTAACTCCAGTGGAGCTGGGAATACTGGGACTAATGGCAAGAAACTAGGGGAGAAGGGGAGATCTGCAGCTCTGTCAACAGAGGAGAAGAAAGAGAGGAAGGGGATAGAGGGTGAAGATGATAAGGGCTTTCTGAAGGTGGACCCAGAGTTAGTGGTGACGGTTCTGGGAGACCTGGAGCAGCTGCTCTTCAGCCAAATGCTTGGTGAGTCTGCTATTTTATCCCTGTTTCGCATGAAAACACGCAGGTTCAAGCATGACACCTACATCACTTAGGACAGGCTACAAGTATGTCAACAAGTTAACAACAGTTACTTATTGATTCAGTGGACATTGAATAACATAAACATCCCATCCTCTCCTCTACTCTCCACACCCAAACCGTTCCCTCCAGCTCCGGCTGCAGCTCCAGCATCAACAGTGAATTTTAAATGAGTTCAGTCTCTATTGCAGCAGAGCATAATGTCAGTGTATTTTTTTTTTCACTATATAATGGTGAGAGCCCTCGCTCTGTAGGTAGCGAAATTCCCCCTGTTTACATCACTGTAGCTGTCAAATATTCCTCGTTTATATGTGTAAAATTGATTTATGTTGTGTGGATGTGTACTAGCACTGTGCTCCCACGAAGCAGCTGAAGTAAGCAGTTCCAGAGGGCTGACATTGTTTTGTTGTTGATTCATTAGCTAGCACTGGAGTGTTTTGTCCTATCCTCATCTGACCCACTGCCACAGTGAGCTAGATAAACATAAATTTTTCAAATATCCTCCTCCTCCTTCTCTCAATCTATCTCTATCTCACAGTTTTTCTGTCTCTCACTCTACAACCCTGTTGGTACGGGAGCATATTTTAAAATTAAACGCAGTCCATGCATGTATGCATCTACGTGTGCGGTAGTTGGAGTCTAAAAGGCATGTTTCATGTCAATACCGCAGCCTCAGCATGTCCTGGCTCACTCCGGAATCAGCCATTCGTTAATAAAGGCCGTGTGAGCGGGACTGGTGGGGTGTGTGTTTTCAGTCGGTAAATAAAACGGCTGCATATTGAGCCAGGCTCCGGTCACAGTGGGCCACATATTTAGCCTTGCACCACTCCCTCACCCCCCTCACCCCCTCCCCTCCCTCCTCCTCTCCAGCTCCATTGATCTCCGGGCCACTGACAGATGGTCACTATCCACCCCCCCACCCCCCCTCCACACACACACCCACCTCTTCCCCCTGTTACCGGGGGCAACGTGTGGGAGGAGAGAGGGGAATCTGAGGGGGTGGTGGCATGGGCAGGTAGTTAGCATGCTACCATTTACACATACGTGCACACACATACCCCTGTAACTACACACTGTCACACACATCGGGGGTGAATGTACCGGGACACATAGTATCCAAAGTTTTAGCTAATGGGGGTGTATTGTGAGAATGATGACTGAGTTTGTGACTAATAGGGTCAAACAGTGTCTAAATCTGCACCTATCATCCATTATTCATTCATACACACACTCTCTCTGTGTGTCTGTGTTTTTCTCTCTCTATCTATTGCTCATTCTCTCTCCATCCCTCCCTCTAGGCAGCAGCAGATAGCATCAGTGAGTGAGGGAGATGGGGAGGTAATAGTGTAGCAGGTCGTTGTATCTGGCTTGATGCGAGGAAATCATTTTCTGTCCATCATCAGACCTCTCTCTGTCTTCCTCCTCTCTCCTCATTTCCTCTTTCTCTCTTCACCAGCTTGCCTCCTGCAGTACAGCCCCAAATCACAGCTTGTGTGACCTTGCCCCTGCCGCCCTGTGTGTGCCTGTGTACTGTACATGGTGTGTGTGTGTGGTATGTATCTGTGTGTGACCTTGTTCCTTATTTCGGTCCATGTTGTTATGTTGCTGGCCACACCTACGCCAGGCAGCCATGCAGGGAGGAGGGAGATGAGGATGAAAAACAACAGACAGAAAGTAGAGGAAGGAACAGGGTAAGAATTGAGATTTATGGGAGAGAAGTAGAAGGACAGGCCTTCATTCACAGAGGGAGATAAATGAGAGAGAGAGAGACAGAGGAAGAGAAAGAGAGAGACACTAGAGTAAAATATTGGTAATAGCCAATGACCTAAATTTCTAGCTGGCATCCCAAGTGACCGAGTATTGCTTTGGGTCATTACAGTCTACCACAACCTGCCAGAGGTTTATCATAGAAACCACAGCAGGTGTGTAAGATAGTTGTGTGAGTACACTCGTGTGTGTGTGTGTGTGTTAGGGAAAGGTTAATTGTAGCTTGCCCTGTAGCTTGCGGCTGTGGGCTCATCTTTTATCGTATCTGCTTCTCCATTTCCGATGGGACGCGCAGCTAATTGGTTTCTGCTCCATGTGCTCTGTCATAGGAAGATACATTATGGCTGTTCAATGGATCACTCCCAGTGATCCACTCCTCCCCTCCCCATATACTGTACAGTCCCACCTTCTCCTCATCGGCTTCCAACACACATGAAAGAGACCTGCCATTGTGTTGTGTGGTATTATATCGTGATGACCTTAACTCGGTCATAGCCTGTTGTCATGGAAGCTACATGTTAGCTGTTAGCTACACTGTCCTTTTGAGATCAGCCTACAGTAACAGACAAAGATAACAGAGAATGCCACTGAGGTCTAATCGGGATATATAACCCAAGACCATCAGCTATGCGCTAAAAAGGATAACCGCCCTCCCACACATACACACACTCAGTGAAGAAAAGAAAAAGAAAAAAAAAACAATCCAGGATCTTTCAAGGTTAGGCCTATATGTTTATCTTGCAAGGTGATTTAGGATTAGTGTCAGTATAATCAGTTTTTCTTTAATCGCACATACATGTTTTACCACTGAGTAATGAAGAGCTTTTTGTTAATTGGATTTAGAGAATTACTTGACTTGTGTGTCCACGGGCAGCAGCTCTGGACTTAAAGTGGTAATTCTCCCGAATGCAGCATGTTTTATAAGATATCCTATTAACAGTATTAGCATCAAGGTTAGACACAGAAGCAGAGAATGATCAGCTCTGTAAATTCTGCCAATAAAATGAGTCGACCTGAATGGCACCTTGCAAAGCATATACTGCACGGGCTGCCAGGGCAATCTAAAGCACTGAACCTCAGATGTGGGCCGCTAATGACACCCCCTGGTCCCATCCAGCACCCATAATGAGGTGTATGTGAGAAGGTAAGCTCCCTAAAGCAGTGGCCCTTCCCAGCATGGGGCAGGCTCGGTTTAGAGAGGATCCAGTCTAAAGACACTAGCAAGCATCTGGATTAGGCCTTGCATAAAGATAATGAGAAGATTCAGCCTCCATTCCACTAATCACAGATCTATCACCCTGGAAAAGGCCAGCCATCAAGACTAAAATGAATTACAGATTAAAGCCCAAAGGACATCTGTTTGGATGGAGATTTGGGTATTTGGGAGAATTTTACTTTATAAAGGATCAGATTTAGGTTAGAAGATTGGAGATGTTGGTGTTGGCTGAGCTGGTCGTAGAATTGGGGGACTGTGTCGCTTACACGTGAACCTGAAGGCTCAGCAGAACAGAACTAAATGCAACTCAGTGACACATGAATGCTTGTTGTTTTAGTCTGACATTGTATCGTTGTGCGTGTGGTTGTTGGTTACTCTTGCATCCTCGTCAGCTGTCTGTGGAACAATAAACCCCTACAGAGAAACTGACAAAGCCTAAAAAGGAAGACACACACAGGCAAGCACAGGCACACACACAATCCTGTTCAAGAGAACTCAACAACGCTGCAGGAAATAACAAAGCACTGCAGCTTTAAATGACCAGAGCTCGCACAAGCTCACACACGTACACTCAGTGTGTACCACGTTCAGTCGCTGATATCATCTATCGTCTATTCCCTGTATTCATCCTTTTGGCTGTGACAGGGTATTTTTCATACTCGGTCCCTCCATTGTGATCGCAGTGCTGAGTCTCTAATGCGATGCGGGTGCGGCCAGAGCGGCAGGTTCCACCCCGGGCTTCGCTGACTGAGGGATTCGGGGCAGTCGTCCTCCCATCGAGGAGGTGGTGACAAGCCGAATAAACACAAACGCCCAAGGAGAGTGAGGAATAAAGCATCCCTCCGACTCTCTCTCCCTTGCTCCCTCCCTCTCTTCCTCTTCCTCTCTTTCAACTCTGATGTGAGTTGATGGGTAGCAGTGTTCTGTCACCAGTCAGACAGCAGAGAGGATATTTCTGGTACAAGTGTTTCAGGAGGAGGACAGAGGACATCTTTTAACTGACAGGGATTTTGTCACCAGGAGAATTCATAGATAGGAAGAGTGTTGGCACATATGGATGCATGTATGATTATGCTTTTTTTTTTTTTTTTTCATTGGTGTGTGTGTGTGTTTACAATGCTTTGTGGTCAGTCTAAGTTCTTAATGCAGGAGCCATTGCATTAGTGCTGTCTGCTTCCTGCCATCCGCCTCCTAAATCATATTAGTACTGGGTTTTTGTCTCATCAGCTCTTATGCAAAACACACACAAACACACAGACACTTATCACTAAAAAACAAGCAAGTTATTATACTGTATGATTATATAATTTCTAATCATTTCTAATATATTTTAATATAATATACATACTTTTTTAGCAGCCAGCAGTGTGATGGTGGCAGGGCTGTAGTTTTTCACAGTTGTATTGATTTAAGTGCTTATTGATGACACTGGATCACTCACACTTACAATCAACCTACCTACAATGAGTGTCATGGGAAGATTACCCTTAAATTGCTACTGGGTAAGAACATCCATGCAAGTGCTTAGCTTAAATATCATGATAAAATAGACAAGATGGATTAAGAAATGATATGATACAGACCATAAACATTCTGGCCAGGCCCAACATTACATTTATGGGTCTGTAAGGTTTTCAACCCCACTGTTGTTCAGTTTCTGTCTTTGAACAGCTTCCTCATAAAACAAAATGTAGTCTCTAAACTGATACTGGGAGATATGATTATATGAGAAAAAGGGAGATAAAGATTTATCTGTTTCTGTTCTATTTGTGTTTTTCTCTTCTGAAAGGTCTCAGATAAAAGTGCCCATTGTTAGTGATGTAGCCATCTGCATGTTGTAGCTGCTGTAAGGAAACAGTTTAAGTCGCACACACACATACAACGTCTTATGACAGTATTGTGGTTAGCTTACAGGAGTGACAATGCTAATGCAGTGTCAGTGGTGTAAGCTGAAGCTAAACCAACAACAATTAGCAAACACAGACATTACCTGGGAACAGCTTTTCATAACACCTCCTCTGATCCTATTTGTTGAACTATAAATATACCGTAGGTTTGATTACAAGTCAGTGGCATGGGCCATCACCTATTTAATGGTTACATCTGTTTTTGTATTAAGGTTATCACCCAATTATAAGTCACATTAAGCCTTTAATAAATATATCTGGATGCATAAAAATGTGATTTTGTTTACACTCTTATTAGATCCCCAAAAACCACATATGGAATTTTTCAGGCTTGAATTGGAAACTGAGTTTTGCACAGTCTGTGCACAATCCAGCTGCAATGCTGCGGCTACCAAACAAAATTGAGTGGGAGAGTGAAGAGAGAAAACCTGCAGCCCCAGATGTTCTGTAAACAAACACAGTAGCATACACATAACAGCCATTCTAAGGCCAAAATGCCAACATACAGTTAGGGTTGGGCAGTGACTTGTCAGCCTCAGGTTTAATTAGACCCCCTTTGCTTCATGACAATATTGGCTTCACAGGATTTTTCTATCACTATATATAGAAATCCTGTGAAGGATATATGGATATATATATGCATATATCCTATGATATGTGTGTGTGTGTGTGTGTGTATAAATAAAATATATGATTAGTCCAACAGAAATGGCAACTATTTTTGATGGATTGATTTTAAGAAAGAATGCCAAAATTATCTTGTTCCAGTTTCTCAAATGTGTATATTTTCTGCTGAAAGCTCTAGATATGTGATATTTCATGATGCCACACACAAACACACGCACACGCACATGCACATCAGTATCTCTTGTGCTTCCTGTGTATGCTTGAAAACTTTCATCTCGAATCTAAATCAGAAACGATCTAAATACTGACTGAGACACACATTCATGCAAGCACACAGCCACACACTTACACCCGTACTAAATAAACCCAGCAATGAGCCAAGGCAGACCATAATGTGTGGCAATGTTTGGGTGTATTTTTGCTCAAGAGAGTTGTTTCCTGTGGAACTGTATTTTATGATGTGCTTAAACCCAGCTGCAGCTCCGCTCTCACATGTCAGACAGACAGTCTGCACTCTGTGTGCAGTGCCTGCACTGTTAATAAGGTGACGGGTGAGAGGGTAGAACTGATGACAGCAAGTATCATGTTAGTATTTTTTTGTCGATTAATCGAGTCTTTTGGGCAATAAAATGTCAGAAAAAGGTGAAAAAGCTCAAAGTGATGGCTTCAAATGTCTTGCTTTGTCTGACCAACAGTCCAAAACCCAAAGCTATTCAGTTTACTATCATAGAAGACTAAGGAAACCCATTAAACTGGTTGATTGTGTTTTTTCCTCCAGGTGACCGTTTTTTGACAGCCTCATCTGCATACCGTGTGTGTTTTAAGTGTGGTGGTGTGTGTGTTTTAGATTGTGCCTCACTTCACTCTTCACTCTCAAAGCACCTCGTGCACTTTATCTCCTCCAGGGCAGCTCAGCACAGAGGAATACACACATACACACACTCGTTCCTCTTTGTGTTTTGACGCCTAATCAGGAGTGTTGGAGGTGAGATGATCTTTTGGTGTTACCTTGGTGAGGTCTCGACCTTCTTTTCCGAGAAAGTAAACTTCTCAAGTCATTTAAAGCTTCCTCATCTTCCCCTCTAAGCGGATAGCGCTCTGACTTCTAAGCTGATAGGGCTGTGGTTAAGGAGATATGGCCAGTGTGTTTATGTGTGTGCGTTTGTGTGTGGGTCAACGTTCAGAGCCAGGTTCTGGGGGTGTGGAGATCTGGGCTGAGAGGAAAAGAGAGAGAAGTTTGACAGTTTTAACTCTGTACTAAATGCTGGATCCTGGATCTATTTGTAATATTTTCATCTGTCTGTCCACGTGTCTGTAACTGTGTTTCTAAGGCAGTCAGTTTGTTGCTCACACTCTGTCTCTGTTATGGAATCTACTCTTATGTAAGGGTTCCCAATTTTAAATGGATTTCAACAGTCAGCTGCCTCAAACCACCACCGACTATCTTTCAATATCTTCTCTTTCTCACACATGAGCATTGACACGCTAATCGTTCTGACATGGTGGAAAGATTGCTGCAGCATTTGTTGCATTTGAACCAACAACTGTTGTGCTTTTGCTGCTGTGTTTTTGTGCTCTGATATGCTCATAACCATTCATGTCCCGTATCAGATATGGTCTTCAAGGGCTCTAATATCCTGTTGCGACATCCCGGTGAGGCGGATGAACTTAAGTGTGTGTGTGTGTGTGCAAGTGCGTGGATGCACATTTGGGTGCATTAGCGCATCGGCCCTGTCCAGATGTGCAGGAATGGCTGTGTGTTGTAATGCTTCCTGTTTTGCAAACTGTCTAAGGTCAGCAGAGGGCTGTGATGCTCAGCTGAGTGGAGACAGAGGGCAGAAGAAAATAGAAAGAGAGGAGACAAGTAATATTGTACCGAATGATCGTGTCAAACAAAATACAAAATAATGAACCATTTTAGCACCTTAGCAGGTTCATATACACATTGTGACCGATGTGAAACTGGGTTATCACATGCTCTACCTTTGTCTTACCTTTCCATTTTTTTGCCACCATGCCCTAAAGAAACATTCTCAAAAGACGTAAAAACTATAACAATAACAAAGACCACAAAGGTTTTACTAGCATCTTGTTTGTGTGAGTGTATGTCACTTGTCAGGAATGCTGTAATGATTGTCTTTGTTGCAGACAAACAACCACTTTGGAAGTGAATGACTATTTTTAAGACTTACACACATCAATTTACCTCCAGCGATGTGTGCAAGTCCTTAATACAGCCTTTTTATGATGTAGGAGCAGTGATGCTCAACCACACACATCTATCATGTGATAAGGGTACTGTAGCCCGAGGAGTGTTACGGTGACACTAACATATGTGCACACACGTGGACAGGACAGAGACAAATGAACTCCGGAGGGAAGGAAGGAAAGAATAGAAACAGGGTCCATTTCTCAAACCTTTATTCATATTCTGCATAACTATTCTGCATGTGGGCAGAGACAGAGACGCACTGTCAAAGAAGGATGCACAAACACATACACACCCATATGCACACAATGGCAGACTGCTCCTGCAAGGACACAGCCATTAGTGTGTCTGTGGGGAGTTTATTTGTTTCTTTCTAATGGAGAGGAGAGTCAAGTGACCCAAGAGAGGAAACCAAGTGGACAGCAGTTTGGCTCCCTTATTTTTATGCTCACTCTGTCTGCTTGCCAAGTAGCCATCAGACATCCACATCATGAAGCAAACTCTTTCTACTTCCTCTACTTTTAAGGGACAAGGCTGGCAATATTTTATATTTTTCTTATTGTCAACAAATCCCATTTAAAGCAAAACCAAAAAATGAATTTATTCCACCAACAAGTATTGCATGTGTAGCCAATGCCTGATATAGCTTATTTCTCTGTGCAACAGGCATCCATTGTTGTCCAAAGACTATTAAAAACACATAAATGAGTCACACTGTTGCACTGGGTGACATGTTCTTTCATTATGGATAAACAGAATATGCCAAAATAAAATGCCCTCTTTCTTTCATCCTTTACACCTCTAACTTTCTTTTTTTTTTTTTTTTTTTTGAAGTCTTTCCGTCTCTTTGTTTTGTCAGACTTGCTTTAGGATGCAGAGGTTGTGCATGCATGCAGTACTTACAATAACACTCTCACTCTGACTTGCTGACTCTCATTTCAAGAGTCTGAGTGGGCCATTATGAAAGGCTCCACAGCTAGTCTCACAGCCTCTTCAGCACTGGAGTGTGTGTTCACAAGTGTATTGAGAAGGGACAGGTGGAGCGCACTGTCCCAACACATACATGCACGTGCACACAAGCACTTCTACACACACACACACACACACACTCAAAAACCAGATCAATGTAATTCATCTGCACCCCTGGGGAGCTGCCAGGGCTGACAGGGATATTTGCATCCCTAATTCCACCACCACACCCCCTCCCCATGCCAGCTGGGACCACCAGGGACAGGGCAGAGGCCGGGCAGGAAGTGTTTTACAGACGTGCACTCACACCGCACACACACAAACACACAGGCACATGCACAATCATGCAGACCGTATCTAATCAATTTGACGCCGATGTTAAACAAAGCTCACGTTTAGGGTAATTAAAATCCCCCAATTAAAGCCTGCATGTGTGTGCGTGGGCCTGAGTGTGTGTCAGACTTTGTCTGTGTTTGCATATTTTAAGGGTTCTTTGTTCCTGCTAAACCTTTGTATGAACAGATTACAAAAAATGAACATTTTAAAGCTGAAAAGTGTCTCTTTATAGCTCGAATTTCCATACTGTGCATCACTACCTTTTATGTGAGCACCTCCAGCAGAACAAAGTAGTTCTATTTTTGTATATATTTTTTATGAAACATTTGTACTGTGTGTGTGTGTGTGTGTGAGCGGCAGAAGGTTGAATCCCAATGACTTCATCATCTCTCCACTGAGCTGCCTATCCCCAGGGCTGCCTAATCAATTCTCTATGTGGCCATTCTCTTTAGGGGATATCAATCCAGCTTTATAAATCGGGTCTGGTGTAAGTGTTTCTCAGTAGGTTAGTGAGTATGTGCATGTGAGTAGACCCACAGTGCATATACATATGTGTGTACGTGAGCACAGTGTTCAGTCTGCAGCTGTTGTTGAGATTGACACCTCTGGCAGCTCATGATTTGCCCTCCTCACTCACTAGAATGGCCTCTCCCCCTTCACCTCCTCACTAGCCAGCTGGACTGATTCATAGGAGGGGTGGTTGGGAATGGGCCGAGTTTATGTGTGAGGGGTGTTTTCAGGGTCATATGTGTTAGATGTCTTCACTATGTTGTTTCGAGAGAGGTATTTGTCGGTTTTGCCAAAGTTTAAAAGATTGATTTTGAATATTTAACAAGACAAAGAGTCTACAGACATTTTTAAAGAGAATATATAAACTTGAAAATGATGAACCTTGGATGTAGTATATTTGTTTGACAAAAACGTCTTTGTAACACAGTCATGGTTGTAAAAGTACACTTATTTTTTAATTTGTATTTTCGTCTCCCCCTGACTGTCCCTCGGTTAAAGTAAATCTCTTGCTGTGCTCATTTGGGAGTCAGCTGGCCAGTTCTAATGGTCTATTGAACTGAACCTCAGGGGTGAACAGGCTGTCCCATATCTTACCACTATAACTCTTTTATCACCATCCCCCCCATCACACAATAAGTACACATCAGAGAGTAGGAGAGAGAGCAAGGGTCAAGGTCATGTGATGCAGCTTAGGTGTCCTGATTAGTTTACTATCTATGTGAGACTATATGTGATAGATTATATGTGAGTGTAGATTTCTTCCTGGTTCTCAGTCATGCTGTAGGTCTGACCCCTGGCTAGGTTTGAGCTTGCAGCCCAGAAAATGCAGGACCACATATCAAGCTCTCAGAATGACATGTTTTGAAATGCAAATGGTACGTTCCTGAGCATGAATACAGCGTGTCTGTATCACTAAGTGGAGCCACTTTGGTGTTGATTGCATTCAGTCTTTCAAACCCCTGCAGGAGCTGTCTGAACACGAACACACGCACGCACGCGCACACACACACACACACACACACACACACACACACACACACGTATTAAACAGCAGTCTGGCTGGATGGCCCAGCATGAATCTACCTAGCCCAATCTGAGCAGATTACAGTATATTAGGAAGGGGTGAGACAAATGCCAGTGTGTGCCCTGGTGGGTTTAAATGAGAAAGGATTTTGGTTTATTCTGCCGTAGAGAGAGCAGGGGGCAAAGGGGCACAGTGCAATGAGCGGGCACCGGGGCATTGTGACAGAGGGTGGTTGGAGAAGAGGGAAAGAGGGATCCAGGCAGACAGACAAAGACTTGTGAGACGTGTGTAGTTTTAAAGGTCTCCTCTGTTGTTTTGTCTGTCTGACTGCCATCATATTTAATTTAGTTTGCGCCACTGCCATCTGGAAAAACAACTGTGCGTACACTGCCGCTGTTACCACTGTCATATCTTTTCCTTGTGAGATTCTCTAGTTTTATCATTGTAGCCTGTTCCCCTGTTGCAGATTTATGTTTCAGGCTTTGATTAGATGATTGGGTGTAATCCTAGATTTTGGTCACTGAGTGCAGGGACTGAACATAATATGAACATATTATGTTTTACAGTATATGATAATCAGTCTGCATGGTTAGTTTTGAGCATAGCCAATAGAGGAAACCCATGATCATCATTTATTAACTCATATTTGGTCATATTCATATTGTATTTACTATTATTAACTCCATGTGCATTTGTACGTGTGTATGTGTATATATATATATATATATATATGTGTATATATGTATATATGTATATTATTTAGTAATATATATATATATATTATATATATATAATAATATATATATGTATATGTATATAT